>JAWWMP010000011.1:24589042-24728129 GCA_035047865.1 Dendrocincla tyrannina
GGGTCCCGTGACGGCCCGGTGGGGGGGATAGGCCCCGCCCCCCTCGGCCCGGCCGTGACGTGTCGCGCGCGCGCAGGGGGAGACCGTTGGCGGCCGCGGGAGCGCGCGGGGCCCTCAGGGGAATGGGGAATGGGCAATGGGAAATGGCAGTGGACGGTGGGCAATGGACCGTGGGCAGCAGGCAATGAACAATGGGCAGTGGACAATGAGCAGCGGGCAGTGGGCAGCGGGCAGTGGGCAGCAGGCAGTGGGCAATGAACAATGGACGGGACAGTGAGCAGCGAGCAGCAGGCAGTGGGCAATAGGCAGTGGACAGCGGGCAGGCAATGGACAATGGGCAGTGAGCAGCAGGCAAAGGGCAGTGGCAACGGGCAGGAAATGGACAATGGGCAGTGGACAGTGGGTAGCAGGCAGACAATGGGCAGTGAGCAGTAGGCAACGGGCAGTGGGCAGACAATGGGCAGTGAGCAGTGGACAATGGGCAGCAGGCAATGGGCAGTGGACAGTGGGTAGCAGGCAGACAGTGGGCAGTGAGCGGTGGACAATGGGCAGCAGGCAGAGGCAGTACCCACCGCCCTCGCGGAGGGCCCGGGCAGGAGGCCGGGTTCACTGCTCACTTACATAAGGCAGCCAGCACCCGTACCCCGTTTCCTGGTGCCGCCGCCCGCGCTGGGTGTGCGCCCTGAAGTGTCGAAACTGCCCCCGCGTATTGTCTGGGAGGCGGCGGGTCACAAAGCAAAGTGCAGCGCAGGGCTGCAGCTCTCCCCGGCAGGAGCCGGCCGGCATCAGTCTGAATAGCTGCAACAATGGCTAAACTAAGAGTTTCCGAGGTGTTAAAGGTATGTGCTGTTCTGTGTGGAAAGCTACTTCCTGATACAGTACATGTTACCATATGATTACTTTCCATTCCAGATGCTTAAAAAAGAGTTTTTCGTATTTATTACAAAATAAAAACCCTTCTGCTCAAGCAATACATTCAGAGATTGGTATTTTCAATTTTAGAGTAGAAAATAATTTAAAAAATAAATTGTATGTCGGCCACAGGGGTTTCACTCGGGCCCCTGCACCGTCCATCCTGCACTATGGTGAGAGGACCTGGCGTCTGGGTTGCCACCGGTCAGCAGTGGGATCACCCACTGCTGGACAGCCCAGCTCTGTTGAGTCTCCACATCTTCCAAGGCTGAGCAGAGCAACCAGCAGCTGAGAAGTTAATAACTCATCCATATGTTGAACTTCCTCTTCATAATGGCACATGGCTGTGCCAAGAAGGAACAGAGAACGTGCCAAAACTCTGTCAGTCTGGGTGTCAGTACCTCAGTCTGGTGTAACAGTGTTTTACACTCACTGTGTATATGCAGTTGCCCCACAGAATGTAACACAGGGGAGCCATCAGGGCTCCCACTGTTTATCTGCAAAATGAGGTTAATGCCGCCTCCCTCCCTCACTGTGGTGTTAAGAATAAGTCCATTAGGTACATAGATATTTAAGCTGTGCTTGTTACAGAAACAGCCTGTGAGTAAAGGACTGTGCAGTATTTAACTGCTGGAGAGGAGAGGGGGTGGGCAGCGGAAGCATTAGGACCAGATTCTGCTACTGGATTTGTTGCGATGCACAAGTCAGCTTACCAGGATGCCATTCTTAGTGTGTGCTCCTCTGAGGAGTCTAATTTTAAGACTAATCCTAATTAGGTAGTCTCAGTGTAGTTGGTCAATTTGTTGCTGCTAGGCCTTCACATCCAAAATTTAATCATTTTTAAGTAAGTTCTTTGCTTTAGGCTTGGAGGGATGTAGTATGATGTTGGTTTCCATGGGATGTTGTTTTTCATGTCATGTGCCAAAAATATCTGCCTCTGGCTGCGTGCTAAGGACTACACACCTCTTACCACAGACTTGAAGTAGGGCACTTCAACCAAGGCAAAACTTTGAGTCCTCCACTCCCCCCACCCTGTCAAAGTGCAAACCAGAGGAGGGTGGCAAACTATGGCACTGTGCTAGAGCTGAGTGAGTTTCCAGGACACACATTCATCACTGCAGCAGAGCATGCCAGTTCTAGCAGGAGAACAGTAATCACCACCACCAGAAATAGCCAGTACCTTTTCCATCCTAGTAACTAACCGAGGCATTACTTGAGTTCTGCGTATTTAAAGGGATACTGAACAGTTATTTTGGTCAAGCTTATGGGAAGCATTTTTAAATTACATTCATGCTACCTTTTGGTAGTTACACTTCATTTACTAAAAGCAGGGAAAGCACTGTTACTGAAAATCTGTGCATATTGAACCAGTTCAGTCCAAATCTTTCTGTTGTGCCAGTTTCCTGGAAGTTGCGATCATGTGTATAGTTACAAGTTATTTCAGACACCACCAGGCTGAAATAACAAGAAGGCAGGCACATGGTTTCTAGAGGAGTGAATGTTAATGTTGACTCAATGCCTCATCTGCTAAGAAACAAAGCAAAATAAAATAGTTGCAAAGTGTTACAGGACAAAAATGGCCTTGTTTTTACGGTCACTCTGTCTGGTAAGTAGCTATAACTTAAATGGTTTAATAGCAGCATGAGTAAAATATGCTTGTGTATGCATACACAAACAGTTCTAAAGAACACAAAGGTTGTAACAAAACCATTAAAAAGGTTGTGGGGTTTTTTTCCCAGCTTTATTTTTTGAGTGTGTTCAGTTGTAAGTCTCGGAGCATGGCGAGAATAAATCATTCATACATCAGGCAAGCCCTTTCTATGTGTCTGTTCCACCGTGTAATACACCAGGTCCCACGCCGGCGCTCGTCCAGAGCGGCTCTGGGCCGGTGAGGTGGGGCACTGTCCTGCTTTAAATGCTGCCCGGCTCCCTCGTGCGGTTTCGCCAGGCAAATGCCGGTCTGTGTGGGGGTTTTTTATGGAATCCCACTGCTTCTCACACTTCCATTATCCGGTCTTTATTCCCCACACGTACGAAATGCTGAACCTTTCCCCAGCATATTTCAAAAGGTAGAATTTTTGCTTAACAAAAGCATTTCTGTCAGTTCTGATAACAGCAACATATTGACAGTACCTGCATTTTTTTCTTTGGGGGGGGGGGGGAAATCAAGCCTTTCAATATGAAAAAAAAAAAATAATTTGAGACTTCCTGATAAACTAGCTGCGGATTGCTTGCTTGGATTGCTACTGTTAAAGAAATAGGGCTCCTCTTATCCAAGTAACTATGCTTCCCTATCCACTTGTAGAAGTTACCTGGTCCAAGTTATACCACAGCATTGATGGAACTATATAATATTAAAATTAAAAAAAAAAATCAATTTTTTTCAGCTGGAGTCCACATCTAATTCTTCATTTCCTATGTCTAATTACTCACCATTTACAGTGACGCTGACAGTCATTGATTCTTGCAAAGATCCGGAAGGGCTTTTTTCACTAATGAGCAAAAGGCGTCACTGTTAGTTTTTGTACAGACAAAGGATGAGGGAAGGAAAAAACCCACTTTCCTCATTACAACTGAATATATGGACAGGTTTTTCTGAAAGCGTTATAGAGTAGGAACAAACGATAACAGAAAGATAGCAATATCATACAGTCTTGAAAACTTTGATTAAAATGTGAAGGAAGGTAAGAAACATGATAAAGAAATCAACTCAAACAGCAAGTTCCTGAAATGTGCTCCAGCTCAGAAGTCCTTTGCAGAAGTGTCTCGTTGTCCCCAGGCAGAAAACCTTTCCTAACAAGTTCTGGGGAATAGAGTTTTTCATTCTGTCCCTATTCATACTGTTTTCTAATTATTTTTAT
Organism: Dendrocincla tyrannina; assembly: GCA_035047865.1. Taxonomy (NCBI): domain Eukaryota; kingdom Metazoa; phylum Chordata; class Aves; order Passeriformes; family Dendrocolaptidae; genus Dendrocincla; species Dendrocincla tyrannina. The sequence continues at coordinate 24,592,816 of JAWWMP010000011.1, forward strand.
TAAATCCAGATTCTGTTGGCAAATGCAGTGTAATTTTAAGTTGCCAGTATCTTGAAAAGTGACACATAAAGGACCCCTGAACTGTTCTTTTAGAAGGGTACAAATGGAAGGGGTGTCTCTCACCACTGTAAGTGCCTGTGCAGATCCCCAAGCCCATTAATACGATTTTAGAGGCAAACAGTTCAGAGCATTCCAGATCTGAGATCCTGCTGTTTAGTGTGTATTAGCAACTCATTTTCTGCAGTCAGACTCACAGAAGGCTGAATGAAGAGAGCTTGAAATTGAATCCACAGTGCTGGAAAGCGGTTTTAAGCTTCCTGCATAACTTGGAGAGTGATAGTTTGTGATTTCACAGTCTACCTAAGGTGATCAAAGACCTTACACATTCACCAAAAGGAAGAGTCCTACCACCTCCACTGAGTTAAAAATCAGAGATTATGCAACTGTACCGTCAGCTAAGTTGGAAAGCTGATTTAACTGAAAATATCCCATGAGAGAAGTTTTTGGTTGGATTACATCACAGCTGTGGGAGCACAAAAGCCAAACTAAAACAGAATCAAAGAACACATTTTGGGTTGGAGCAAGGATCCAAGACCAATAGGAACATCAAATTACAGAGTTAGGCACTTAAAATGAAATTTGCATGTCATTAGACTAGCATAAGAGAGCTAATGAGATGCGAAGCAGGAAAGTGCATCCTCATTCCTGCCTACTCTGTCACTCTTCTGCCCTGAAAGAAAGCCACTGTATCAGACTGGGGTTCGCCGTTCAAAACCATCCATACTCACATGCCAGAGACACTTTTCACAGGGTCTCTGAGCTGATCTAACATTTGGCTCTCATCAAGGGGTTGGCAGCACTGCTTTTCATCCCATCCCCGCCACCAAGGACTCATGGTTATGTGGTCTTAACCATTTCTTTTGCCCCCTTTGCTACTTATTTGTCTCCTAGGTGAGCCAATTGAATTTGTTAATATCTCAGAAAGCTTCCTGAGTTTGTTTCCTGCCTGGAAGCAGCTGAATCTGATCCCTTGGTGAGAAAGTGCACTCCCAAATCCAGGTGTGGCATGGACAGGGCACAGAAAGGCCTTTTAAAGGCAGTGAGACAGCAGAAAAACATTTTCACAGTTTTTGATACCTGAGGCACACTACTTTCTGGATTAAATGTGGCCATGCATAGCAGATGTCCTTGAGACACCTGAATTCCTCAACAGGCACCCCAACATTCCTTAGCAGCCAGACCTACGATATGGTGCTGGGCCTGTAACACAGTGTATCCCAAACCCTGACTCCCCACAACCACTGGTTCTTAATGCTCACTCTTAGCATTGGTTTAAACTCCACATTTGCTGACCAGAGTAGTTTACTGACCTCCATCGCATTTATGATCTCTTTGTGGGCTCACTTGCATAGAGTGAAGTGTCACCAATCTCCAACAAAAACAAAAGTGAGAGACATACCTTCCTTTAAAAACAGAATAAGGACAGAGAGACAAGATCTGGGTACTGACTTCCCCACCAGTGAGCATTTATGCAATTTCCATTAAATAGTCATTACATAAAATGTTGGATTAGGTCTTGTCGTGGGATTGGAGCTGGATTCACTCACAGGTAGACTCCCAATCACTGTGTGAGAGAGTCATGCTGCCACTCTGAGCTACTAGGAATCTAGAGGCACCCTTCTTACTTACTCTCTAATAATTTTTAAGAAGCATAGTAATATTAAGAGATTATGACAGAAACATTTGTAAGACATTGGATGCTATGCAGGAAACTAGCCAGAATCTGTTCCAACACACCTACAGCCCTCCTCATCACAGTCACAGACCTAACTTAAGCCAGACAATCAGGCATTCCTTCCACTAAGAATACTAATTATAGAACAGTGAGGAAGTTGAGGAAGGAAGAGCCAAATTTTAAATGGGAAAGAGTGTCTTTCTGTATAATTTTGAAGAGTGTCTCTTAATTAAAAACACTTCATTTTCAGATTGAGTTTCCCATTACTGCTCTGCGTCAATTAGTTTTCCGGCGTTAGTTCACACTTGAGCTGTTGTGAACTGAACATTGCTGCTACTGAAGTCAACGGAAGCTTGGCTTTGTTTCCAGGAGAGGGTGTACACTGACTGGCTGAGTTTGCTTCAGGATGCCACACTACCAAAAACAAAGTAGGGATTTTAATAAGCCTTTCATGCACTGCTGAAGCCCCTTGTAGATGAAGTCAATTTAAGAGACTTCAGTTAATAAAGTTTTACATGTTGTGTAAATAAATAGAAGTTTCTGATAAGCAATAAGAAATTATTTTGGTTTAATTCTAATAAATTAAGAGAAAAAGAGAAAGGACATCTCATTTTGGACACAGTCATTGATATACAGAAACAAGGAGTAAAAGATCGGTACAAATTCTGTTTGGATAAATCCCTTTCATATAAACAGCTTTGGCAATTTGATCAAAAGAAGACAGGAACTGAAATAAAGAGGGCAGAAATCTTTCCCATCTTGTGGATTATCTGGTGCTTAATTGGTACAAGCTTAACTACAACCCTTTCCTCAGTGCAGCTCTAGGGAGACTTTCCTCATTCAGCTAGTTTACCAGGTGTAAAACTTCTTGAAAATTATGTGGCTGATATATCCTTGGGACTTCTTCCTATGTGTCACATTTGTAGATACGTGCCAATAAATTTTAAATTCCCATGTGAATGGGGAGAGACAACAAGCAGACAAAACCAAAGTGATCACATGAGCCTTTATTACACAAAAATCCATAGGACTCATTGCCATAATGAGACATATTCTATCCATTTGTAACATGTGATGCTCCATTAGCAGTAGTAGAAATCTGAAATTCAATGCTCTCTTGTGTAACTACACAGTAAAAAAAAATTAACAAGTAATTTAAGCCAGTAAATAGAAAAAAAACACCAAAATAAACCAAACCAAACCCTTACATTCCTTAAAGTAGAAAGGTTATTAAGGGACATAATAATGAAGCAGGAATCTTAAGTTATATTACCTAATTGTTGCTCATTAGAGCAAAGTGCTATCACCTTGAAGCACTGTGCTCCAGGATGGCAAAGGAACTATATTTGAGAAAAAAAGGGGTAGTTAGAGCAAAACAAAAAGATTGAAAGAAATCTTACCTTGCCAAAAAAAGCAGAGCCATAAGATATGCCTCCTGTAGGCATTTATATAAGTGCTCTACGGCTCATGGTTTCCTTGGGTTGTGGGTGGAAATCTCTTTCTTTCTACTGGGTCTGAAAAACATATCCAGCTGCCTTTCAGCCCTTTGACTGATATGGGTAATTTACAATTATCATTTTGTTTCCCCAGTCCTACTCTTTCACTCACTGTGCATTACTAACCAGCTATTGTTGGTGACAATGCTGGTAGCTTTCACTGGCTTCATTTACTGCTGAAGAAAACAGTGCTTGGTTAGGGAGACTTATTCATCTCATGCAGTAATAGCATTCTTGTTCTTTTTTAAATTAATACAGTACAGGGAAAAACAGTGACTTGGGGTAGCCTTAGAATATGTTTGCATTGTAGGGACAGCCTATGAAGGCATATTTAAGCCAGCTTTAAATAGTGGAAGCTCCCTGGACAGGTCCAGAGCTCAGAGTGGATGCAAAGCCCACTCAGGGAGCCAAGTCAATAGTGCTGAATCACTTAGCTTGTTCTGATAAAGCCTTCTTCCAGCTGGGAGCACGCAACCCTGGGGCAGGCCAGCCTACACTGCACTCCTTGCCACTGGGATCTGCTGGTGGTGCCTTACAAGTTTGCTGAAGTATTTTCTTAGGTGTTCCCCCTATCACATGACTACTAGAAAGAGGCTTATTTCCCTCTGCAGAAAAGCTTTGTACCTTTACTATGTTAGTTTGCATACAGTCCTCTCTGGGATTCCCTCTCAAGCATTACCTAACTCATGGTAAAGAAGAGTGATAAAAGCAACATGTGTTATGACTAAACTTAACAGCTTGTATTTAAAGACTGGGCTAATCTACTTCAGCTGTGTAGGCTAGTGAGAGAGGATGCATGTGCTACTCTTCAAGGCACTTCAGAAAGCAAACCAAAAAAGGGAATGGTTTTAAAATGACAGATTTTATACTTCACTGGAACTTAATAACCATGAATCAACTTTTCTGGTAATGCACTGACTTTCTACGGAGACAACATCTCCTCAAGCTGTAAAATGCAATTCAAGTATGTTGTGTCATGAGCTGTAAGCTATTACCTCACTGCAAACTTGATCATTAGAGCCTGGACTCAGGTCTCTCAGAAATACAAATCAGTGCTCCAGCCCACAGACATGGCACTGCACACATCATGGGGCCATTACATCTCACCTCAAATGCTGACATGGAGGATCTTGCAATTCACACTGAGTTAATGCAAATACCAGTCACAGAAACCAAATCTATTTGAAAAAACTTTTCCCCCAGACACATACTGGATTGCAGTACAATAAGTGGTATTGGAAGATCACTAACTAAATATATTTGAGAATTGTCCCGTGTTCTCCAGACAGAGTCACTGCTATTGAAGTGAATGGACTCCACTGTTTCCAATTTAGGATGCCACAGTGAGTTGGTTCTGTAATATCAGTCCTCTACAATCATATTGAAGCAATAGGAGAAGACCCAGTCTGACTAGTGTATTGCACATGCAAAAAATTATGTTGCTATTTGAGTGCTGTAATAGCTTCATCTGAGATGAAGCCTCAGTTCCACTTATATAATCAAGATTTTTTTGTTGTTGTCAATGGCATCAGTGGAGTTAAGATTTTTTAATACCAAAAATATTCTACAGATAAAGTTCTAATTTTCAGAGTTTACCCTGATATGTTATAATTTCTATTATCTACTTTGTCAAAAAGAGCTTTACCTAAGTGATCATTGATATGCCACAAGATGGAGAAACAAAGGTATAGCAGGATTAATTTCTTAGCCCCTTGTTAAGAAAACTGAGTGTTAAAGTTGAGCACACTTGTGTGTAAATTTACATGACCAAGCCTTGATGGTCAAACTTGACACAAATCTCCTTATTGTCAGAACCCTGTTCTCATCTCAACACTGTTATTATTGTAATCATGGATGATGGTGTCTGCAGCACAGAAACATTTAATATTTTTAAAGTTTTTGATTTTAAATCCAAGACATAGAGCAGTTCATTTGCTCATATTGGCATGACTATTGCTAGTAGTGGCATGTCATTATCTGCTGCTGGAGGTGATGACATTGTGAGAGCTTGGACACCATCAGAGAAGATGTAGTTGTGGTGAGAGCATTGTTTCAAACGTGCTCCTGCGGTGGAGCAAGGGGTGTGTGAGAACACTGTGCAGAGCTGGCTGAAGAACTCTTTGTTCTCCCTTCAGTTCTAGTTTACTGATTTTGGAGAAACCAGTTATTAAAAAGGAAGGTAAGGAATGTTCTTAAATGACTCATGTTTGTTCTGTGACTGTCAGACTACATCTGGAACTGGTTCAGTAGCTCTATTCAGCTGGTGAGGTCATTCCCATGCTGCACATGACACAGGGAGCTGTTGTACAGACAGCTGCAGGCAACATGCTTCATGTTGGCTCCTGACTTAGGAGATGTGCCATGAAGGGGTCAACAGGTACTTCTCCACGTCCATGCAGTGTTTTCTGATACTTGCAAGAGTACAAGACAGACTTAAAACACGTACGAAACTTAAAGCCTTTAATTTTAAGAAAATGTGCATTTATATTATGTACTTGTTTTTAAGCAAGGGTTGAAAGATTTTATTAATGGCAAATGAGACAACGTAATCAGTCAATCTGAGTAACACCAAAACAGAGAATGTCAATGTGTAGGAAGCAGCCCTGGATGCATCAGGATAATGCAAATACCCTGATGGCCTAGTCAAAGTGTGCAGCCATTGTGGCTAGACACAAATCTTCCGATTACTTTTTTCCGCAGACCAAGTGGGGAACTTAAGAGTTTGAAATTACTTAAGATGTAATAACTCCTGTAGACAAGAGGGAGAACACTATTTCATTCAGCATCATGAAACAGAGAACGGGTGGGATGAAATGGACACAATGCCAAACTCACAAAGAAAAGTGCTGTCAAGTTTGAAAACACTTGAGAAATTTGAAGCCTGGGCTGAAGTAACTCATGTACAGGAGATGAAAAAGAGGTCTGAAAAACTACCAAAATGAATGCCAGTTACAGCAGAATGGCTAACCCAAGGGATGGACAGTGCGGTTTAATCTGACAAATTGTGACCAAATTTAATTTGCATTTGAGATGGAGTCTGATCCTGTTAATCTATGTTGGCATCATTTGTCAAATAAATTCACTAGAAGGGTAAGTGGTGACTAACAGTGCCCACGCTGTCACAGCCCAGTGACAGCTGCTGCACCACGGCCCCTGTGTGACACTCCCCAGGCTGGGCACCACGGGGTGGCCACAGCCTGGCTGACAGGATGCCTCCCAAGCCCAGAATAGGCTCAGTTTGGGGTACTGCAGCAGGCAGGAGACTGCACTGCTGGACAGAAAACGTGGCTTTTTGTTGCACTTTTTTCCTCCATTAAGACAGTTTTAAAATCAAGACTATTTCTTTTTGATATTTATTTATCTATGGGATAAATAAATTTATCCATGGGAAAACAAAGTTTAAAAGACAACCCGCTTTCAGGCATTGCAGGTATATAGTGATGTGCCCACTCTTGTCAGCATATTCTAAGTTGCAGAGAGCGGTTCCACAAATCTCAGCTGGAAGGTCCTGAAGATTCTGCCATTTTCTGCACAGAGAGAACTATCAGGAATAGAAGCTGCTAGTTTGGGTGGACTGAGTTTTGACTCCTCCCTCATGTCTGGGTCAAATAGGACTACTGCCTTGCTCTCTCATATAGAGCTCTGGCATTCTCAAGATTAACCACCTTTTCTTCTCAGATTGTAGTTTTGACCATCTTGAGTCACTTGAGATTTTTTTTTGAATTTCAGAATTGTCAGGAGCTCTTAAAAATGTCTTATTCATTCGCTTACCTCCAGGTACATCAGCTCACAGAGCAAAGTGTATAGGCAGTCAAGGATGTTTTGTCTCTGAACTATCTTCTATTGACTTTCCAAAGTATATGCAAGTCCCAGAGCTCTTCACCCCACGTTATTTAATAACCCCTAAGAAGCAGTTCTTTCTTTTGCTCCCTGAACTTCCATGAAATATGCAAATCTATCTGACCAGAATGAAAAATACCTCAGATTTTTTTGTATAATCTTACTGATTATGCCATATCCATTTTATTCTCTCCATTACTTTATACATAACTTCATTTTCAATTGGTTTTATCATTTGCTAGAATTCTTTGTAAGCTGAAGTCAGAAATTGAGATGTTTTGCTTCAATAAAGCTGAGCTAACTTTGCAACCTGACTGTAAGAGTGCTAATGGAGCATTAGCCCATTGTGTTCTCTTGATAAGCCTCATTTTGGCTTTCTTCAGTTTCCTGTGTTTTTCAGTGTCATGTTCACATGCACCAGTCAGACTAATTCACTCTCTCACACCCTCCTTATTTGCTATTTCTCATAGGTCAGAATATGCACTGTATGAAATCGGTGATTGCTTTGTCCCAGCTCCTCCTTATAGGCTCAAAGTGTCCCCAGTTTATTGCCAGGTGCACTGAGTTATCAAGGAACAATCGATAGTTTTGCTAATAAAGCACTGTCATACAAGAAGGCATCTTGATATTATCTGGTTTTTGTGTGTTTGGGCAGGGAGAGGTGATCCTGTGCCTTTTATGTAATCTGAGATAATTTGCAACAAAATTAAAAGCGCTGTTGAATAATGCCCCATATGCATGAAGGTGCAGAGCTACCCGGGAGTTACTGTGATGCTTATGTGTTTTAAAGTGTAGGTGCAGACGCCAGGAGGGGGAGAAAAGCGGCTTCCAACTCTTGTCCCTTCAAAGGGTTTTATTAGTCATTAGGAATAACCATGGCAACAGTTACCATGCCCCATTAATCCATACACAAGTGGCCAGCCTCAGCTGCTTCAAGTTAAGGCAGAAGATAACCCTGCAAGAGCCTGTATTCCTCTCACTGAAAAACCTTCTTTCTTAATCTAAAAAAACCTGTCGAATATACACCAAATGGGTGAACTGACAGTATTTCATGGCATTGAGCTCCCTGAGTTAGTTGTGCCCTGTTAAAAGGAAAACACACGTTACCATTAAGAAAGTTGAGAATAAAGTCAAAGGTACCAAACACATTCTTTCATCTGCTCCTCTTCACAACTCATTGATGGCTGTACCTTTTTGTGCTGGGTTCACTATTGTTTATACAATAGAAGTGCATTTTTTCTTTTCCATTAGATTGAACATATAAAAACTCAGTGTGAATTAGAAAATCTTCATTTCCAGAAGTCTCTAGCACTTCACACAGAGAGGGAATGAAAGCTGAAGCTGCTTAACTGTTCTTAATCTGTGTGTTTTGAGAACAGAATGATACAAACCCCAACTTCTTAAAACAAGATTTATTGGCACAAACGTACGTGTTACAAATGTCTATGATATTCTTGGAAAATATGTTCACCACTTCAAAAAAATCACTGTCCACAGAAAAGTACAGTAATATCAAACTTCATAAGTCATCACAATTTTAGCATCAAAATGCATGCATTCATCATTTGTAAATGAAATTCCACTGACCTCCAGGTAAAGCACTTTAAGAAATTTCCTGGTCTCCACAATGTATTTTTCCTTCCCAGATAGCTCCAGTAAGATGCAAATGGAATGTTTTCTGTAGAGGCACAAATCACAACTCCTTGTTCAGTACAGCCAAGTCTGTGAGGTGAGAGATGGTGTTCTCAGCACAGACTTCAGGTCCTTCCTGAGTGCATTACTACATAGCTTAACACTACTGTGTGGCCTTCAAAAGAATGCAATTAGAGATTTGGTCTGGAGTTTGGGTTTTTAAAAGGGCAACTGAAAACTGATTTCTGCCTAACCCTATTACAGGAAGTAAAGCTTGAAAAATTACAAGGAAAGAGGTAGAAGAAAGGTTTTTGTTTTGCATTGCCATTCCACCAGCATTTGAAAGAGGGGTGGCATTGCCGAGGTGACTTGTGAGGAGGAAGAGTAATCTCAGTAAACCTTCTTTCTTTGGTGTCAGTCTAGTAACTTAGTAGCCAATCAAGATTTTGTCAGTGACCTCAGACAGTACAGAACAAGACTTTACCAAATGTCCTGAGTCTGATCCTATGCCTGTTCTCGGCTTCAGAGAAGCAGGCTTCACATAACAGAGGGGAGAGAATGTACTGATATCCTCAGCGTGATCAGATCTGGCTCAGTCCAATGCCAGTGAGAAACAAAGAAAAGTTCTCGATGTCAGTGGAAGTGCTTTGAAAAATGGGGTTGCATTTACTCCCACTAGGTCTGAATTTGACTCTAATCGGATCAGTGCACAACAACAAAAAAAGGCAAAACCATAAACCACATGCACTTATGAAGGTGGATACTGCACTTTTATCACCACTTGGAGGGCAGAAAACATATCCAATGACAAAATTCGCTGTGGAATCACCAGCCTTGGAGATTTTCAAAACTCATCAAGACAGACCCTGTGCATAACCTGCAGGTCCTTTTCTACCTCATTTCTCTATCATTCAATGGAACAGCTTCTCATCTCCTGAATTAGGACACAGCACTGATTCCATATCAGGCCTGGATCTAGTAAGGATAAATGAGGGTGGGTTTTTTATTGTGTTAAACAGAGAATGGAAAGTCACTATATGTTTAAACACATGTGGAAGTCACCTCCAGAACAGGGCATGCCTTGCTCCTCACTCAAGGCTGGCAAGTGTGAAACACTACAGTGTTGAATGGATGACATAGCACCTCCAGAGGCTGCTCTTCTGTGTCAAGACTCAAGCATAAGTCGTTAAGGAAAACATTAATTAGCTGGCTATGAACTCATTTCCTGCAATATGTATAACAAGTTTGTAATAAGAGTTCATACATTGCCACTTAGAAAACTTCTGCTGCTGCAAAACAAACTAAAGGTTGCTTACAGTACACACTGGCTCCCTTTAATCTCTTTCACACTTGGAAAGGGAACGTATCACCCACAAGGCAAATGTCTGTGTACGTATATAAGCACTTCTTTTGGAAAGGGGGAGGAAAAAAGGAGTTGTCAAATAAAAATGTAACCTCTACAACAGTTGGTGTTTTCCCCCTCAGAGTGTATTTTTGCAACAGACAAAGCATGTTTTCAAGTCCCGCTCAGGAGTAGGAGGCACTAATTTCTAATCTTTCAGTGATGCTGATAAATGTAATGTGACTAATATTTTACCACGTATGTGGTCGGGGGATGAAGGACTTCTCATTTACAAGACAAAATAATGATGTTTCTCATGACAAGTAGTGGGCTATCTGTAACATTTTATTGTGCAGACCTGTGAGTGTCATAGCAACATTAGCATTTTATTGTTTGGGGAAAAAGTAAATGTAATATGGATTGAAGTTAGCATTTCTAATGAGAAAAAAATACTCTTTTGTCTATAGTTAGGCTTTGCAAGCTAATTATTTGACTATTTGTTTAGCTGCTAATTGCTTAAATAATAGTTAAATAAGTAATAGTTAAACTAATTAAGTAATAGTTAAATAGTAATAGTTAAACTATGCCCATGATCTTTACCATACATTTCTACCTTTATTCAGAATATTTTTGCCCTTTAAGCTTCATGAAAGGCCGAACTTGAATTATTTAGTAGCTTGCTAGTGGCAATGTAGACACACTGACCCCTGAATTTTCCATTCCAGCCCAGACTACTTTCACTAATAAAGAAATTGTTGCAAACTTTCAGGTCAATACTATAAATATTAATGGCTAGCCTTCTGAAAAAGAAGTTATGCATTGTCCATCTGTGAATTTGTAGCTCCTTTACTTGCAGTATCTCAGTCATTGATCTTACAAAGAAAATAATTGCAGCTGCCAGTATTTGCTCTTTCTATAAACAAATTGGAATGTATCAGGAGGAGAAACTGATTTAATTCGTTTAAACTTTTCATTACAAAAAGCTCACCACTGTATGTCCACATACATATGACAGAAATGTAATGCATTCAGTAAACTGATTTTCTGTCCTCTGCTTAATCCATTTATTGGTGGGCATGGATAGATACCAGAGTGGAACAAGGGTAAGCAAAATAATCATGCTGTGTCAGAAAGAATCCATTACAGAGACCAAACTGCTATGGAACAAAGTGGGCACTTAGTGTGTATCTTTACTGCACCAAGTGCTCGAAAGTCCTGTTTGACTGAAGTCCTTGACCACTTTGGCAGCTGACAATAGCAGTGTGTCTTTGGATACCCCTAAATGGCACTCTAAGCAAAATGGCATTCTCTGCAAAAAATGTCAGATCATCCTTCCTGCACGTATCTTCTGCATTTTCAAGAAAAAAGCCTTTACCATCTGTCGCAGTTCATTTTAAGTAGTTAGATTTACTTCAATAGATGAGCACAGCTTAATTTTAACATACAAAAGGTTCTCTTAGGTAGAGCCACTTATAAGAGTAGTTTCCTGAATGTTGGCTATATTTCAGTTAAACCATTTCCCAGTATACTATATTGTGATTACCACACTATTCTTATTTGCTGTTTCCTCTCTTTCCAACAACATTGATGAAATTACTATAACAAAAAATGTTAAGTACAGGTAGCAAAAATGGTGTTGTCTCGCAGCCAGGAACCTTCTTTTATATCACACAATTTTGAACCAAATTAAGACTCAGGAGCCATATTCTGCCTCCAGTGTTCTTGTCCAGAGAGTGGAGGCTGGTTTGAGGACAGCAGGGCATTATGGGGAGGAGGTTCAGCTCCACCCAAGGCCTACCTGAGCTCTGACTGAGCTCAACAACAAGAATATGGAAGAAGGGAGGGAGTCAGCTCAGAGGGCAGAAAATCCTGGCCCCAATATACCATGTTCCAAATACACTACACTCCAAAACCACAAATGCTTTCTAAGAGAACAAAGAGGGACTTGAAGAATAATGGAGAAACCAGACACTCTGAGAAGAGCTAAAGAATGGAGAAGGGCTTTTTTCTAATTGTCTTTGTTATTTTCTACGATATTTTCTCTTTGAGAACAAGTACTCTGCCCTTTTAAACTTATAGCACATGGCTTCTTTGGTTGAATAGAGTGTTACGTATGAACCACGAGGCTGTATTCATGTTTTAAACCAGTACAGGTTATGATTTGTGCTTTGGAGAGTTAGCAGATGTGATACAGTCATGACAGAATGAGGTTACTGCAGGAATGACTCATTGTTGAATAATCAAGTGTTTACTCCACCAAAACTGCATGTAACCAGACTGCCACAGTTTTTCTGCTTTATTGTAAGATGTAGCTTTTAAATGTCAATGCACCAGGAAGAAAGGCAAACTCCTTGGGTGGCTCAGATCTCTTTTCATGCATGTGCTTAAAGGCAGCCAGTCTTATGGTTCTCAATGGAGAAAAAAAGCTACTGAGCACATCAATTGAGAGATACATTAATCAACTAAGGAAGGAAAATTAGCTGCAAAGGAAAACAAAATCCTTTCCTGAAATGGAATAGAGAAGTATTTCTGAGGGAGACCAGATGCAGAAAGAAGGAACAGTTGTTGTGGTGTTCTGGTTTGGTTGTTTCCATTTGAGAAACCTTTAGTCAATCATTTCTCTAGCTTCAATTAATTTTTTTCAAATTACTTTCTTCAGCCTTTTTGGTTTTGCTTTTAAAGAAGGTAATTTGAGGGTGCTTGTGCTTTCTCTTGCATGAAGAAATACATGCTCAAATCTATCTTGTCTAGCAAGAGGGTCCTAAATCAGGTGAGAGGAAGAACTGACTGGAAGATCATCTCAGTCTTCTGACTACATAGTGGACCCAAAGGTTATGATCTGTTACGGGGCTAAAGTTCAGGTCAAGACACACATCCAGATCAAAGAGACTTTGGTCTCTTTGAGGCCTTTCCCCGATACTCACCGTGTACATTGGGAGGGAGCCCAGTGCCTTATATGGCTACTGGTTTATACCTCTTCCCTGTTTAAAGGGCAGGAGAAGCAGGGTTGACATCTAAATCCTGGATCATACCCAAGTGCTCTCTAGTTCACAAATGTGAAGGTCTGACGCTAACGTGCAATCAAGGTGCTGTCATTAAAAAATGATAGATTATACGTATTCCCACTGTGTGGATAACCTCCCATGGAACAGAGAAAAATTCACTCTATTAAGTAAAAGCATGAAAGAGTTGGCTAACATCTGAGTTCCTATAAATTCCTGAAATTTGAGTCTTCCATAGTAGATGCACTTCTGAGAAGTAGACATCACCATTTTGCAGGTATGCTCTAATACAGATGTCAAGTCAGGAACTTGCTCTCAAGAGCTAAAATCTTTTGTATTCAGACAAGAAGTAGTCCAGCTGTTCATAAAGTTATGTGAAGCCCTGTTAGAGGAGCACTGATGGAAATGAGACACAAAGATAGTAGAATTTCAAAAGGTCTTGCTACTCAGACAAAAACAAAGCAGATTGTGGCTGTTCTAATTCATTGCTTACACAGCTAATACTGTCCTGTTCTTCCATGATTGTGAGTGTTTAAGTCACTTATTGCAGGTCACTATTTAAAGAGAAGAAAACCTCAACTATTATTTGACTTATCTGAACTGTTCCAGGGACTAACCTCATGCAGATTCTAATAGAATAGAATTGTCAGCTTTAAAAATCCAACTGACTTTATTTCTAAATCACTTCTTGCCTTACAGACCCTAAGTTATAGCCAGAATCTTTATCAGATTCTCACATCCTCCTTCTAATAGTATTGGATTAGATTGGACTGTGTTGGATTGACTGTGCTGTTACATAATGTTGTCAAGTGAAAATCAGGTCAAGTACCTCGCTTGGGCTTCCACACTCAGTTCTCCTGCCAACTTCTGTGTAATAATGTTTTTAGGTATAAAGCCACGTCTATGGTGCTGCATGGTAAGCTAAATTAGAAAGTGCAATGCCCAAGCAGGACCTCACTAGCCTGTGCAGGGTGGATGCAAATAGCCCATCTCCAAGCTCAGAAGCTGATGGAGGATCATTGGCAAGCCAAACAGCAGCCGTGGTACAGGCCCTTACCAGTTCCTTCCTGCTGTGCTGTGATTGAACGGCATGTCATCCTGCACAGCATCCCAAGGGGTACAGCTGTGGCCCGGAAAGCAGAGGAAGAGTGAGTGCTTTGGATAGGGATGGAATATACAAATCTGAAACAATGTGTAACTTTGGCTAAAGCTATCGAAAGCTTTGCTTCCAGCCAGAGAAGTCTTCAGTTCACTCCCCAAGGTGGCAGTCAGAAAGCAATGGCCTTGGAGTCTTCTGAGGGTTTGCTGGGGAATCACTAAAAGGAAGCCCTTTTGTGACTTTTTACCAGCCCAAGGCTAGAGTCTAGGCAGGATTTAGTGATGAAGGGCAGCAGTTGAAATTCTACCCAGTGATTGAAATTCTAATCAGTGCTGACTGAACAATGAGTTAAACTTTTCATGGAAAATTTACTGTTACAGGTAGGCAGTTGTAACTGCACAGACATTTAAAATGTAGAGGCAGTGAGTGGAAAACAATCAATCCTGGCTTGAACACAAATAAGATCTCCAGCTGTGTTTGTATAGATTGTCCTCTGCATCAGTCTACACGTATGTGATGCTGTTGCACAACCTATGACCCTGAACAGTCCTATATTACCATACGCTCCTTGGTGAAGATTTAACCCTCTGCAGGAGCAGTTCAGCTCTGGGGCTCTGCATCTGGGAAGGACACACTTGCTCATGAACGCTGGGCTGAATTAAAAAGGTTACATGGCTTATCTTACCAATTGCAACCAGCCACCACAGCACAATTAGTAGCAAACATTGAGCATTCATGAGCACACTATATGCAAACAAAAGAGTTAAACATATTAATTTAGCATGTTTCATTAGCACACAGGAGGAAATAGTCTCTTCACAAACATTTTACAACCCACTAGAGGGTAGATTTCTTGACTGAACTTTTCCTTGCAAATTCTCACTAACCTTTAGCAGTCATCCCCACTCGTTACAGTTCTGAGAGAGAATGAGTACACATTCCACAACCAGCAGCTTCCCTTCTCTACTCTCACCTAAAGCTCCCACTTTGATTATTAACTTACTTGAGCTACATTAGCTAGGACGATGTAAGCTTTGCATCCTTATAGCACTTTCACTGCAGTTTCATTTGGAAACTTTGCTTCTTTGTAGCTAGAGGATTCAAATTCTGGATGTGTATTTGCAGCCCTATCATCTCAGTAGTCAGTTTGGACTCTCACAGGAGAAGGAACATCTACATTAAGGCTGTAAATCAGCATATAATCTTACTGATTGTACTATCTCCAGTGAAAACTATCTTCATTTCATGAGGCCCTTCAGAAGAGAAGCCCTGTGAGGATTAAGCCATGCTCAACAGGGGTATGGGTGGCAGGGTCTCACTCTTAGGAGGTAATTCTTTCATATAAGTTATCCAATTATTTCAGTAGTTTTAAAAGAGGTCCTGTAGTTGGATGACTTATTCCTTATTTTCCAGTGAAGGCTCAATTATACACAGCACTCAGCTGCGTCACCACCTGGAGTCAGGCCCTTCATGACAGCCAAGGTTTCTGTTTGTCGCATGAGGATTTCAGAATTCTTTATGTACTCACCCAGCTGAAGGACTGCAGTGAACAGGGCATACCAGGGAGTCCAGTGGCACAGCAGTAACTTGGAATATTCACTTTCATTAAGACAGTACATGTGACTATGAAGTAATAAATATATAGGGAAAGGTGCAACTGAAAGCTTTCAATTGATCATTACGTATTCTCTCTGCAGAATTCTGCTTAAACACAATTTGTATATAGATTCATTCCAATGAACCGGTCTGGGTCTCTGGTTTTTTAATCTAAAATCATGTCAAGAGAGAGACTCCAAGCTGGAAATATCGACACTACTATTATCACCATTTCTATTCCCTAATTAAATTGGAGACAAAAACACCCCAACCCACCAAGTAATTTTTTTTTTAATGATATGAATTCTTTTTAGAAATTCTGAAGGAGATATCCTAAAAAGACCCTTTCTGCATTTACTGGCTCAAAATTTGATAATTCATTTTTTGCTTGATTAACTATGATTAAACTACTTAGTGTTTCAAAAAGATAAGAAACCAAGAAATTCACAAAAGCATACAAGAACTTTGTCTTAAGCCACAATATATAATTTCTTTTAATTACATTAAATGTTAAACTAATTGAGTATGATAGATTTCTCAGCTGAACACTTTACAAAGATGACACTATAGTTTAGGAACTATACACACACACAAATTAAAATCAATTTTTTAAAAGCCTATTAACACCATCACTTTGAACAATGTTTCTCTGCCTTCCTCTTCTTCAGAAAAGCTTTGCTAGGCACCTTCCCTTTCTCAGCCTCTCTCCATTATGCCCTCATACTTTCTTCTTCCTGAATTTTGAATGATCCTCAAAGTGGGGACCATTTCTGCAAACTGGTGCAGTGGTACCTTCCTATAACTGCGCTGGGAAGCCACAAACATCACCAAAGCTGTTCATGTGCTTTAGGTTAGGGCCTAGCTATTGAGGATTGGCATTCCAGCGAGTCCCATGAAGCCTGACAAACAGTGCCTTGAGTTTTTAGCAGGAGACTGTATCTTAGTCATTTATGGTGCTTGTATTACCATTTTGGCATTTCCCCTGGCTTTTCCAAGATTGTACTAGCTAATGCTTTTTAGTTGTCACACAGTTTTCTTTCTGGTTTTCATATTGAGGCCATTTTGGTTGTTCAGAATTCCATAAGGTGTTTTTCATAAGGAAAAATTTAAATCCATAAAAGAACTAGTCTAATTTATTTTCTGCAGGCAATGTTTTTAGACTTGGATACTATAACTACTCTCAAAAAAATCTGTGTTTGGATGGCTAAGTTGAAATATGGTAACTTACATGAATATTTGCAGGTATCACTCTCTTCAATGGGAGTAGCAGATACTACCTCAAAAAGTTACATCTGACAATGGATTTTGCCATCAACTTTAGGTGCTCAGATTGAGAATTTTGGCCCTAAGGTTTGCTGCAGCCTTAAGCTTGGGTCCAATCCACCTGACAGTGTCCCTTTAAGCAGGAGCTTCCCCATAGCTGCATTCTCTGGTTCTGAGATGTTTTAGGATGCTTTTCATATACTACAGTTTCTGAAGGTCAGTGCGTACACATTTTAAGACACAGTGATAAGACAGTGTATGGAACTACTTGGCAGTATTTAGCTGGTACAGTTTCTTGTGGAAACAACAGAATTCCAAAATACACCACACTGAATGCTTATGGGTTATTACAAGCAAAAATCCCAAGACACTGGGAATTAAAAAGCGGAGTTCAACAAAGGAACACTGATATCATCAGTTGATATGAACAAAGTTGTGCCAAGTCTTCCTTCTTTGCTTTTTCAAGTGGAGAAATAAACTGGGAAACAAAAAAGAAGGAAAGAAATATTAAAAAATAATACAAAACTCGTCAGTTATGATAGAGTTATTGTCATGCTTTATCTTATAGAAGTGTGTGATTATCAGAGACTTGCAAACATCTTTAGCACATCTTACTTGAAAGAGCATGACACATCTTGCACACAGTATTCCTTTCCAGGGGAAACAGGGATGCTCCTCCCATGTCAAAGGGAGTTTGGAGGGGAAACTGGAGCGGAAAGCAGGGGAGACGGTGGCTCCAAAGATAGAGAGGGCAAAGACAGTGATTTTAGCTGCCATGCTCAGCTCCAGCAACGCCTGCAATCTCATGTGTAGTATTCCTTCCTTCAGCAGGGAGTGAGCGGGGTCCCCCTACCAGGGTGGTAGGAAGCCTGGCCTGGGCCAGTTTGTTGCTGTGAGGAATGGCTCAGCTTTTCTGCACCTATAGCCAGCCCTGCATGGGAGGGCATGGTCTTGTTCCCATTCAAATCAGGGACTGGAAAAGTCATGCAGGCCTTGTCTCTGGCAGCCCTTGGATGTTTGACGTCTTTGGGATTTAAACATATACTTGAGGGCTACTGTAAATAAATAGAGCATTGAGTTCAATACACAGGGTCCTTCCTGAAGCTGCAGCCTTTAGGCAATATTAATGAAGAATCAAATAGACTGAAAAAAGAACTTGAGGTCCAGATACATTTAAATCTCACTGACCTTGCATTGGATCTCACTGTGGTGAGCCATGACCTGGGTTTAATGATGTAACCCTCACATATGTGATTAAATGCCCTAAAGCCAACCTGACCCATGCCAAACCTGCTCTTTCTTAACTTAGCAGAACAGGCATGCAACATTTAAAACCAGGGGGGAAACTATGTTATTACTTATATATAATTTCAGCCTTAACTTCTATTAGGAGAAATTATGAGTTATCTTGACTGTTTTTTACTGTTTTTGTTAAGATACACGCAATGCTCCATGATGAGGATATACACAGCAGTTAGTTCAAGAGCTGCACATCTATCTTTTCAGGTTGCTGCACTAGACTGCAGAATGAAGGCCTGTCTTTCTCTTGAAGCCAGTTCCCTTGAATACCCAGTTAATATGGTTAACTAATATCTAACCATTTCCCGTTCTTGCTGTATCAGTGTTACGAAACCCTAGAATTATTCTGGGTCACTCTGGTGCCAGCATTCATAAGAATACTAAACAGTCACATGTATCTCATTCCATTTGGTCATGTTTACTGGTGATTCTGCAAGCCTCCTTTACAGAAGCAACAGAGGAAAACGGAAACATGCTGAATACAAGGCATGTAATTTCAGAGCTGGGAATTAACTCACATCCACAATGATGGTGAATCTCTTCTGGGTTACCAGCTGGATTGTCTAACTCAAGAAATCTTCCTTTTAGGAGTTAATGCCATATTACAGTTATGTCACATAACAGCTGTTGCTAACACAGAGGTTACGTAAATGAAATGTTCAATTACTGTCATTACAAGGTCCCTGGGTCCCAACCAGCATGACTGCTATTATTCATTCATAGCTAACTTTCCTGTAACAAATGTGTGGGATACCTTTTGAGAAAATAAATCAGTAAGAACTTAGGGCCACCTTTTAACAACATTTAGGCATTCAAGATACAAAGGGATCTTCAGAAGCACTAACATCTCAAATTTCAGCTGATTTGGTGGGAACTAGGCACCTACAAGCTTTTAAAAAATTTAGTCAGATGCCTGTTTGCCTGTGGGTCTTCACCCTCTTTTTATAGGCATGAGGTAATTCAAACATCACTGTTTTCAGTAGAAAACACCAGGACTGTGGCACTCGTTGTAATGAAAGGAAGATCTCTGAGACTGCATACAAATTTATATAAAACATTAAAAGGGAGAGTCTTTAGTCCTAGGGAAAGTTATGTAACATGCTAATGTAAAATACTTTAAATGTCAACAAATTCGGCCTATGTGTCCAGAGAGTTTGCAGTAATTCTCACTATAAAAGCATGATACTGGATGGGAAAATTCACAAATTTATCAGTTTAAATATTTTATATCCATTTTTTGTTTTGATTTGGTTTTTAATATAGCAGCACTTCTTAAGTCACAAGCTACTGAGATCATAAATGAAAGAGAAAATGAATTACTCACTTATAATTATAATGAGAATGACTGCGCATACTACACCAAGGATGATCATCATCTATAAAAAGAAAGTTATAGGAAAGAAAAAGAGAAAGTTAGGTTTTCACATGAAAGACATTAACCACTCATTTTTTTTGCTTTTACTTAGTGACTCATTCCTCATACTTTAATTCTTGGAAACACTCACTCCAAGAGACTCGTTAAGGACCCAAATGTAGTGTCAGTTTTCAGAACAGCTGAGCACCAGCAGTAGTGCTCAAAGCTAGTCAGTTCTTGCCCATCAGCTAAAGACCCAGTGACCAACTTTATCCATTTCCAGCAGTAAAGAAAAAGCAAATTTCCAAAGTAAAACAACTCCAAAGGTGATTTAAGTGGCTGGATTCACACCTGGCCATGTACCACTTTATACCAGAGTAACTTGATGACCCTTCACCGTCTTCCCAAGGTCAGTAAAGAGGCAGCTGGAGATGTCTGACACCTCCCAGCCCTTGGTGCTGCTTTGTGTGCTTGTGCTGTTGGGAGACAAAGCCCATGCTAGCCAGCATGGTTTCCAGCATGTTCTCTGGAAATAACTCATAGCAAAACAGAAGTCTGCTCCCAAAGGACCTGCAGAGGCAGCTGGGCACAGCCCACACCAGCACCAGGCTGTGCAGGGTAGAGGTCCCACGGGAGAGACTCATTGGGTGCTAACCAGGGCACCAGGGACGCTGCAGTCCAGGTGCCATTGTTACCCCAGTGAGAATGGAAAGACTGAAAACCAACAAACCTGGGCATGGCAAATCAAGGCTTCCATTCCTCCTAACACATCTGGAGGACAGAGCCAGACATTGACTTGCAGGAGATTTTTTTTAATTACTTCCCTGTCCTTCCAGAGCTTGGGAGCCAGAGGAAGGACAGGCAGATTGTGTTTGTCAGGGTAAAGCAAGAAATGACAAGGAGGAAAGAGACTGAGAGTAGGTTTAAAGGTCTAGTGTAGCGTCGGTAATTGTGTGACTGCAGTTACACGGGTGAACCTAACTCAAAATCTGTAGTTCCCACAAGCCCTGCTTCCTGCACTTTTAGGCATATCAACTGGGCAGCAGCTAGAAGAGGCCCAGAGGAACTGCTCAGTTGAATTTCTAACCTGGGTCCTCTTCTTTCTGGAGTGTTTGTGCATTTAGTTTACCCAGAATATTTTGCGTTGTTTTACAGTTCATAGCACTGTGCATTGAAAAGACAAAGCAGACAATGGACTGGTGAGGGATACATGTGGGATTCTCCCTTGGGAAAAGGTTTTATTTGGGTGGACATGAGTAGTCAGCAGCAAAGATTGAAGAGAAATGGAAATGGAGCAGAAATTTTGTCACAATGTTCATGTTGGTGGTGCATGAGCAGAAAGAAACAAGGATGTGGGATCTTGAATGAGTAAGAGGAGCTGAAGTTTCTGGGTCCAGAAAACACAAATAGTGGGGGAGGTCTATAAAAGCAAAGGAGAGTGAGATTCCCTCTGCTCTTGGGAAAGGATAAGATTTTGAAAACAGCAGAGAAGGCAGCTGGTTGACAGAAGTCTTGCTCTATCCTAATGGGTCACTCTATAAAATACTGTAATTTCCTCACTTCCCACAGCAGTTTGTGAAACCAAGTTTTTGGGGGGTTATTTTTTGTTTGCCATCCCAAAGGAAGATCAAGAGATTGATGGTCCCCCACAAGGACAAAGCTTCTTTTCTCCCACTACTAGAATCCACTGCACCTGCTTAGATTTTGTGATTCACACGGGGAACATGAATTGACATGGAATGCTTTCCCATCCCTATCTGCAGGCACTGACTGAAGCATTAAAATTTGTATCTACATTTTATATACTGCAGAAATTATAGGTTATGTCAAAGATCAAAGTTGCTTGACTTATGGAGCCTAGAGGGCAAGGCATCTCTTTCTGCCCTTGACAGAAAGAGATGACTCAGAGATGCCATCCTGCAGGCAAAGTCCCATTAAATGCAAGTGAAAGTAACTCCTGCCATGAAGTGATCCTCCACGAGAATTTATATCCCTTACCTTGCAATTTTTCCACCAGTATTTTCTCTTCAGTTTCGCTGCACTGGTTTCAAACTGTGAGGCACCTGCTTGCAATGCATCTGCCCGGTTGTCGAGCTCCGAGAGCTTCTGGTCCCTTTCTAGCACCTTGTCCACGTTCATTCTCATGATGTCGACCACCTGCAAGGGCACAGCCTCACGTGAGATTGCACACAGAGGAAAGCTGCTGCTCACCCGTGTGTTCCCTCCGTGGAACATCACACATCACGCCAAACGCAGCCATTTGCCATTGTGATTTGTGGTGGAATTCCCTGGACAGCACGTCAAAGCCATGGCTGTGGAAACAGACACAGTGAGCAAAGCTGAGCACGGCTACACTGCTCAGATGCCCTGAACGGTAAAACATAAAGAGACATCATGAAATACTGGAGTCAGTTTCATTAAAGGTTTTGATTTCTTTTAGCCAACAGCTCTAGATACAAAATCCTGATGGAGACTAGCACCTCTATACTACAATTCCGTTGACTTCACTAAGAACAAGCCATTATTTTCCTTATATATTTTATATCTTCCTTATCTGAACTAGAGGAATTGGTTAGACAAAGGTCACTCTAAAGGAACTATATGCATTTCCTCACCAAGGAATTTACTCATTCTGCAGATCTTTCTCAGGCAAGATTATTTCTCAGCCATAATTTGAAGTCCTGCTTGAAAATGGAGGAGGAAAACACTTTACCTGGGAAAGTTCATCCTGAAGTATAACATGGAGTTTATGCCGTCTCATTGCACAGCCTCAGCAAACAAAGCGTGCACAGCCAGTACACAATATTTTATCCACTGGGTTAGATGAAAATCCTATTCTAGCAAGCCAGTGATTCTTACATGGAAATCCTTCAGGAAGTCATCACTAATGTAAATGGTAGACACTATTACAGTCTCAGTAAAGTTGTGTCCAATCATTCTAACAGTGGATAAGGCTGCTGCTCTGTTACTTCTCATATTCTGTAATAAGGAATTCCATGTTATTTGTATTTAATACAACTATTACCTACAAAAATCCCGAATTAAAAAGATGCATTATTCAAATATAGGGAGATGAAAAGTGCTAGTGAAAGAAACTTTGAAAGGACTGGCAGAGAGTCAAATGCTGTTCCAAAACTCAGAAGTTTCGTCTTGCTTTTTTAACAAAACTAAAACAAAATCAAGTGTTTTGGTAATTCCAAATTTTCTTACTTGCTTTTCCAAACCAAAACCTTCCAGATATTTAACTTCATATAAATTTTTTTTTTAAATTGTATTAATTTCTCAGGTGGTATGTAGCTGAATTTTATCTTGATAC
The DNA here is from genome assembly GCA_035047865.1 of Dendrocincla tyrannina. Taxonomy (NCBI): domain Eukaryota; kingdom Metazoa; phylum Chordata; class Aves; order Passeriformes; family Dendrocolaptidae; genus Dendrocincla; species Dendrocincla tyrannina. The sequence continues at coordinate 24,615,790 of JAWWMP010000011.1, forward strand.
AATGATGTACAGTGAAAATTTTAAACTATTTGAAAATGCTGAAACAAAATATGGTACTATTTACTACCCATTCTCTCAATTTATTTTGTCCAGAACTATTTATCGAATCCAACCTGACTGCAGTGAACACTTGTCCAGATGACACTGCATTTTTGTCAAATAAATAAACATTTGTCCAGACTAAACCCATGATCTGGGCCTTAGAAGATGTCTAGAGAAAGCAGAGCGGAAAACCCAGCATGGATATAGCCCAAATACTGTATCAGCATTGGTACAGCATTACAAATGCCCGTGGTTTTATTCAGACCAAGAATACGCCCTGAAGCGCAGCGGCGATGGTGCTGCGGGCTCGGGCGGGGTGTGCCACGCTCCTCCGTGGTGTCTGGTGCCACCTACAGATCTCTTCCCCGCAAGGCAGGGAGGGAAAAAGCAAAGATCTAGAAGGACGGTCAGAGAAACACCTACAGATCGGATCCTCCGGCATTATAAACCAGCTTCACCCCAGTGACTCCATGGAACTGAAAGTCCAGTGGCGTTTTTCTCTCCTGGCTGCTCTTAGACTGTAATTTTTGAGGATCTGCTGACAATGTGTTGTCAACTCAAAACCTGTACCGACTGCAGCTTTCCTCTCCAATGGCAGGCAAAAAACCCATGGATCCTGAATGTCACCCACATAATCCTCAAAGCCAAGGGCTACGCATTGTCCTCTCATACTGGGTAAGAGTTCCTGCCAAAATTACGTCATCATGCTTCACAAGAAGACAAGTTTGCATAGCTCTGAGTGAAAAGTCTCAAAATGCAGAGTATCTTAAACACAAAGCAGGAGCCATCTCTATCGATCTGCTTGAGGAGCCCTGTGTATCTGACAGGCATCAGTCAGTTTTAGACAATACTTAATTATTATTAGGCAATTATTTTTCATCTTTTAGGGACAATTACTTTTGCTGTCTCTCACATAAACCATTACAGCACCACCATGATGTAATATGTTCAGGACAAGAAGTTTATTTCATTATTCTGACCCAAGACAAAAGCTGAAATGTAATATTCCTTTCCCCACTGAGACACTCCACTAAGATCAATGAAGTTAGTGTGATGTGAAAATCAGTGATTATGAGAGAACCCGGTCTAGACCTTTCTGCAGCCAGAGGATTGCTCTTGTGAACAGCTCAGAGCACCAGCAATGCAAAGGCCAGAAAGCCCCTGTTTCAGATCTTCAGCAAAGAAAAAGTTCTCAAAAACACAAAGCCCATTTTGACAGGTGTATTTAATTAATCTTAAGAAATGCATTTGAGCTGGATATTGTCAGGTCCTCTCTGCTATCTTTAAAGCATAGATGAAGCCTTTGAAAATAGAGGTCTTTACGCACATAAATATGTGTGTTTTTAATATGTATTTTATTAAATTGGCATTAAAGAATCACACAAGCCCTAGCCACTTCCCCATGGACAGTAAGCAATTAGTTACTGAAGTCTTTGCAAGGGTCTAACAAAATTCTTTCCTTATTACCCAGCACACAAATCTGCACAGCAGGTGTGCAAGGATGTTCCAGCTGCTCCTGTACTGCTGGTATGCTCAGGGACTGCACCCAAGAGCAGTGGGATGCTCACGTGTTGCCATTACCACTGTAGTTAGATGGACACTGGCATTGCAGCTGAGAGTGCCAGGAATTCAAGGATCCAAGCTGGAACAGCCAGATGGTCCTCCAAGATCAACAAAAAGAGTGGGGATTTGATAATGATGCTGTTATGACATCAAGTGTGGGTGCTTTTCCTTAGGGATGAATTGTGATGATTAATCCATAGAGCTCTGGCTAATGAACACAGCCCTCAGCTGCACAATTCTCATGGCTTTAATCTATCTGTGAGAGGTGAAAGGTCTGTCTCTGTGAAACAGTCTGTGAGATTAGTGTCTAACTTTAGGAACACAGGAACACATTAAAAGAGCTGGTTCCACTGTGATATTTTATCCTAACCTGACTGACTGGTAGGAATCCCCAAATTGGCACCAATGCCCACTTTTACTCTGCAGAACTGTTCCTGGTACAAGGATGTTTGTGCTCAGAATCTCGTTTGTACTGTCTGCCTCCTCATAAATGCCACCCTTGGGTAAACCTCATTTCCCAGATCCACTGCCTTCAGATGAGCAGGTGTTGCTGGATCATGGAGGAAAGCATCTTAAAGCAAAGAAATAACCACAGCAGCACCCTTGTGGTGAACAACAATCACTTGGAGCCACTTACCTCGTCCACCTGGGCTTGTGTCTGCTGCAGCCGTTTGTTGCTGGACACACTGGTAGAGGGAGGAGGTCCTGCAGCCCCAGCACTGGTGGGACCTTGGGTAGGAGCCGGAGCAGACCTAGATCAAAACCAGACAGCATAAGTGACTGAGACCATCTTTACTTGTTCCCTGCTCCTTTCCTGGAACAGGTAAAAAGTACCTATCTCTTGAAAGAACTTTCCATTTTTTCAACCCATGTCTTCCATTCCTGGATCACAACCCTACTGTTCCACTCCTCATACCACAATCAGTTTTTAACATTGTTTCTTGATAGGACTGTATAAAACTTTCCCCCTTCCCATGCTGCCTTTTTTAAACAGCAAACAATTCAGATTATCTAGCCTAAGTTAGGCCAATGGGCAAACTGATCACAGGCCTGACTAGCAAGGCAGAGCTTATGTCCCACTAAGGAAACACACTCTGCTCTGGGCATTTTGTGTTAATGTAAAAGGAGCCAGGGCTTCAGCCCTGTGTTCCTCCTCAGTGTGCTGAGTAAAGCACTCCCCTGCTCCTCTGTGTTTGGCTGGAAGTGCACCAAGTAAAGACAAAGAAAAGGAGACGAGAAAGAAATGGAGGAGGAAGTGGGGGTGGTTAGTCATCTCTGGCATTCACCACCCCATGCTTAACCACCCCACCAGTGGTCACCAAATGCCACCAGAGCAGCTGGCCAGACTCGAGCATCTGCCACAGACCCTGGGCGAATATTTGCAGCAATGCTGTGAACAGGCCCCTGATCTCCTGCTCTTTTCTTAAGCATCAACACTGGCCTTCCCCAGCTTTCTCTAAAACATACGACAAAACAAAGGTTCCTTAAAATCCAAGAACCTTAAAATCCGGTCTGTCTCAGAGTATGAGTTGGTGCAGACAAATCACCCTGCTGGCCTGAAAAGGGTCCCTTAACCTTAGCCAGTCATTCTTCACACCCACACTTTAACCTGTGAGACCTTACCTCTTCTCTCAAGGGACCCCTGTCACTTGCTCCTGCAGAGAAATAAAACCTTTCCTGAAGCTGCAGAGGAAATCCCTAAGATGTGAACTGAAAAATATCACAAATCCCACTCATGCATTACCAATGCCTTCCCACAGTGACAGACTGAGAGAACACAGTGTTTCTCTGTGAATCATTCCCTTTTACATCCTGGGGTCTGATTAATGCTGCTGGAATTATGGCCTCATTAATACACTGTCAAAGTGCTGAAGGGCACTAAAGTTAGTTCCCCAAAGGTACCTTAAGCAGCAAAATTCACTTTGACAGTGTCGCCTGAGGGCTGAGATCTCAGTGGATGACATGGACCCTCAGAGGCTCCCAGAGATGGAGCGGCTCTTTGCAGACTTACTTAGCCTTTTAACTGTGGGTCAGAACATCATTGTCAAGCTTTAGTTGAAAGAAAAGAAATGGAGCTTGCTCATCATTTAAGGACCTCACAGCCGCTGTTAAAAATGTTTAGAAAAACCCCAGATGCTGCTGCCACCTGCAATGGAATCACTCCATCAATGGCCATGGGCCAGCACCCCAACAGGATTTATTCTGAGTTGTCACAAAGGATCAAAATCTGACTATAACGTATATCATACTCCCACAATGCAAAACGAGGTCTCCCTGGAGCATCAACAACTTCAAAGGGAGCTCCTGAGCTAAAACTGAAATTGTAAAACTTTGCAGTTAAGGAAGTAAATAGGCATTTTCCCAATCAAAACAAGCAGAATTTCTTCAATGGAAACTTTGTGTCACTGCTACAAAAGTAAAGAGAGCTTCTCTCTTGAGCTATGCACTGTTAGCACCCTAGAGATTCCAGAACAGGTGAGAAGTGTTTTTCCCTGCCATGTGTGTTTACTGTAAGCATAGCTTATAAAAACAGAGGTGTTCTTGGTCAAAGCTAGGAGATAAAAGTTCTCCTATGTACCTTTTCTGCTCAGTAATTGTCACCTTTCTTTTGCCCCTTCCAATCTTTCCTTAAATGATTTGGCATACAGCGGACACTTTCTAGTTTGTTCTCTTCCAGCATCCTTGCTGCCATCTAACATGGTTTCAGTCGCATTTCCTGGGGCATTTCCTGCATAAGGGAGGAATGGATGGGAAGAACAGCGTGTTTGTGCAGCCGCTCTGATCATCCAGCAGGAGCTACTGTAACTACCAAAGAGAGATGACAATCTTTATGCTAAGGCACAGCAAGCTTGTAATTAACATACTCATCTTAATTAATTACATAAAATCTAATTCAAGAGTAACCAGAGCTGGGTGCTGCCTGCAGTGCAGAGCTATGCTTTCCAAACCTTTTGTCTCTGTGCTCTCCTCACACAGGAACAGCCTCGCCCATGGCTCGTGGGTCCGAGCAATGAGCAGCCACAGGCAGGAGAGCCTCACTCCCCAGAAGAGTGTCCTTATGTGGCTCCAGTCCCACAAAGCATCCACTGAGAGTTTGTCTTTGAACCCAGGTTTTCTAGTAAAGGTGGGAACTGAAGGTCCACATCACCTGAAAGCACAGGCATGCAATATCTTGGTGCAAAAATTCTAGAATGCAAGTCCAACCTGCATTTACATACTTCTTCCTAAGTTTACATAATTCTTCAGTTATTGCCTCTGTACCATGTTCTATCAGCTTATAATTTCTGAAAAGCATTATTCAAAGAAATCTATGCAAAACATCAGCACTATGTTGGAGAAGCTTCCTTTTGAAATACAAGAAGCATCACAGCTTTAAAATATAATTTCTCATGGTCTGGGCATGATTTTGGGGAGCTATAAATGAATGCAAAATCTATACAAAGGCTCCACCATTGGCCCCTAGCCATCAGAACTCTGTACTTTTATTTTTAGGAAAAGGAAAAAAATACCATTGATGCTGAGAATCTTCATTCCCAAGAACAGATCAATTTTGAAAGGGAAAAAACAAGTTCTATTAATTTTGGTGAAAAAGAGTATAAATCCCTAGCAAATAGTCTTAAATGGCAACCACTCTGTGATGTCAGAGCACTGGAGCACACTGTGGGAAAGTGATGAGTACACTTACTTCAGGACAACTGCAGCACTCGCTCAAAGCCTCAGCAGCCGGGTCGATCTTTATACAACATGAGTTACATCCTTGCTCCCCACCACACCCGATTTCCCTTCAGTTAGCACATGAGCAATCTGACTGAAAGCAGGACCTGTGTATCTACACAGCCACCTTGGAAGAAATATTTAGGGACTATCCTAGTGACTCAGCAAAATGGTCTCAGCTGACTCAGACATCCTCAGTTGTTCCAGCTGGGCCTGAAACTAGTAGGTCAAAATCATGACTAAGAGATTTGTCATCTCACCTGGATATTCTCGAAGCCATTTACTACTTGGCTCTGACAGTTAAAGGGAGCTGCAACTCTAATTAAGATAGAATTGGAGATATCCAGTGTTACTGTTGTGCATTTTAGCACTGGCTGAAAGGACATTAAGGATGATTTGCGTGTCTAATATTTTGGGAGACTGCCGGACACATACTTTCATTTTTGTTCATACGTGTGAGCTACAGAGGAGAAATTATTTTCTTAGTCAGGCTAGGGAAGGGAGGTGTATGATACAAACACCAGGAGGACACCAGGACACCACTGTGGCTTTGGTACAGTTTACATTAGGATCTCTATGGCTGCTTTCAGCATCTTCTTTTATCCAAAGTGCTTTTTAAAGCCTCCAGCCACAGGACCTAATCCCTTCAAAGTCTTTATCCTAACAACACTGCAATAAGCTAAGGAAAAGCTATTATCCCCCCATATGGCTGGGAAACAGGTACAGGGAGATTAAGTGACTTGCTCAGTGGCACACAAAGCCTGTGGCAAAGGAGCCCAGCCCTCTTCGTTGCCACCCTTCTGCTCCTCTCTTCTTCAACGACTGGCTCGAGAGAAAACTCACAAGCTATTTCTAATGGCAGAAGTTGTTTTCTACCCCTGTGTGAGAAACACAGCTGAGGCTTACAGCACAGGGAAAGTGAGAATTACATCAGACAGCTCTAGCTGGTGTCAGCTGGCAAAGCTCAGGGGAAGGGCAGTGAATGTGCATCAGTGCAGCAGAAGATTTGACTAATGATCCCTACAAAAAGGTGAAAAGGAGGCAATTTTCTGTGAGCCCCAGTGTGATTCCTCTTTCCTCAAACCCTTTCCCTGTTGATCAAAGAAAACAAAATTTCACTGCTTATCTTCTGCTTTTATTTTTTTTTTTTTTTTTACTCTTCAGGTATCTTATTTATGTAGTAAATATTTACTCTTGTAACTTATGTATATTTAAAACTGTGTTCTTCCATGTGGACCCCTTCAAAAGGCGTCTACCCATCTGGGCTTCACTGTGTAAGTGGAGTTTGACAGTCTGTGGTTTCAAAGGTATTTGAAAATTACACCAAAAAAACCCTGTGTAACTGTAAAATAAATCAGAACACTTCCATAGCTTTGTACTCTTGAGATTTAACTCTAAAACAATTGTTAAAATCAGCTACAAATGCAAATTCATACATTTCGTGAGTGACTAAGGATGTCAGTGAGGACCCTGGACCTAAGAGAGCTGCAGAAACAAACCCCTCTCACATTGTCCCTGGTGCTGAGTTTCCGTCTGTGAATTGAGATGCGCTGGAAAGCTCTGGGCCAGGGAGGGTCTCTAAGGAAACTGAGGAGCTCTATAGCCCTGGGGGGTTGCTGTTAGTTTTGAACTTCCTTTGCTTATTCCTATGCAGTAACAATTTTTCCACTGATAATTTGCAAAGGGGGACTTTTACTGATGATAATTAAGAGTATTCTGCCTTCTGGAGGAATTTGCTAGTTTCCAGTTTCCTGTCAATGGGATTCTACCACATGGGATTTTATTTCTGTTGTACGTCAGTTTAGCCAGCACTGCCAACAAAACTTTCTTAACAATCAGTTGGGCTATGTGAGGTTTGGCACAGTCCTAACAAAATCCAGTCTAGCCAAACTGGGCTAACTAAAATTTTGTACTTACCTGCTCACATGCCAACTCTCAAATAAATCTGTACCTTTGATATTTAAACTCCTTAGGATTGTGGGCCTCCCAGACTTGAGTGCTTAACTGTACAAATTTAACAATAGCATGTGCCTACCACAGTTGTGTGTGGACACTCATGTTTATGTCTACAAATCAAGAGACATTAGTTATCCATCCTACCAAATTCTTTGGTTTTCCCATAGTGAAATGGGATAGTGTCAGATGGCAGCTCCTGTTACTTTTTCAAAACACACACTAATTCTGTCAGGAAAGGTTTAGAGAAACTTCTCACACCTCATAAAAGTAAATGTTCTTCAGAACTAGGTTCTCAGCCTTCTTAGAAATAGATACTTATGGTCTCTGCCTGTTAAGTCAGAGGATTCTTCAAAAGAACCCTGCCGAGAGAGCATGATCTCCCAGTTCTGAGACAGATTTCACTCAGTAAGGTAATTTGCTTTTTAGTTCAGTTGCCCACTAATTGTATGCATTTCAGATTTCTAGCTCATGTTCCCCCCTTCAGTTATTAACTAGCTTATTTTAATAGGCTGAATTTATCCTTGTTTTCATTCTACTAATCTCACTTCCACAGGGCAACAAAAAAAAGCTGTTCAATAGGAGTAAAGAAAGCCATGATATAAAACTAGTTAGGCTGAGAAGATAATTAACTTATTAACAGGGGAGTATCACTGTTGGGCTAGTGGACATTTGCATACTGGGGCTGGAGGGATTTTCAGACTACAGAAAGATGTTTTCAGCCCTCTGAGATGTCACAGGGGGAACAGAATTATCTCCCCCCAAGAGCGAAGAGGCTTCCTTCACCACAAGGGAAGCATCACTGCTTGAATAGAGATGTTGTTCTTCACTGTGCTTTTCAGTGTTCTATCTGAGCACCTCAGTGTTCAGTAAAAATGTGACTATTGATGAGTAAATGGCTACAGACTTAAACTTAGGCTCATTCCATTCTATGACTATCAAATTTCAAATGATTTCTCATGCTATTTGTAATAATTCGGTAGTAATGAATAATAGTGAATCTGTAGTAGGAAAAAACCCCCACATATAAAAGGAATTAGCATTTCAGATGTCTTAATTTTGTGAAGAAAGTTCTGCTTTGAACACACTTCTATTCCCCAAATACGATTTTCACGTACTACCAACAATATTCTACAAGGACTCTCCCTTATTACCAAATATTTACTCTGATCAACAGCCAAAGAATAATACTCTACATTTAATGTCCTGGGAACACATTTAATTAAATATTCCCACCAGCTTATTATGACTGCATTAACCATCTGGTGTGCTAAATATGCACACAAAGGAAAACCAGAGGAACCTTAAGACATCATCTTTAGTCTGATCAACATTTGTAAAGTTAGGAATGACTGGCTGATTTACCTTCTCCAGTATCTTCTATTCAAGCCAAATGAGTACTGCTTTCAAGGCCACAAACACCTGAATTCTAAATCATTCCAATTAGCCCAGCAAGATTATTTTTGTCCCAGAAATAAGAATTTTCTCTAAATTTTAGCCTTCACAACAACCAGCTGTGGTGACTCAGGTGGGATTTGTTAGTTGGAAAAGTAACATGAGGCAGGATTCCTTTTCTGAAATATCAACAGTACAGATTTTTTTAGCTCCTTCTTTCCCCTTGCTGTCATCTTTTGTGAAGTCTGTGGCTTAAGATAAAGTCAGCTCAGCTCAGAGATCTTGCTTCATGTGTTAACCGCTGCTCATGCTTTGCAGAGTAGTCTGTGGATTTGCTGGAAGGATGATTAAGGGTTAGATGACTCAGGGTGTCAGTGTTCACATTTTATATTCACCAATTAAAACCTCAGAACTCTGTTACAGGAGTCAACCATCTAACATACCCTACTGGTAAGTGATCACTCATTCGAAAAAGCACCTGCTCGTCCAAGCCAGTCCTACCATGCCTTTCAATCCCAGCCAACCAGTCCCATCTTCACATTTAACAGGACAAAAGAAAGATTTACCAAACTGTCTGGAATGAGTGAGGCACACAGCCAGGTCACCATTAGGACCTGTAACCTTTCTGCCCACTGAAAAGGGTTCTGTCTGCTACCTAAGCCACCATCAGAGCTGTGTTGGCCCAGATAACCAAATCTCGGCTCTAGCACACTGTGATCCAGGGTTTAATTTTTACACCACAGAACTTGCCTCTCCAAAAGCAGGGGCAGTGAAGAGGGTTCCCCATCTCTTCCCGGGGGACAGAGCAGCAAATTCGGCCTCTCTGGGAAAAACTGCAAGAGGGAAGGAAGAGCTCCATGTTGCTGAGCACCCACGGGAGATGGTTCACTCATGGGGCAGCCCCACAGCACCTCTGCTCACCCACTCCAGATCACGGAGGACTTGGCCCCTGACAAACCTCTGCCTTAGATTAGCAACAGATCTGGGTAATCTCGGATCAAATTATTTTTGATATCAAAATGTATTTTTTCAAAGCTATAAGGACTGTAAATCTATATACTTAAACACCCTGTGAAAAGGGTTAATTCTTCTTATTTGCTGACTTGAAACTAACTAATCTTTATACTAAATTGAGATTTGTTTTGATGAGAGAATGAAAGCAAATACAGGTGTAAATAATCATAAAACACTTCTTAATATTTATATTGACATTAACATTATATTGTAAAAAGAGACAAAGGTAATTTACCGTTTTGTAAATTTTGCTTGTTTAAATTCATAATTGGCATCAGGCTGCTTTCAGATAGAAATTAGTTTAATAAAAAAGTGGGAAATCCTTTCTGTGAAATATTCACAATAGTTGATAACTAAAAAATATCTTCAGTGAAATGTCTACCCAAAAACCCACTAAAACACTGTAGTGCACTAAAATTTTTAAAAGGAAGCGTGTCTCTAGGTCCTGGGTAGTATTGATTGCACCTTCTATTACTTCTTACAAGATTTCAGAATTGGCAGGTCTAAGGCTTTTCTAGTAATTTCATTTAATTGGCTGAAAGAATACAAGCTTCTTTTTTTTCCCCCCTTTTTAATTTTTTTTTGATACTTTTCAACTTGTTAGCCTTGAGTATCCAGGTTAGGATGTGGGCTAAAGGCAATAAAACTGGCACAAAGGTCAGATCTGTGATCTGATTTTGTCTTAAGACACCACTATTTCAAGTCAGTTCAATATAGATTAAACCTAGTGTATGTAAATGAACATACTGATACGAAAAATACCAGAATTTTCTTTTACAAAAGTTCCTTATGCTCCATTAGCCCCAAGTGTTTTTATCTTATTGCAGTCTCCCTGAGCTGATGAGGTTTTCAATTGCATCCCTGAGAGCTCTTGACTTTGCAAGGTGCATTGGTAGCAACTTTTCTCCTGATCTGCATACTGAGCTTACACACCTGGAAAAATAGCACAAAGACTGACCATCACAGGAAGAGCTGTATTTTTCTGCCTACAAAACTTTATTAAGGGAATTTTAATTTATAAATAGGAGAGTGCTTTTACTGGCATAAGAAGATACAAACAAAAAAAACCCCAACAATGATAAAAGTCCAACAAACCAAACCAAACAAAGAAGAGTTTCAGCAGAGAAATCAAACCCTGGGTAGCACAAAGCCTTTATGTTTCTTGTGCTAAGTTACCAATCTGAAATTAGGGAAAGAGAAAACTGCATACACACAACACTCGGTTAAAGCAGAAATCACCAGACTATACCAGGCTGTGGGAGAGAGGAATCCTAACAGAACGAAGTGTCTTAGTAAGATATGTCTGAAACAGCTCAAGAATAGAACAATAAATACACTGAAAATGCAGTTGGGTATCATTGCTGCCATTTCCCTCTTCTTGGAAGACAAAGAAGAAGTGCAATCTGTCTTAAAAACAAACTGTAGGGCAAAGAGAGAAATACCAGCCATGTTGTACAGAAATGTTTCAGCAATTCAGGACTCTAAAGGCGGAGGACATTTGAACAAGCCCCGTGATATTAAACATCCTGGTCTGCCAGATATTCCAGATTCACAGACCTCTCTTTCCAGCCTCCAGAGCAATCCCTAAGGGCACAGCTGAGTAGAAAGGGCCAGCTTTCAGCCAGGTCTCTATTTCTGAACAGGAGCTGCTGTGTACTTGATGTTCATGCTGATGTGGCACGTTATGGTGAGACGTGGCCTGTGTTTCACAGGCAGAAGAGAAAGAGCATCCATTGTTTCTGACTTTCTGTGTAGGCTTCCAGGTTCATGGGATATACCCTATGGAGTAAACATGCAGCAGCTGGGCTGGGAGTGGGAGGGGAAGATCAGGGTAGAGTTTGACTCAGCCATCCCCTACTCACTGACTCATGTGCTGCTGCAAAAGAAACTGCTGTAATTGTTGCTGGTGTAGTCAGTTAAAAGTTAACTCTGCTACACAGAAGCAATGAAGACTCTCAAAGGAATGGTAAGATTGATATGCTTTTCCTGCTTTTAAGTAATATTTTTTGGGTCAAGGATGTTTTCTGTGCCTGTCTTTTAAGTGACTCAAATTAAAACCTAGGAGGCTTGGGGGCTTTCCATTTGCCTGTAAATTATTTCCCAGCTCTCTTGTTGCACTTTAGAAGGAAATCAACTGTTAACATGCTCTTTTTTCTTCTTTTAATAAAGAAGAGACAGCAGCAACAAAACAGCTGAAAGTCACGTTTCCATCAACAGTGAAACGTTTTTGTAGCCTTGCTATATATATTTACCATTGCTATTCAGTGACTGTTTCATCACAACTAAACTTTATAGGGTAATTACCATCCTTAGTTCTATTAAAGCTTAATTATCAGAAGGCTTATTAAGGGTAAATGTTCTCTACTGGGCCAAAAGAACCGCACGGAATGCTTTATCCCACCTATTCATTACTTAAACAGCAGTCACACTGGTATGTGCAAGTGTTAGAGAACAGCAAAAGTATCTGCACAGAAAGCCAAACTTTCCTCCCTATTCCTCACAAAATGTCACGTTGAGTTCTGGAAGAGCTTCCATGAAACACAGCTACCATTTCCAAGTGACCCTGTCCCTACCACAGGTGCTCCACCTTCCCACAGTGTTATGATTCACACAAAATGTATTTTCTCCCCAGTTTCAACATCCATCAATTAATGAAACTGGACTCCATTTAACCAATCAAACACATTAAAACAATAAAGGGAAACTTCTCATTTCAAGTTCTCACTGAAAAAAAACAAAACCAAAAAACATTAGAACATTTTCAGTACAACGAAACCACTTTTAAAAGAAGATCTTTGAGAATATTTCGCCAAATAAATCACTTGGCAGATGTAAATTCATTAAGTACGAACATAAAATTATACAAACCTGTAAAGTAAGATTGGTCTGTATCATCACTGTCGCCTCCCCTAAACTCCCCCTGCTCATGGGATCACTGAGAGCCCTGTGGCTTCTCCTTAAGGCTGTGCCTCCACTTTTATCTGATCATCTGCCTTTCTCTGAAAACTCTGATATTTTTATTGTCCATTTTTGCTTTACATGAAGACCTATGTTTAGATCACGTTTCCAGAACCCTTAGTGTGATTTGAGAAGCTCACAGGCTCACTGTGTGGAGCAGTGCTGAGGCTGAGATGTGGCATCTGATTTTCTAATGTATTTGAGATATTTAAATCAATGTTGGGCACAGCTGTCTATTTGCAAAATGCTGTAGTCCAGAAACTGAACTTCAATTTCCCTTTCTTTCACCCCAAATAGATCCATAAACACCTACTAATTCAGTAAAGACCAGTTTATCCTGGTCCTATCTTTTAGTCTTGTTACCCTCAAGAGACTGCCTTTTGCTGTTTGTGAAAATGCTTAGACACTTCGCTGAAAATCTGTGAGTTGCACCATTATAAACAGCCTTTGGGGTTCTCTAGATGAATAGAACCTGTCTCCTCCATGTCTATTGAGTGAGTATGGCAATTTTGCTTAGCATTCATCTGAAACTTGGGAGTTAATTATTTTTACAATACTTCAAAAGTAACCACTTGTTCCTCATCTCCTTTTTGAAATCAAAAAGAGTCATTAGGATTGAAAAGAAATGTTAGAGATTTACACCTGTTACACTTTAAGGGTCAAAGACTTAATCAAAAGTTGAACTGTCCATATGTTATTCAAGTGAGAAGAACTGGTGAGAATCATACTTGGGACAAAGCAACCCATTTGCAATCAACCATAAAGTCCTGTTTACGTAAACAAAGGAGAAATCAAATGACTGAAGCATTCCCATAGCTAACATTCCCTGCCCCCAAAGCTGCTCTTCAAGCTCTCTCAGTCTTTCCATCTGTGCTACATCCCTTGAAGGACAAATTATTACCTCCTGCTATTACAATTTGGACGCAGATACACACTTGTGTTTAGAAGCAAATGCATTTTGTTTTCATAAAAAAGCTGAATAACTTTCTACAGCTACCCCAACTAAATATTGGGAATTAAATCCACCTATCCACAGTCAATTCAGCCTACCGACAGCAAGATTCCATGCATGTTCAGAGCTACCACTTTTTAATTACTATTCCCTTTGGCTGCTGTATCCTTTTCATTTGAGTCATCCTGCTGGTGCAATGATGTAATGCAGGCGTGGCATTACAGTCTCCGCCATCCAGTTCTTGGAACGCTGCTGGGAGCCCTGGGTATGGCACACCTGATGACACACCAGCCAGAGGGAGAACGTGCAGGGCTGTAACCAGTTCCCTTGGAAACCAAAGTGGTATTTTAAAAGAGAAAGTGGGACCACGGTGATAAGTAAATAAATGCATACAATAAAGGCCCACACACATGACTAACTTTCCTAGATGCTGCTGACAATAGAGCGCAGAACGTGTAAATTCATGGGTCTTGTACCTGTGAGGAAACAGAAGAATTTCTCCCCAGTTAGATGGTCAAGTAATGCCCTCATTCACAAGGTCCTTTTAGGCAGCCAGGGACACTCTGCCTCCCAGCCCTTTTCCTCTCACCTCCCCACTATTTGACCAGCTCTTTCACATTGCAGACAGCTCCCAAGCAACAGGAGGCTTGCAGAGAATGAGTCACTCTCATGTGGCTCATGGGCTGAGTGCAGGAGGCAGAGCAGTGGCCTGACAATGCGAAGCCCAGAGTCATTGTGCTTCCCAAAAACCAACGTGGTCACTGAATGCGGCAAAACTTCATATATTATAAGTGCTTTAAAAGGTTGTAAGTCACGTCTTCTAATTCTCACAGACAGATGTGTTAGCCTAGAAAGAAGACAGCTGTATGTTAGATACAGAGGTGACACATGGCACTAAGCATTCCACACCACTAAGGTGTTCCCTTAGAGTTAATTAACCAGTAATTAAATTAGATTTTATTTAGATGGTAATATGAAATCCTTAGGCTTTGGACTCAGAGTAAGTATTTTGGGAACGATACAAGGTCATTCAGTTCCAAGGTAAGCAACAGATTTTGCCATAACTGGAAGAGTCCCTGGCAGGAGACTTCCTTCTGACTGAGGTTTTACCTTTTTTTTTTTCTTTATCCCTAACAGAATAATGAAAAAGAGAAAATTTATCTGAGAAAGGACGCAGGAGTTCATCTTGACCACTCCCTTATCTCCAGCGAGGACTCACTTCCACTTCAGATCTGACACAGGTTTGTTTGCCTCAGCCTTGCCTCTTCCTTTCCCCACAGTACTTGTATCAGACCTTTCTGATGGTTCCTTTAGCACTCTTAACTCAAGAACAGCTCCTAGGGCAGCACACAGAGCCACTAATCCCTGCAGGATTGCTTTGCAGTCCTTGGTGTGAGGGCCCCTAGTGAGGACTGCCCAAAGCTTCTCTGTAGCACAGACCCCTCAATCATGAATCAGCCGAGACACCTCAGTACCCAGGAACAGAGTTGAGAATATGAAGAATCTTGGTGCCTGCATGAGAACCTCAGAATCAAGCTCTTTAGTTTATCCACACAGTCCTGGAGTGGTAGAATCTCCACAGAGAAATTCCATACAGAAATGAACAGAAGTAATTTCTCTTGCTAGTTTGGTGGCAACCACACCTGCTCTGGAGAAGTGTCTAGCAGATCTTTTGCAAAATGCATTTTAACCTGTTCATTGCCTGTTCTCTTTATGTAACTGGGTTGAATTAGTGTCCTAGTCTTAATCAGAACTAACTTGTTAGAAATAATTTAACAATATACGCGTAAAAATGTTGAAATTTGCAGTACCTGTTGTCTTTGAATATTTAAACAGTTAACTGAGACAAATATTGTAAGAAAGGCAAACTACAGTGTTATTGGGGAAAGAGATTTTGAAGCCTGATTATTCCAGAGTTCAAATGGGGGAGAAAATTACAGAATTAACCCAGTCTAAATGAACAGACCACATTTCCATTTTTTCCAGATTTTAAGTAAAACCAACTTACAGCTTGTAAGTAATCCACTGAATAGCAGTTCTCAGAGATTATTTTCAAATTATTTAAAAAAAAAAACAACAACAAAAAACAAACAAACAAAAAACCCAGATGCTCAGACTTCTCCTAGGCAATTCCAAATCCAAAGTTAAAGAAATCATAAACTGTGAAGTATTGATTCACTTCAAAAACATGAAAGTTACTAACACAAGATTTTGTTATGCTATTTAAGAGCCTGAAGTAATTCCACAAATGTGTACGCATGAGTAGTGTATCTCAAAACCTCAAAACCAGTGACCAGCAGAGCTCAGGGAGACATGCTTGACATTAGATTGCCCTCCAGTCCAGCAAACAAAAACATACCGGTCTAAGATTAGCGGGTTATCAATTTAAATGGTTACAAGAAGGCTAAATTTCCAAATAAAAAGCTTGAACATCAACAAACCAATCCTTGCTCTGATTCAAAAAAACTTCTAATGGCTTAAGAAACTAAACTGTGAAATAATATAGTTACACAACACAATAAGTCAGGATTTAATGACATTTTGGCCTTATTCTGTGTTTCAAGATGCAGTTCATTTGAAAAACCCCACAACTTCTAGCTCAATTAATTTGATTTTTATCTATAGCTCCTAAATCAGATTGAGGTAAAGTATGTATTTGGTGATTATGGCAATCTCTTCACACTGCTGCAACCAAGTCATGCAAGTAAATGAAATATAATCTGTAATAATCTGCAGAAAAACAATTTTCTTAACAATCTCACCTTCTGGAGTGATGCTAATTTTAAATGTTTTGTTTTGCTCATATACTGTTTATATAGTCATTAAACACAAACAGAGATTCTCAATATTTTAGGAGTTAAAAAGACCAGCATTCACCTTCCAATAATGTAATTCCAGTAATTATCACAGTCTCACCAACACTCATCCAACCCAGCATGGTTAATGCAAGTTCATTTTTCACTTTGTGCTCACATAGGGAGTAAATGGGATGGAAAAAAGTTGCTCCACCTTCTTTTATCAATGGAGCACCTGTCTGGTTTGCTACTCCCCTCCTGCATTCTGCTATAATCTTCTCTGGATAAAGTTGTGCAACACTCACAGTTTTTCTCCAGCAAGTTTCCTGCAGAATCAGGACCTCCCAAATTCCGGAACACCCGAGTTACTGCATAATACCACAACTTCTTAAAAAGAAATGCCAGTTCTTACTGGTTGCAACAGTTGTGTTGCATTCCCACACTCACCAGCAGCCCTCAGATGTAATCTGTGCCTTTGTGGATTAATGGCAATACTTCTGCCAGGAGCTTCAAACCGGCACCAGAGGACAGTCTGTAGGTGGTTATGGATGTCCTGACACCACAGGACTATGTTTTATGGCAGCTTCCCAGAGAACCTGCACCTTACTTTTATAAACAACCTTCCTGAATGAAACCACAAGGATAAAGAACCCTTGAACACTTTTTGCTATGCGTTATTTCCTATTAAGATTTTGACTAACATTTCATGAGGTTAAATAGATTTGAAGGGTCTGATTTTCTGAAAAAGCCTCCTTTTCAGAAGTTTGCAGTACCGCTTTGTACTGGGGTGTTGATTTGTTGTTGTTGTTTTGGGGTTTTTCCTTTGTTTTGGGTTTCTGGGTTTTTGTGTGTGTGTGGGGGGGGGTTGGTTTGTTTTTTTGGGGAGCAGTTTGGTTCTGGGGCTTTTGTTTTCACTTTTTTTTTTGAAAGAATTTCCACTCAGCCTTCAATTTTGCACGTGGAATTTTACGTCTGGACCTAATTGTAGACATTATGTAACTGCCCACCTGATGTGCAGGTCGAGATTTTGCTTGTATTCAGTAAGATTACTCTGCTACCATTGCAAAGGAAAAGGGGCTAATATGACACAGGTATTTTACTTGCAAGAAATGCCTTGATGATGAGTTGCTTTTAATCTGAAGAGCTTTCTAATCATGTAAATTCAAGGCATTCTGTCAGCAGATATGTCTGAATCACACGTATTTGGTTTAACTCATACAGGAAAAATGACAGCAACTTCAGCGCTCTGTCATCATCTTAAGAAAGCAATTACAGTAAAATATTACTGTCACAACTCCACAGCGTGTCAGGCAATGTCTAAGGGGCTTTTAATGGTGGGGTACAGCTCCATCTTACAGCTTTAGGAGGCCTCTGGTGCAACTGGGGACAACAGTCAAGGTCCAAATGGAAAGAACATCTTTCCTTCATACATTTATGCCCTGGAGTCACAAATTTTCCGTGTTAAAAACCGAAACATTGATCTCAGTAAAGGTGCCAAAGAACTGTATTAGTCATGGCTTGCTTTATTTTTCTAATTTGTATGTTAGTTTGCTTGGAAATGAAATGCTTCAAAGCAGGACAAATACTCAGTCCAGTGGCTTATTTATTTGTAGAACAAACACTCATGGTATGTTATCATACTTCTTCACTTTGTATACAATTTCTCCTTTTTTTGGTTAGGGCCCCCAAGGAGTTTTTGTCAATATTGAACCTTAACCCTTCTACTGGTCTAAAACATCAGCAATATTCAGAATTACTCCGTTTACTCCCTGGTTTATGGTGTTGCAGTTGTCAGCGAAAAGCAACCTTTGCAGACTGTATTATGAACTGTTCCACGAGGAACCAAAACAATAAAGCCTGGCTTCAAATCCAAAATTGCTCCATTCCTCCCCAGCCACCAAAACACCTTCAGTTCCCTCCCTTACCATCCTGCAAGGCTTGCTAGCCTGTAACACTTTGAGTTCCAGCGACATCCACTCGCCCTTTCCCCACCCTTTCCCCTTTCAGGGAGCATCAGAACAGCCATCCCTGTGTCCAGCCAACCACAGCAACAAAAACCTCCTGAGCTTCTCCTACTGACTTTTCCTCAGCTGGCAACAATACCTGGGGCCTCATCTCTACTTGGCTGCTGATTTCCCCCAGCTTTTAGGAATCTCTGGTGTCTTTACCACTCTATCTAGTTTAGCATCATGGGAAAAAGGTAATCACACAAACTGTACTTCCTTGGAAAGGCCAAAGCCAGCATCATTTAAAAGCCTTGCATGTAGACACCTCTTTTTAGCCTCTATTTTTGCTACTGTTATTCCAGGTTATGCCTCAGTGATGTCAGTAGCTCTCCAGTGGAGGACACTGTAGAAGTGGTGTAAGAAATGATCAGGCAATCACTCAGCTTTCAAACAATGCTGATGATTTTCTTCTTTTCTTCTGCATTCAGTCACTCAACTGCCATGAATGAATTAACAACATGGAAAATCTGGGGTGGTTTGAAAGTACAAATAAAAGCATCCACCACAAATGCTCACACTGGTTTCAGATCAGAAAAAATTAAAAATACTTAGTGAATATAGTGAACAATAAGATGTAGTCCAAATAATATGTAGTTCTATTAAGAAAAACCCTACTGGAAGAGCATGATGGAACAGTTCATTTCTAAATACTCAAAGTGCTTTGAATCTTCTTATAAAAGTCAGTGCCAATGGACTTCCCTCTCCACCACAGACTCACACTGTACAACAGTAGTTGAAGAATGTTCTGTTGCTTAATAAGTTATGCAGGCAAGTACATTCTCTTGTGACCAGTTTGATGATATATTTTAAGAATAATTTGGAATTTATTTTCTAACACCTCTTTCAAAAGTGTACACAAGGGGTACACATGGAGACATGGGCATACACCAATTGATTAATGCAGTCTGTGTTTAGTTCCTGTAACAGCATTTAATGAGCCACTGGTAACTTAATGACTCCCAGCCTTATGCATATCAGTCACTATTGTATTCTTCTCCTTTTTAGAATCTTCCAAGCATTTTAAAATCCCTAGGAGAAAAATAAAAGTGGATAGCTCATATACAAGAGATTTTAACTTTAAAAAAAAAAAGTTGTGGCTTCAGAGTCGCCTGTAGCAGCTGAAGATCTGCCTCAGAATTTATAGAGCAAACATACCACTCTTCAAGCAGTATTATGGAGAGCTTTGTAATTTCTTAAGTCAGAGTAATTGGTGTGAGAAAAGAGCAGGTGACAGAATAGAAAGAAATTGGGGGAAAGAAAAGGAACCCTGAGCAATAAATTTCTTCTAATATCATTTCTCCAGGTTCATCCCCCCCAAACTCTGCAGTGAAAACAAAGAGTGACAAGTAGTGATGGTTCACTTCCCTGTTCCCTGCAGGCAGCACCCAAAGGCGGTGATTTCTTTAGGACAGCACTTCAGTGCTAACCCAGGCACAGGCTCCCGACCTGAGCCACCTACACAGGACTGAAACAGCCTCTGGAGGAGACCCTCATAAAACCTGGAGCAGAAAACAGCTACAGAGATATTTCAGAGCTACAAACTGGGTGAAAGGCTCATAATAAGTAACACAGGCCTTTTGTGACAACTTTAGTGGATTATAAAAGAGTTTTAGTTAGCTTTAAAAAATCAATTTAAAAATTTCCTTTAAATTTTATCTGTTACTGTCTTCTGGAGTTTGCTCGGTAAACTGAATAAATATTTCTGAGTTATTTATTACACAGAGTATTGTTATGAAATCTACACCTCAGTCAGGGCTTGAGTATTTTACACACTGCATTTCCTCCTCTTACATAATACAGACAGTCCAAATGTATTTCAACCCACAGTTCATTTATTATTAGGGGGCAAACCCTGACCCTCAGGCTTGGATGTTTTATTTTTAACTTGTGAATGTCTGAGAGAAACGAGAGAGTAAATGTGCTTTTGCAATATGTTCTTTATAGTGAGTTTTGCAGTGAGATTCCCAGCATTGCCCCTGTTTGCAGCCTTTGGAAATATTTAGCTCCCATCCAATTAGGTACAAATTGTGAACAATGAGACTCCCTGACTCACAGTATCTAGAATGTAGATGAATCTCTGTCTTGATAATT
This sequence comes from Dendrocincla tyrannina, assembly GCA_035047865.1. Taxonomy (NCBI): domain Eukaryota; kingdom Metazoa; phylum Chordata; class Aves; order Passeriformes; family Dendrocolaptidae; genus Dendrocincla; species Dendrocincla tyrannina. The sequence goes on from JAWWMP010000011.1 coordinate 24,636,273, forward strand.
TAGCTTGTTAGCTTTTAGAAACAGGAAGCACCTCTTACAATATTTGTACATGATCAAGTAGAGCAGAGACCCTGAACTCTACTGTTACACCAAGGACTAACAGTTTTAATGTGGATCTGGTGTTCCTTTCAAGCAAATATGGAAATTAAAGGAACACTCAAAGCTCTATCTCAGCCACACTAATCCTGTGAAAGCAGTGACTCACCTAGTAATGGCTTTCCATAAATTAGGCAGCTAAAAATGGGTAGGAAGCATGAAACCATTAACAGTTCCTGTAGTGTAAATTCTCTCACTGCATGTGAAGAAAATCCATGGCAGTAAAAATAAAAGAGATGAAGGTGTCAGCACCCGTCATGTTTAGATATGCTGTTAATAATTCAAATCTTCCTCCTTTGGAACGTATGGTTTTAGCATGAATCATTCTCTATTTCCTTTCTCAAATGAAAACTGAGGTTCTGCTGCTCACTAATTCCATATGTTTTCTTCCCAGCTATGAAGAGAGACGAAATCAGTGTGGCCAATTGCATGTGCTGCCAGCACCATCTCACAGCAGTGCCCTACTGTAGCAATGGTTTCTGTGCTGTCACCTTCCATACCTCAGCACTGAGAGGGAAGTGATTGGTGGCAAAATTGACAACATACACAAGAAAAGCCATGCACAGCTTTGTGAAACCAGAGGAGATGGAAGAGAAGGAGTCACTGCACCTTTGTACCCAGGAGTGGCCTTGGGGAGTAGCACTCCCCTTTACTCCACAGAGCAGGTCAGTAGCTCCAGGCCTGGCAAGAACAGCCACTGTGATTGCTGCTTTGTACAAGTGGGGCATGATAAAATAAAGGTGGAAAACTGAAATTTTAGGACTGATATGTAAACCTAGCAGCTGAACTAAGAGAGGATGGTTAAAAAAACCAACCCAAAGCCAACCAAAAAACCCAACAGTAGTGTCAGACATAACAAAGAGCAATTTTCTCATGACACAGAAAGGACTAGAACAGACCCATTCTCCTAGAAAAGGTGGGAGCATCATGGGCCTCATACTGAGAGTGGCAAAGGCCTCAATACTATAACAGTGCTTGACATACTGCCTAAGTCACCCAACAACAGCTCTCCAGCTGCTCCACTGCAATTTTGTTGGCATCCTACTATCAAGAATTCTGAATGTCAAATATTTAGCTCAAGCTCTCTTATCTTCTCATTTCTAGGGTAATAACATTTCTAATCAAAACCATTTGTTCTATCCAGCCCAGTCTTGCTTCATCTACTTCCCATAACTTTTTGGGTTTTGGTCTATAATACAGCAAATAAACAAGACCTTGAGAGAATAGAGAGACCAGTGCCTTGCTATTAATAACTGAACTTGGTACCCGTGTTGCTCCATTTCTTCTGGACTATGCACCCACTGAAATCTATTCCTTTACATAATTCTTTCTCATCATAGGGACAGTCAAGAGAGACTATTGCTCTTGCACTTCCTTAAAACAAGGAGAAAAAAAAATCTAGTTTAAAGCGAAACTGTCTTACAACAAGAAAGGTTTATGATCTTACTTTTAATTAAGTTAACTCTATGTAATTTGAAGTTGCCTGTGAGCTGGAAGCAAAACAGATCCCTTGTCAGTTTAGCCACTTCTTGGAAGAGCAGAGGAGCACACACAAAGCACGGGCAGTATTAACGAGGAGAGAGGGCTGAGAGACCAGGGTTTACCAGGGTCTTAATCCCCCATCTGGTAGTAACACTGCTCTCACAGCACTGCATGCACTGCATGTTGTTCAGCTCTCCATCACATCACCAATACAGAGCTTACCCACACCTGCAAACTCTTCCTCCTTCTGGTCACTAGACAGGCATACTGCCTTTATCAAAACAAACTTCTGTGGACAAGAGGGACAGGTTGAGGCAAATGAGGAGATGACCCAAGACAGAGGGCAGGTGAGTGTCGCTAAGGACAGACAACGGACACTGGGTTCTCACTCAGTGTAGACATCAGTGTCAATCCAGGAGACAACCCGCAGGTTTGTGGAGATGCAACTGCCCAAACACACAGTGCAATAAAGCAGTGGGGCAAGCAGCAACACCTCCAGATGTGTGGCTGAGTGTCCCTTAGCAGGTCCAAAACTTACTGTGTCGTTAGTGCAGGTGAACCTCCTCGCCACAGAAAACGCTGGCACAAGTGCCCTGGGCCTTCTGCTCTGAGGTGAGCCTTGAGGAAGGATGGGCGTCTAAATGGGGGAAGTGAGGGGCGACTTCTGCTCTGCCACAGAAGCCCAGCTTAGTCCTGGATGGAATCAGCCAGTCCCAGCTTCCTGAGAGCCCTTTCAAACACCTGATTCCCGCTGACGTTCATGCCACCGAAAGGGGGATCTTTGGGAGTGTCTTTGTACCTCAGCTTTAGCTCTCTGTTTCTGTGGGATTGTGAGGCACCAAATGCTGCAGCAGTGAAGAAGGCACATAGATACCACCTATGGCAGTGTGGGTGACCTTTGTTAACAGTAACCTGAACAGAAGTTTTTCCAGAGCCCTTCCACCAGGAACATTTCCTAGCTCCCCAGATGGGTTTCTGCCTTTTCTTTTTCTGTGATAAACTCCATATATTTTTGACGCTAGCAGGACCTCCTCAGACTATTAAAGGGACTTTAAGAGTTATTACAATTACGTCAGTCTGAGAGGGTCTGTTTGCAGTACAGGGTGCATTAGGCTGTAGTCACCAGCACAGAGCACTGCAGTAGAGCAGGAATTCAGGACTGCAGCTCCAAGGCTACCTTGACATCATATAACTGGAGGCTGCACTAGACATGAGGAAAAAAAAAATCCCTATTCCCACTAATAACCCTTTAGCTATAACATATAATCTCAAGTACTTAGCTAGTCATCTAACTATCCTTTATCTCCAACAAAAAAAACACTCTTTCCTATTTCCCTCTTTTATGTTTGAACCTACTATTTTCTCCAGGTATTTTTTTACCCTGTCATAATCCATTAACTTCATGTGCTTTGATCTTTCCATCGGGAATTTATTTTCTCTCTTCAAAGACCTTTTCTAGTCAGAAGATATTTTTCCCAGTCCGTAGCTCCTGTTCCATTCACATATCCCAGCGTGACTGGGGTATTTTTTCCTTTTTTTCCCCTTTTTTAAAAAAATTATTAGCATTTAAGAAATCAAATTTCAAATTAGAAGCAAGCCAGGAAAGTTTATTCCTAATGGCACACGGTGGGGCTCTGATGGGAAATCTAAAAGACACATATTGTGCACACACTGCTGGAGCAAATTCGCTCCACAAAAGGGTTTGTAGTTACAGGAGAGCAAAGATACTCAAAGGCAGTCAGTTAGTCATAGATCAAAGGTGAGGAAAGAGGCAAAACTGAAAGAGCAAGGCAGAGATTGTCATGATTTACCACAGTGACCCAGTTTGCATTCACCTCACTGGACCAGAATGTCTTTCCTTCTACCAGTGTCATGCTATTAAAACATGTTGCTCCCCTATTTCTCTGCCCACTTAACTGGTGCTTAATACCACATGTATCACCAGACACCAGCACATCTGCAGGGGTGAAATTGAAGAGCAGAAGCCACCACCTGAAGCCACTTTCCCAGCCAAACAGTGGGTAAGGGTTCTTGCAGGTTCCTTTTTTTCCCAGTACTGTGACAGAATAAACATTCAAGAAGAGGACCAGACTCTTAATTTCTTTTAAAACATCAATTTCTGGAGCATTGTGATGGAGACACAGTCCCACACTAATTCAATTCAATAAGATAATTTTGGAGGACATCAGCAAGGGGAAGACATTCATTAAAACCCTGAGACAATCACAAGCATGTAAGAGAGCTACATAAATCATTTTTACTCATTTTATGCTACTGAATATAAACCAGAATGCTCTATCTTCTCTTAATTCCCATTAGCAGTTGTTAATTCTGAAGGAAAAAAAAATCCATTAAGTACATACTATATGGCTGTATTTGCCTTAGTTTTCCAAGAAGACTTTAATTCTTCTGTGGTTCATCTGTCCATATTTATACAGTATAAATCTGTGCAGTGCTGAGGTTGCCAGTATTCCAAGAATCAGTTTGCTTTACTTCCATATATATTACAGTCTGGGGACAAGGAGGAAAGAGAAAGATTGCTTCTACCTAGTATGGTGTTATACAGTCCATGACCTTCATCTTTCATGAACTGGGCTAGATCCTGTGCAGTCTAGAGCCACACACAGTCCTTCTATGAAATGTATTCTCAATTTCTCTGATGCTATAGACACGACTTAAAATAGCTGTTACTGGTTTATTGCCATGAAACTTGCTATAAAGGGCCCTCCACACAGAGAGGATGAGCACCACCAACACATCCTCTGGTACTGACAAGAAACAAGTACTCTTCAGGGCAAACTAGGACAACAGGCACCCCAGTGGACTTGTCCCAGAAACAAGATGCTGGATTCCAACATCTCAATTTGTCAAACAACTTCTCCATTTCTGATAGTCTGAACAATAACCAAAACAAATTGCCTATCCCAAAACATCTAATGCACACATATGCAAACAATGCTAGCCTCTCAGGGCCCTATTTCTAAAGACAGAGCAAAACACTGCATTGTCAAATAGAACATGCTTTGCAGCATAATGCTTATATGCAGAATAGTTCTTGCACCACATCATGGAAACTTTTAAATTGAGCTTTCTCTATGCATATTTACACAAAGCAACTGTCATTGTAAACAACAGCAATTTGAAAAGAAATCTGCATGCTCCTAGGCAGAGGTGTTTGTTCCTGTGCTGAGCATCTTCTCACCTAAAAATCTCACATTTCTTGTGGAGTATTAATGTCTTCTCTACTAATCCTCGTAAGGTCAACTTGCTTGTCTTTTTGATCTCTGAGTTAAGACCCCCGAGTGTTTATCTGAATAGACCCACAAGCAAGTTCTATATAAAATCTGTGTTGTACTTGGACATACAGTAGATTCTGGAAACGTAAAGTCTCCTCAAGAAGAACCCTTCTGGGTTAACCATTTTGGTTACGGCAGTAACTATAAGGAATTCCCAGTTCCAAACATCCCCCCCATTCCTTGAACAGCAATCTAGTGATTGAAAAGAACTAAACAAAGTCCTTGAGTCTTTTTCTTCTTTTTTAACTTTCCTCCCTCCCTTCTTCCCTTTGTTCCACTTTGCAGACACAAGGACAAAGATAGCACTAATTTCTTTCTCTGTTCAATAAAGAGGCAATGTGATGTCTAATGTAATAGTGGGTTGAACATCCCAGTCTGTCCTTGTGTCCTCTGCATTCTGTCCCTCTGTAGCTATGGTAAAAAAGAATGGTAAAAAAATCTCTTCTATCCCCAAAACATGATCCCTGATTCAGCCCTGCTACAGGGTTTGTGGACAAACAATGTGTTAGCCCAGAAGCAATGCTATTGCCCAGGTTCCTGCATAAGGAGATTTATCTTGTTCCTTCATTTTTAGCAGAACCAAGATCTTATCCCTCTTTGCTGCACTCCCAGTGTAAATGTTCAGTGCAGAGAGAGTCAGCCTTTGTCCAGAAGGCTCTTTAATTTGAAAGGATGGCTTAACATGACCACCCCTCTACCTCTACATAGCAAGAATATCTAGAGTCCTGGTAGATAATTAAAGGAATTTGGGAGAGAGAAAGCTTTGTGAAAATTTCGAGTCTCCATCTCCCATGTGCCTGGTACAAATCCTGAGGCACACATGATGCTGTTGCTTGAGATGTGAAGTTAAAGAAACCTTCTCCATCCTGACAATGCTCAGTTTTCTGTATTACTGCTGAAAGTAGAATTTACAAGGTTGGAGCATGGCAGAACAGGAAATAAAAGTTCCATAAGAAAGAGTCAAGGCTCTCACCTTAATTCCTCAAATGTTCCAAATTAATTTTCTTCTGACCTCAGCCTACAACCAGTCTTTTCTGTTAGGAAAGAATGAGCCAAGTTTGCCTAGTTTATTCTTTCAAAGAGACAGCCAAGAAGAATAAATGCAGATTATTCTCCTTTGACCAAATTAAAGGAAATTGCAGCTCAGAGCAGAGGCATTCCCTTTGTTTATTTGACAACACAAGGGAATCGCTGCAATCCTACCTCCTGTCACCACTGACAGGCTGTTTGACATGTTTCTGCTGCCAGAGCTCCAAAATGCATGTTGCCATCCCAGCACAGACTCAAGGAAAGGCCATTTCCACAGGGAGTTAGGCTAGGAGCCCTCTCTCCCTGGGAGCTGTCAGCGATGCTTGCTGGCTGATGCATCTATAAACAACCTGTAACCAAGTCTCCAACACAGATGGACAAGTCACATTCAGCAGGGAAGCGGCAGGAGGGGGCAGGTTTGGAGACAGACCATCTGCAGGTTAACAAGGGAGCAGGGTGAAAACAACAGAGAGCCGTACTGAGCGTGTGAGTCACTGCTGAGACACCTGGCTGAGACTGTGCTGTGGCTGTGCTGGCAAGGGATGGGACGCTGCTCTGTGCAGCTCCTGCCAGGGGAAACACCTACATTTGTCCCCTCCACACGCTCACCAAGGTGCTGCCTCCTGCCTGCTGCTCACAGTACCTCCCCACCACCCTCCAGATAAGACGAGTTTCTCATTTTTTACACTGAATCTTAGATGACAATCTTTTAAAAAGAGAAGAAGCAATCTTTATCAAGTACCTTCCTTTGTTATTTACATGTAAAATCCCATTAGCGACCCGCACGCTCAGTGGAAAGGAAAACAAAGGTAGTTGAAACAAACATAAGCCTTTTAGAACAATCCTTTGACTAGAGGAGTTTTGCAAGTGGTTACATATACCCAAACACTGAAGCACAACGACTCTGGTCCAGTTCAATGGAAACAGCTGCCTTTCGTGTAAATAGGCAAGCAATGCCAGAACAAGCCCAGAGACAAGCACCACCACCAAACTACCAAACAAACAAACAAACAAAAAATCACTGGTTAGGTTTTGTTGCATATTTAGTGTTTTACAATAATTGGGGATTTTTCGGGTTCATTCCATGGAGTAAGTAATACGTAATTCATTGGGAGTTACCTTCTGAATTAATTTTTGCTACCTTTTTTCAATGTTTCCCTTCAAGTTCTGCAATGCTACTGCAGCATCTCAAAGTGAAGGTACCCTGTACAGAACGATGTAGCTCTGAGCTGAGCCTGATCCACAGTCAATAGCCATGTTGTCTCAGGATTTTGGATTTATCATCCTAGACAGCTAAAACCTCTTGCACTCCTTCTCCCTTGGCTAGGTAGCACTTAATCTCCTACAGGACTTCAGTACGAGCAACAATGCAGTGCAATCAAACATCAGGTTTCTGGAGTTCTTCCACTTGCTACAAGAACTACAGATTTCCTCTGAGACCGCAGCAAGTTACTCAAAAATCTTGCTACCTTTTGTTCATGGACAGCACATACAAAGCAGGGTATTTTTGAGAACTCTGCTCTTCTCTCGGGTTCATTGCCTCCTTCTCCAAGGTGCAGACCTCTCTTGATTCTTACACACACACTCTATCTGACTAGTTCTTTCCTCTGCCCAAATATATAGGATTTGACCCTGTAATTGCTATGTTTTAGTTGAAGCACCCTCTTTCTGCATGACAAGTTTCACCATCCAGACTGCACATGAAATAGGAAGAGCTGGAAGAGGCAGCTCAGGAATGAACACAGTCTTTCTTTCTAAAACTGTGGTGGTGAAGGAGCTTTTCAGCAAACAGCTACCTGGGAGTCAGCAACAAGAAGAATCCCACTTTGCACGGTCCATAACTCTCGTTGCCAGGTGGGGGTTAACCAAGAAAAGCACCTGTCAGCTGTGATTTCTGTTAGGAGATCATTCTCCTGCTGAAACATCTCAGTGTCTGCACAGAACTTAATCAAATCTGCTCATTCTCCCCTAGAGTCAACTGCATAGAACTGATTGTCACTACAAGGGCAATGAACATACTGATGGAAAGGTCTTTGCTTTAATATTGCTGCTGAAGCCTCACATCAGTTCTGAAGATGAAATACAAGAGACTGTGTTGCTTCATGCTGGTGAAGCAATTGAGACTGGCATGAAGAATGTGGTCACTGTCAACATGCTAAGACACATGGGGCTTATTCTGCCTTTCCATTGCCTTCTTCCAGCCTTCCTAACATGTTCAATGCAAAGAAAAAAGCATCAAGGTGTTAAGTGACTTGGAATATTTTTGTATTTATATCATCTAGTAAACAAAGTTGCTGAAAAATGTCACGGTGTGATCTTCATGTATGTGTGGGAGACAATATCTCAGCTGTCAGGGAATGACTGTACAGCTCCCTGCTGGAAAGAAGAAGTCAAACATTTCACAGACAGACTTTCATAGCCTGGTGGGGATCTCTGCTTAACACTTGGGATATCCAGACTGTTGATTGCTTCCGAGAAGATATCTGCTGATTCATCCTGGCAGTACCCACTCTCAAGCCAGGCTCTCCCCAGATCCCAGTCAGCAGAAAATCTTTCAACCACAGCACTGACACCAGCTCAGAGAACTCTGCCTTGAAATTCTTGGGCAAGCTTATGGGTTATAAGTCATCATCAAATCTCAGTCAGCTTTTGAAGTTTAGGAAACAACCCGATACCCAAAGCCTTCTGGAAGGGCTGTTTTGTCACTCAGTGCACTCTTGATTAAATCTCTTGGTTCCTTTGGTTCCCTTTCCCCGTCTGAACTGCCACCATGGGTGACAGGTGCTGGGTGCGGGTGTTCTCCCTGTCCACACACCACAGGAAATGGATACTACTGGAGACACATGGAGGAAAGAGAAGGGGAGCCATTCTCTTTGAGAGCCTCTGAACGTAGCTGAGGTTCAGGAGGCTTTCCCACAGATCAACCTAAAATAGTGAGGAACAGAGAGGGAGGGAGTGAGGGACGGACGGAGGGAGGGAGGGGAGGAGAGAGCTTTGTCTCTTTTTTTTCAATGTTGTTCAGGATCTCTGAGAGCAGTAATAAATGTACAGGCTTAGAATTCCCCTCTAAACTCCAAAATAATGTACAGACCACTAACCCATGTGACAGTGTGTGCCAACAGCTGGTGGGTAATGGCAGATCAGGTTCATGCTTTGAAGCAGCAGTGCCCTTTGCCTTCCTGCAGCACGCTGTAATTAAGGCCCTGCGTAGGGCCTGATTCACTGGCATGATAAAGAGGAGCTATTTTTGTATGTGAATTCAAATGAACAAATGCAATTTCTAACCATTAACCTCCTGAAGGAGATAACAAGTGGGTCTAGGGATAATTACTGATTTTCATAGTTTCTAGGAAAGCTTTATCAGGATCCTTATATTTCTAAAACACCGACACATTGCATGATCCAGGACCTCAGTGTCTAAGAAGGCAGTGAGTGCATTACAACACCCCCCACATCCCAGAGCCAGCCCCCCTGCCTTTCTGTATGTGCAGAGGAGCTGCTGAGAAGCCCAGGGAGCCAATTCCCAAGTCCCTTCCTTCACGGATGCACACTTGCTCTCACCTAGGCAACCATGTTTCAGCAGAGTGAGTACTTTGGGTGGTTCACTCATTTTGAAGGTTCAGAGATTGGTTCCAGCAAGAACCAGAGTTTGCATGGCTCATTGGGAAAACTCGCTCCTCACCTCCTCTCCAGAGATACACGAAATCTGGTATGAGAGGGAGATCTGGAGGGGCAGGGAAGATGCTGGGGTAAGGATCCATCCTGCTTTTGACAGCCCAGAAACCAGAGGACCCTGTTACCAGAGTGGATACAAGGAGCCTATTCTGCTGAGTGAGCTCCTCTACAGCTCCACAGTCTGGGATCCACCTCGGCAGCCACGCCCCAAAACAACACAGCCCCTTGTGCTGATCCAACAGTCATAAACGAGGGATTAAACCCACCATTTCCAGAAGTTCCAAACTCAGCTGCAAAAGCCACAGTACTGCAGAGTGGGTCACAGCTCCTGCCTGGGCCAGCACACCACTCCTTGCTAAGCTCGCCTGCTCTGAGCCATTCCTATTGTGTGCTGCATGTGACAGTGAGGTTTCCATCTCTGTTAGGGACCTGAACACCTGAACTTGATATAAGCATGTACGGTTTCATTAAAATGATTATTCTTTGCTCCTGAGGCAGCATTTACAGGGAAACACAACAATAACCTTTTCCAAGCTACCAAGCTCCTGTGAGACATGGTGTGGGGAGGTGGGAGCTGACACCAGGCTGGATTGCATTGAAGATGAAAGATGGCAAAGCTGAACTGTAGGGAACCTGGGTTTTGTTCTCTGTGGGAGGAACATGAACTTTTGCATTCAAGTCAAATTTAATAATGCATTCCAGTGATCTGCATTTTTTTTAAGCTCCCACATTTCCTCCCTTCCTGAATGCCATATGTTTTTCCCTTTAACCAGAGGTATTTCTGTGGCATCCACTGCCAACAGGTTGAAAATCCAAGTGCTTACCAAGTTGTCATGGATGAAACATCAAGATCTTGAATGTTTGGGAAACAGCCAAATGTTAGTTTAATTAACTTGAACATATTCAATTTGGACTGACCTTTTCAAACAGAATCAGAGAAGCACTGAGGTTGGAAGCAACCTCTGGAGATCAGCTTAGTGCAACCATCTGTTCAAAGCAGAGCCCATTAGCTGAACTTGCTTAGGACACCATTCTGTCACATTTTTTGGTATCTCCCAAAACAGTGTGCAAAATATTTCTCCTGAAACTTCAAGAAGTTATTTCAACCCAAATTTAGCAACTTCATTTCATAGGATGCAAAGAAATATTTTGAGAATTTTGTAAAAGAACACATCTTCCTGTACCCAGAAGACAAAATTAAAAAAAAAAAAAAAACAAAAAACCAAAAAACCCAAACCTTTTTGCTATAATAACTGCATTTTTAATACTGTTCCCTTTTTAAATTCCAATTTCCAATTAAAATTTTAAAAGTTCAATATATAAATTCCCATGTGGATCTTGTGTAAGCATCTTAAAAGAAAATCAGCACCTATCCAGTATCAGGGACTGAGAACAGTCCAGTACAACACTTATCACTGTGTTATCTCCTCTCTTCAACTCTTTTCCAGACCATGTAAGGAGTTTTGGAAACTCTATGGAGTTGCCCACTTGGATTCCAGCATAAGGACTCCACTGGGCCAAGCAGGACACACCACAGCCTCTGGTGTGTCCTACCACCCAGATTTCTGTTTCTGTCTCCAGCTACTTCCAAAGGCTCTTCCAATCCTGCATGGTGGGGACATGTTTCATAATGCTCAAACATCCAGTGACGTTCACAGCACTGACTCCTCAGCAACACTGTCAGCTCTCTGGGGCTTCCAAATATGCAGTGATCACACACTGCAAACCATTCCAATACCTGTGCTGGTTTGCACTGGGAGGGCACTGCAAAAAATGAGAATGCACTTGGAAAAAACAAAACAAACAAAAAACCTCCCACAATTCTTGAAATACCGTGGGTTTTGTCTTCTAAAAAGTAATCACAGAAGAATATTTTCTAGAAGACTTCTCTTTTTACCCTGTGATACTGAGTCCAGGTGTAAGTTAAAACCCCTGATTAATTAAATTTTTCTCTCATTTATTCTGAAATACAAATACTTTTACTCTTCTCATTAAATTTTTCACCTGAAAAGATCAAGGAACTGGATCACGTAATTCAAATCATTGGTCAGGAACTTCTGGTCTAATTATTTCACCCAGTACAGAAGCTACAATATAATTGCAGCTGACAAAACACTTATTTGCAAATGTACAGACAGCTCTATTTCAATGAGTTACTTACTGCTTTACACTGAAAAAACATCAGGTTGCCATAACTGAGCAGTTTAAAAAAAAAAAAAAAAAAGAAAAGCCTTGCAATCATTTGATGGTTCTTTGGTGAATAATGGAAAAGAGTTTAGAGGGCTCAAGCAAAAAAACCCAGGAAAAAGGGAACTGCATCATTAAAAAGCCCCAGCCTGGTTAATTGCAGGTAATGGCTATGGGTAATGACAGCAGAGAGCACTGATGACGTAGGACAGAGAACATTCTGAGTTGTAATCACATAAAATGAACAGTTTGGTCAATTTGAACTTATTTAGGACAGTCTGTCCTGCCCCTTCCAGGGCACTCTAAATAAATATTTGGCTAAAGCTGCCAGTGAGCACCTTCCACGTGTTCTGCATCCTACAAAAGGTGGCAGAAGAGCCATCCCTGCCTGAGCACCCTGGGACCATTCCGTACCCACCCGTGCACACAAACATGGACCTGCCTGCTGCTCTACAGCCTAACGATTTTTCGGGAAGACATTAATTATGTAAATAGCACCCAAAAAGGGGAAATGTCCCTCTGGCAAACCAATTCAGTTTCTGGTGCAGCCACTTTAAGTGTCCTCCACGGCTGGAACTGTCTGTGTAAAATGCCTGGAAGTCAGCAGGACCAAGTTATGGTGGGTGCATAGCAGAACAAATGAGCACTAAGTCATAAGGAAAGGGACCACCAAATTAAATATACTTGGGTTTCATCTACCTCACATTAATCTTTTTTGAAGAATGTTTACTATCACACTTTCACTTTGTCTGCACTTGTCACTTATAATTCCCAGTTGCTCCCATTCTGAGATTACTTTCTTCAGTGAGGTCCTCAAGACACCATTCAGTTTGATCTTTACATTTTCAAACACTCATCACCCAAGTATCCAAAAGATCCATTACCTACTTGGGCCACCCTTATTTCAAACTGAGCAAGTTGAGGAATAACACTTCATGGGAGCTGGAAGCATTTATTTCTAAAGCAATACATGAAGATGATCTGTGTCTGCATGATGCCACAAGAGAGCAAGTTGAGGGAAGGGAACAATGGACAAAACACATACACCCCTCTGGTGATGTCTCCAAGCAGCAGATTGAAAGCAGCTCCTATTCCCAGTGCCCTTACTTCAAGGCTTTCACCTCAGGAGCTGTGAGCCTTAGAACCAGCAAACAAGAGTCAGAACAAAACCATGCTGAAAATGGGGTGCCTTCTGCTTCTCAGCATCCTCTTCTCATGTACACAGCCCTGCTCCCTGGAGTACACCCTGACTATTTTCACTACAAGCTCCATTATGCCCCTTAAATGAGAAGAACAACCCACTCCTTCATAGCTATGGTTGTGTGAACCAATACTACAAGACTGAAAGCATCAGTCCGTCTGGCTGACTGTACGGAGGAGGGACAATGTCAATACTGAACTTAGCTTGGCTGGCTCTGAGGAGATGCCCACAGGTGTAAAACCCTGAATGCTCCAGTGGGCTCCAGTCTTCCTGCCACCATGGATTTACAGAGCTCCTCTGAAACATATCTCTGAGGGAACAGAGACCTACAGCTTGGAACAGCTGCATGACTTAGAAAATGCATCCCTCCATTTCATGGTTCTTAGACTTTCCTGGGACAGGCATTAGCTGCATGCACTTTTGTAAGCCACTAAACTCCCTAAAAGCAGTGGAGCAGGACTGTGTAGAGTACTGCATGGAATTGGTTTGTCTCTGCTGCTCAGTACAAGAGAAGGGTAGGGAGATCTGGACAAGTTTTATAAGATGACGTCCACAAAAGCAGGTCTAAGTACTGTTCTACCAACAGCAGGAGACCGTAGCCACGACATCCTTCTCAGAGAAACTGAAGAGACATTCAACCAGAACAGACTCACTACTATTTCTGGAACCATCTTAATCCCCTCCAGCCCCTCCAGGATGTACCCCTTGCTGCTTTAAAACAGGCAGAAGGATTTTTTTTAGGAGGCTCTCACTGCTACCCGAGGAATGAAAGACAACTTTGCCCCAGGGAGAGCCAGGTGCTTTGCTTTGCTGCTTGTCTCACAAAAGTTGTACCCTGCAATAGAGCACATTTGAATTGGATTAATGTCACCAAAGGCACCCTGCTGTCTGGTCACTGACCTGTCTGTAAACAACAGATGACAAGATGCCGTGAGCTCCTATTATATACAATTACCTATTGAGTTGTGACCATTGTAAAAGAAACAGAACCACACACTTCCCCTGCTACTGTTGGTCTGCTCTCCAGCGAGGAACAAAGCCTAAAAGCACCTCAACTTTGAGCGCCATTTTGTTCCCGTCTCCCTCACTGCTCTTCACATCTCCTCCAAATAAGTTTGTGTGCTCTTCCTTACACCTGGAACAATTTTCCCAGCTGCACTGGCAAGGTGAAACCTTTCTCTGTCTTGCTTTAAATCCCTTTTATATCCTTCTCCTGTCATTCAACTTTTTGATGTCACAGCTTCCTCTCCTGCACCTGCACAAAGGTGAAAGTTGTCTGTAACCCAAATGTATCTCGCCTGGCCTGGATTGTATTCACTCCACAGGGACACATTCCCACCTGACTTAACCCAGCAGGTCTGCTGGGGTGATACACATCCGTGAATCACAAAACCCACAGTGAATAAGGGACACTGTTCTCTGGTTCCCAGCACAAGAGCAAGATCAGAAGGAACCTGTTACCTGCCAGCTAAAAACCAACAGGGAGCAGCTTTCACACCCTGTGTGGCCCAGCTGTGGAGCTCCTTGCCCCAGGACACTGCAAATCGAGCAACTGGACACCTCACTGAAAGAGCAAAACCCACTGGGACTCGTGAAACACAAAGAACTCTCCCCAGGTCCAGACACTCCCCAAGCCTTAAATTGCTGGTAACTGGGAAAGCATTCTGGGAATACCACGGCATAGCCAGTGTCCTCTTCCCTGAGCACTCCCTGCAAGCTGCTTTAAGGGACAGCACACTGGGATAGATGGACCTGGCACTTGACCCAGTGAGGAAGATCTTTATCAACAGCAGCTCCCACCAGCTGACACAGGCACATGAGAGGCCTGATACTCTCACAGGTGGGACAGCAGGAGAAGTAACCACTGCAGAGTGTTTGGTACTCACGAGCATCTAGCTTGTAGAGTCAGTGAACCACAGCTCTTGTTGCTGCTACAAGTCAGTAGCTAATACACACTTATCTCTGTGTTCATCAGTAACTCAGAAGCTACTGGGACATGATATTCATGCAGATGTTCAAAGGGAAGTTTTCATTACAATATCTGGCAATGAAACAGAAGCCAATTGACGCTGCCAATGCCAAGCTGCTTATTTGTCTCAGCTGTCTTTCGATTACCAAACTGAAAGTCTATATTGCCAAATTAGACAAAAACTGTTTTCCCTTTTTTACTCTAACTTCTGTTGGAAGTCTGATGCAAAATCCCCTACAGAAGAAGTATGACTGAGTTATATTAGCATTGATCTTTTTGCTTCGTTTACAAATGCTCTGAGGAATACCTATATACACCAAGGCTGAAACACACACACATTATGCTAAACATTACCTGAATCATTGCTTAGTGTCAGAACAGCTAAGATTGTATAAAACTGCAGCAGCAAACCCTTATATTAATCACTGAAGAACAGCACACATACAAATAAAATATTTGATGTTATCACCTGGCCCAATATAAACACAGCTAGGCAACATGTGCTTACAATGAACTGGGGTTTACCAGACAGACTTCAGTGTTTACGTAAGGAGCCTTCTATTAGATAGTAATTTTTTGACTTCCAAGGAGTTCCTTGCTTTAGAAATATTTTGGACAACATGGACAAAAGCTTAGACCTTATACAGGAAATAGCATTAAAGAAAAAAGCCAACATTTCAGAATATGTGATTGTGGACTTTATTTTGAAAATGCCTCATGAAAAACAGTTGGTCACTGGAAATATTTAAAAGTCATTTAATCACAGACTGCCAAGACTGCACTCATCATCTTCTCTGCATCAACCAAGCTCCAGTTCTTTGAAGATCACCCAATACCAGCTCAAAAGACTGTTTTAGACATCTTCTCTGGCTGTCCCTTAAGAGTCACCGGGAATGAATTGAGACAATAGTAAAATGATGCATTTAGCTGCCTGAATCCTTTTGTGAATGAAGAGGGGTCTGATCCATGCCAACTTACCTCAGCACACTTCTGGTTTCAGAATTGACTTTGGGGGTCTCATCACTGCCTACCACAGTACGTTAATGCTTTCATCAATGCTAAATGTAAAGACTTGGGAGAGCTATTTGGAGAGATGCAAACAAGGAGGAACAGATTACTATCAAGCACTGCTGACAGGAAGCCATTGGCGCTGGGGATGGCGAGGCTGAACGGATCAGACAGAATTCGAGAGAGAACATTGCATTGAACAGCGAACCAAACAGGACCCATTTGCCGTGGAGCGGCAGCGCCGAGTGACTCACGCTATTGAACGAGCCTGACTTGAACCTGTTGAGGATCCTGGCCCAGCGTTTCCTTTTGGGTGTTAACCCGAGCTAGAGCTGCCGCCTGGCAGGGACGGGCATCAGTGCGAGCCCGCGGAGCGCTGGCCGGGCGGCGGCGGCAGCATCCAGGCTGGACCCCCGCCCTGCCAGCCCTTCCCTTCCCTTCCCTTCCCGCACACCGCACCCTGTGCCCATCCCTCCCGCACACCCCGGCCCCGCACCGGGGCGGGCTGTGCGATCAACAGGGTGCCCCGAGCCCCCCGAGCCCCGGGGCAGGTGCGGCCCCCGGTACTCACATGGCGAGGGGCCGAGCGGGCTCTGCTGCCTCCCTCTCCAGCAAAGATGGCTTTCCTGCTCCGCGCCTGCTGCCAGCGCTCTCCTACTGTTGTAGGCACTGTTGCTGAGATAGGAGGGGTAGGCACCGGCTACTGAGCATGCCTGCGCCTCGCATCACAGGGTGGGAGGCAGAGGCGAGGCACCGAGGTACCCCCTCCCCACCCTCACGCCAGGCAGGACAAAGTCCCGGAGTGACGGAGGAGAGCGAGGCGCCGGCTCCTGCCCGCGTCCCGCATCCCGCATCCCGCATCCCGCCTCCTCTCCGTGCGGAGCGGGCAGCGCCCGCTGGGTGTGGTCACCGGAGCGGGGCTCAGTCCAGGCAGCAGCCTTCGGGCATTTATAGGGGAAAACCTTTGTGTGTTTCTGCAACCACCTTCCTGCTCCCTCTCTTTTCTAGAAAGGAAAAAAAAAGGGGAACATAATCACGAAAGGTATTGCTGTGCAATCCGTGCTGTCCTGGGTGAGTATTTGTGAATGAGAAAAGGCAGGATATCGGGATTGTAATGCCTTCCCCCCTGACACAGCGCAAAGCCAGAGACAGGGAGGCTACGAGATCAGCCACGGATTGCGGAATGGTTGTGGCTGTCAGAGGAAGCACAGCCGCTGCCAAGTCTCTGTGCCCCTGGTTTAAACTTCACCTCACGCTCAACCGAAGTCCAGGCATCCAATCTCACCCTTGAATATCCTTCATTACCATCAGCACTTCCCCTTCATGCCCCACACCCCTGTACAGCACAAAACTTCTTCCGAAGCAGAACATTCTGCTTTACATTCAAACCAAGGCCATCATATGCTCTAAACAGAGGCCAAGGAGGAAGAAAATCTGCAGTTTTTCAAGAAGTGACACTTAACATTGCTGTCCCCAATGATACCTTGTAAAAAGACACTTTACCTGTCACTGCCTTTCCACCAATGCCACCGACAAGCCAGCACGAGCTGTTAAAACCGGGTATCTGGGTAAGGCAAGGGCTTGCCATGAACACAGAGGAGCTTTTGTAAGACCTCAGATCTCAAGGTGCCTGTTGAGGATAAAGTACGACAGTGTCATCAGATCAAATCTGTGTTTTCTGATGTGGGAGTCAAAGAAAAGGTGAATTGTTCCTCAAAGCAACAGGCAAAAGGCACAGGTACCAGGGGTGAGCAATTCATCAGTCGCATTTTCTAAACCTGGTATCCATCAGTTGAGTATTTTCATGGAGAAAGTAACCCAGGAATGTGACAACACCCACAGTGGTGGTACACAGCCCAGACCTTAGGACACTAAATCCAGGCTCAGACACCTGACTCAGATGTAAGCCCTTTGCTGTCAGCTCTTGGGGGAACAGTGGAACTCCTCCGAGTGACTTAGTCACAAGAACCTGTCTCCCCTCTCCCTCTGCTGCCTGAGAGCTTGCTCACTGCATTAAAGACTCATCATACCTGCTGCCACTGGAGGGTGATTCTGCCTCTTCTACTGAAGCTAATTATTTGCATGAATGAATAAATGTCACTTCGGGCAGCACTTTGAGCCTTAGTTTTCTACATTTGACCACATCACTAAGGGCTTGCTCATATATTGCAAGTCATGACAGCCTGGCCCTGAGAAACTCCTCCTGATGGAAGCAAAAAACACTTCAAACTGGATTTTCTCCAAAAAAAAAAGAGGTTCAGCCAGTTAATATGCCCTGATGACAGTCAGTAGATTCCTGAGTAGCTTTATGCTTTATTCATTCACAGATTATTTATCTCAGCACTTCGCATGTGGAATTCCTCCCTAACTCTTTCCTCCTGAGGATGGTTTAGTTTTCAGATATCCTAGACAAAGACACCTTTATCTGATACCCCTATAGCACACAGCCACCAACACCCACACACAGGATTACGCTGAGCACAGGTACCACCTGCTGCCAGGTGTGTTATCACAGCCTTCAAACCTCAACCACATTCACACATGGAGGAAGTGAGAAGTCATGCAAGGCTGGTGAGGCCAGGAGTTTCTGGGGCAGAAGGACCTGCTAGCTAGACCTCTCTGCCCTTCCTGTGTTATCACTTCATGTTGTAACTACACGGAGGGTGGAACAAGTATTGGTGCTAGAGCAAAGCTCACAAGACTCAAAAAGAACCCCTGAAAGACCCCAATCCCAACACATTAAAATGTTTTGTTATACAAATTATCCAGAGGATGTGATACAGTGTTTATGCTGACTTCATGCCAGTTTTATCCTGATTGAAGGGGAACAGAAAACACACCCAACAAGCATAAAGGTGACATGGCAGTCAGAGAAATTAGAAATTAGTAGAAGTGTGTCAGTACAGGGGTAATACCTCAAACCTTGTGAACAAAGTGCAGAACGAGCTGAAGGTAGATCAGGACACCACATCATATGGCCACAGTTTTCTCTGATGTGATACAGGGGAGTTCTCAAAAACAAATTAAATGACACCATTGGACTATGGCTGCTACGGAAGAATTTCCTACCAGGTAATGAAGGCATCACCATTCCAATCCAAGATCATGACCCTGAATAAAATCTACAGCTAAACTGGGGGACATTTTCCTTTAGCCCTACATTCCCTCGAGCTTGCAGCCTGCCATTAAAGGCTACCAAAGCCTCTGGTGTAAGAAGAGATGCAGAGACACCCTCTGGTGGCAAAAATAATACTACCAGAATTAGTTCAAACAGCTTAAATTTCATTTAAGACACAGAAGTGGATCAGAAAAGCTGCATCCTGGGGACACAGAGATATTTTCCCCAAGTTGCTATTCACTTAATTTCGTCTCTCCAGACCTCCTTTCCTGTCTGGCATCTTTTGCTCTGCATGTTTGCATGACAGTCCCTGCCACAAAGATTTCACCTCTTATTCTGTTTGGTTCTTTTACTCCAGAGGTGAACAGCTGGATCAGGGCTGCGACAATTGGAGGGGTGGCTGTAGAAATGCTCTGCTTTTGGAAAACAGCCTGTCAGTCTTGGATAGGGAAAACAATCAGTCTTTTGTCAACTGCGGTTGTTGATTTTTTTACCCCATCCATAATTCATATTTTGTACTGAAGTCAACTTTTATATGTGAAGGCAGTTTCAGAGCCACCAATACATCACTCAGGACATTCAGCAATGAAAGCCATCAAAAACCAGCACCAGTGCAGGCCAGTTTTGGCATCTGAAATCTTGCAGGTACGAGACCTTGCTTATAACTAACTAAAGACATCCTGCAGATATAACACTGAGATTCCTGAAAATGTTGTCCATTGCTGATACATGATATTCACCTGAAGAAAACTTATTTTCTCCCAGATCTGCAAGTAGGATCCCCATTTGAAGGAGTCATTAACAAAACAAAACCACTCGATTAGTGCAGCATAAGAAAGGTGAGAACAATTAGTTGCATATAGAAAGCAATGGTAGTCAAGTTTCATAAGATTTCAGCAGAGAAGAAAAGCAAGGCAAATAAATCAATTATTCAAATGCTGGACATTCAATTCTGATTTGGCAACACATTTAAACAGACAGCTAAAGTATAGGATTTCCCCCAACATCATCAGAAATAACTACACTCAACATAGCCAGACAAATTCATCTGTAAAAGAGAAATTAAGTACTATACATGACCAAAGCATAATTTTTCAAAAATTGTTGTCTAAAAGGCTTTAAAAAGGATCTGAGTGCCTGCAATTCTTTGTTACCAATTGTTACATGTTTACTTTCCACGTTACCTTTTCTTCTCTTGATCTTTTAGACAAGAGGAGTTGGTACTGAAAGGCCCTGCAGCTTTCAGTCGGTACTGAAAGCCTTTGAAGCTCCCTGTCAGCAGGAAGGTGCGTGTCTGCCTCCCCAGCTGCTGAGTTTATTAGCCACAGCTTGGGCTGTTCTGCAGAGCTTCACCTCAGCATCACTGCATGCCTCAAACGGGTCTTGAACTTGCAGATTATTTTGCCACAAATTAAAACTTGAAGTCTGTCGCTGGGAGGTGTGTAACTTTCTTTCGTTCACAACTTCTATTCGTTCCTTCATAGTATAGGAATTCTTTAGTGACAGTGTCTTTTCACAGGTCAGGGAACTGTTTGTAATTCCTTTCATAAATGATCTTTTCTGGTACAGGTCTGACTTACCTGTGTCCTGTTAAATCACCAGGAGTCTCATAACCAAGCCTGAGCAGCAAGGTGTGTCACTCTGTGTCCTTTCAAGGGATCTACAGTTCTTGCTAATGTGTATTAACATGTAATTTTGGTAAATTATTATGACACAATAAAAAACTGTTTCAAGATGTGATCTTGCAAAGCATTTACACAGTGAGTCCTCCTGCCTGTGTGTGTGTCCTGGGCTAAAACTGGTTATGGAGAACTGAACTTAAAAGGCTGGGAGGGATGGATTGAGAGGAGCAGCATACAGGGAGGGAAGAGCTGAAGACTGAAAGCAGAGAAGTTCAAAAGGGTTGTCAATTTTGTTTTTAAGCCTACAAACTTTGTGTGATTTGATACAGAATATTTGTGGAAAATATTTTTAACAGGAACAAACAAGACAATAGACATAGGAGGGGGTGAACATGACCCTCCAAGTCAAGCAACCAAAAGTTAATGCAATTACCAAGTATCAAATGTAGAGCAGAGAGACTAATTCAATCAGAGAGGCCAAAGGGATAATTCCTGGAGACAAAGCATCACAACACGGAAATGCAGGCTAATCAACTGCTTTATCAAAAGAAAAAGGAAACGATTTCCAAGCCTTAACTAAAATCCCCAGTTGGTTCTTCATCTTTCCAGGGTTCTGGTTTTTGCTCTGCAGTGTTTGCTCCATCTCACATTTGTCTCACTGCTCCTGTTCTCCGCACAGAGCTGTTGCACTGGCTCCTGGCTCTTTGCTTCTATCAAACCAAGAGCCTCTGCTCCTGGTTTAAGCAACCAGCTTAATCATGAAAGAGAGCACGTAGAGGGAAATATTCATTATATTTAATGTCCAAGCCTACTTGCCATAATTACGTGGAATAGAGCAAGAATATCCAGAGTCACCTTGTGTCTGCAGGATTTTTCAGAGCAGGTATTTGCTTCATCTGATGGAAAGCAGCTGCTCCCTGATCTCAACTAAACCTCCTGCGTAACCAGGACTCTTTACAGGTTTGTAGAATAAGAGATCCAGACTTCACCAGATACAACACGGCAAGGGAGAGGCTTTTGAAGAGCTACTTGGACCTCTGTTTTCATCTAAGCAGGTGCCGTTGTTATGACAGATAAAATGAGCTGGCACAAAGGAAAGAAGGACCTCACGGAAGGAAGCACAGGAGAGGGGAAGCACGGCCGAAAAAAGCGAGAGCGGCTATTTAAGAAGAGATTTTATGGACTGAGCCTTTTCTCTGGGTCTCCTAAGAATAAATTGTAAGTATATCCTAGATTGTATTTCTAATACATTTTTAACCCAGAAATTATTCTAAGTATTTCCAGCGCAGCTTTGGAAGAGCCAGGGCCACTTTTGTTACCTCTGCTGTATTAATTGTTTCACAAACAAGGAAACAGTTGTGGACTAATTAAACAACTTGACCTAAAAACTAGTAGCAGAAGTAGCCCCAAAATGAATGTCTCCAAACCTTGTGTGTCTGCGTGTTTAGCTTACAACCATTTCCCTGTGCCTCCAGTGAGAGATTCAGAGGGGCAGCTTCTCTATTCCTCCAGACACACAGCAGCACTGCCAGTGTGACCGCCAG
The DNA here is from genome assembly GCA_035047865.1 of Dendrocincla tyrannina. Taxonomy (NCBI): domain Eukaryota; kingdom Metazoa; phylum Chordata; class Aves; order Passeriformes; family Dendrocolaptidae; genus Dendrocincla; species Dendrocincla tyrannina. The sequence goes on from JAWWMP010000011.1 coordinate 24,658,500, forward strand.
GACACCGGCCCAGGAGTCACACTGCTGCAGGGTTTGTCGCACCAGCAGCTGCAACTCCAGGGTGTAATGGGCAATAGCAAAAATCGCTGTCCAACGAAGTCACTGCTACTAAGTTTCTTGAATCAGAGCATAATTGTCCTGTGTTCCTACAATAGTGCCTTTATACTTACTAGTTTTCAGTTAGAAGGAAAAAAAGCAAGGCAAAAGAAAACAACAAACAGTGCAAAACTGTTCCTTTTAAAACCAAAGTAAGCAGAGGCAAAAGTGAGTTTGAGATTCCTGCTCTGTGCATGTATTAGTTTTGAGACATTATAATCATTCTTACGGGATGTGAAATTCTCTTTTTGGGTCTTTCTACTTGACATTACTCTTCCTTAAGATGAATTAAACAGTTTATGCATCATGCTAAGCTCAGGAAGGGTTTCCAAAAAGTGTTTTTTCTCTTCCAAGACCCGTTTTCCCTACAGATCTCCTAAAAAGAGTCTGTCTTTGATAATTACCATGAAATTACCATCTTAGCAGGAAGTGCACACAAGTCTCCACAATTACTCAGCTAACTACATTAAGCTTGATAGCCACAGCAGCTGATTACAGGCTCGACGTAAGATTAAAATACACTAGCCAGAAATGAACCTAAGAGCCAGATTTTTCTCTCTGACTGATCTAATTGTAGCCCAAGTAATACCAAGGGCTTGGTTTGAGGATTTGTCTTGCTGCACTGCTGGGGAACTAGGCTAGAAGCATAGTCAAACATCCAAGAAGGGAATTACAGCTGTGAGTGTTCTCTGTTATTCGTAATTTCACTGAAGCATGCATTCAGGAGGGCAGAAAAAGGCAACTGAAGCAGTAAGCCCATGTTTTCTGGACCTTGATCCTTACATGTCAGTGATAAATATGGATTTGCCCAGTTTGATCTTAAAAAATAAAATGAAAATTGAATAGTAATGTAGAAACCTCCTTCCATGGTACTCCCACATTAATGGAAAGAGTCAGTCTCCAGACATTCTTGCATATATTTCTACAGACACATTGCATGGCAGTGGGTTTTAAACACATTCAAGCCATCAGGGCATACAGAACTCTCACAGTGGTGTAGCCAAATCAGATCATCTCTACGGTTCAGCACCAATTTGTGAACTTTTGTAAGTGATTATGTAGGTTAGCTGCTTGATTTTGAAAGACTATTTTATATAAAGTATAAGGGTATATAATTTGATCAAGGGAGCTTTCCTTTCAGCTCTCCCATCTCTGTTCCAGGCCAGTGCAGTACAGGGCATACCTGCTGGCCAGCATTAGTGTGCATTGCTAGTGCACACAAGTGGAAACAGAACCTTTATAATGGTATGAGGAGACCTACTGGGTCAGATGCCACTAATTCAGACACACCGAGCTGTATGGAATTTGTCCTCATGCAAACACACAAAGCTTGTGCCACACTCACCCACAAAAGAGCTGCATACTAAAGCTCCTGCCTAGCCAGCTGACATCAGTGTTTTATGGTTCTGTTTAAATGGTGGAAATCTTTTAATAATTCTGTGTTCTAAAACTAATTGCTTGTCACTGCCATCACAGCACCAGGGCCAGACTCTCCTTTTTGTGTCCATTCCTGCTTTCTGCAGGTGACCACACACTGCACCTGCTCCTGGTGTGGCACAGGTACAGCCTCTGGAAGGCTTCATAAATCACACACTAATTGCTCCTGCTGCCCTCCTTCATCTAGGAAGTGCATAGGCTGAACTTGTCACCTCTCTTTTTGACTGTTGCAGCCCTCAAGGAAGAACTCAGCTCTCTGAAGACAAAAGGAAATGTTTACACAGGAAAGGCTCCAAAAAGCTGAAGCCAGCACGGGAGGAAATGTGTTCCTTGAGGCAGCCACACTCCGGGAAAATGTGTCCGAAATGCGAAATCCTCACCTGCCGAAAATGCGAGACCCTGCACTCAGAGAGCGGCTTCATTGCCCACAGCCTGCTCGACCACTACGACAGGGGAGCAGCCACAGCCCGCCTGTGACTGCCCAGAGGCGATTCAAGACGTGCCGTGGGTGTCCTGCCAGTGCCCAGCTCCATCCCAAAGCTACAGCTGGGATTCCTCGGGCTCACGGGATCTCCAGCCCTGCAACTGCAGCCATCCTGCAGCTCAGACCATGCACAGCAGATGCACGTGCACTAACTTCACTAGCAGGCACCCTGGAAACAAAGATCTGTAAGCTTAAAGTTTCTTAGCTATTAAGGACAGGGAGTTTTTTCAGAAATATTCTCCAGTTTTCTTTTTCCTCTCAAGGCAACCAGATTATCCCACTGAGCTGCAAAAGAGAAAGTGACTATTGCATGCAGAACGCTGGGTGGGTTCCACTTACTTGCAATGCCTTGGTATGTTTCAGTGTTGTTTGTGGTCTGGAATATTAAGCATTTTATTTTTAAATTAACTAGCTCGGGTGTGCAACTTGACGGGGGAAGGGGCTTCTAAAGGCTGTCCTGGCCGCAAGGACTGCAGATCACATCCAAATTCCCTTCTAGAATTTCTGACCTTTCACAGGCTTTCAACACCTCTCATAATCCAGCATCTTGCCTTAAAAGGAGCAACAAGGATCACAACTCTCAAAGTATCTTTGGGTTCTTAAACCACAAACTGTAGGTTTTAAGCAGTTCTTAAAACTGTGCAGTGCAGCTCCAAGTAACAGGCCAATATACCATGGTAGGGGAGGGTGGCATTAAGGTCCAGGCATCCATTAAATTATCTGCCTTCATGGAATTCATGAGTACAGGTGAAGGGAGGAAGTGGCTCTGGAACAGATTATCCCAAGTTTAGCAGCATGCATCTCTTCCTCCCACAGCCACTGGCACAGCCCCATATGCAGGATGAATTCCTTGCTCTTTGATAGGGAACAGGCTAAACAGTGTCCCATAGCCATTAATACTGAGGCTGGGAACCCTGGACCTCTGTTTCCTCACTCCTTTTCCTAAGGACTCTCTCCGTCCTTCCTGCTCCCCTTTTTGGAGCCCTTCCATTTTTGTTCCAATGAATGTTGGGTAAGGGGACTGGAATCCTGACTTTTTTCTATCCCTAGGGAGTACTTTGACTGAGCTATGTCATCCATTCTTGTGTTTTGTTCCGGCCCCGCCTCAGAAAACAGTTTCAACTGGAGGAATTTGGAGTCACATATGCAACATTCCTGTGCTCCAGAGTACCTTGAACAATACTGCTTAGTTCCCTTTATGGAATGGCAAACACTCAATGCTCCCTAGGCAAGAGGTAAAGAGACTGTTTCAGAGACCAGACTGAGCTGCCCAGTGCTCCCAGGGCAAAGCCACCAGGTACCATATGCAGGAGAAAAGTTGGGCAAGATTCACAAACGGGAACGAGCCACTACCAGGAAGGAACCCTTCTGCCCAGACTTCACTGGTTCTGTGCCCTTCCAGCAGTGCCCAGACTTCCTGTCCAAACGCAGACTTCTAAAGCCAGAAATTAGATCTTACGAACATCCTTGTGCTCCAGGGGCCTCAATCCCTCAGAAACCGTGTTTCCATGGTGCTTGATTGTGGCTTCCGCTCATTTGCTTCATAAAAGCCACGCAATGCCTGGCAAACCATGATTAACCTTTTACAGTTCTCTGTGACTGCTATTCTTGAGCTGCGATCCTTCACAGCCTTCTTAAGAAGATAAGCCATGCCATTACTTTCAAAATATATATTCATCCCCATCCCCCTTCATCAAGCAATCCAGAGGAAACTTCTCCAGGTAGTCACCTGAGGAAGAGCAAGGTGACAGACTGAAAGGATGAAGGACTAGCTCATCCCAGCAGCATTATTTTAAATCTGACAGTCCAATACAGTGACACCTGTTCCAACAGGTTATGTGGTTGAACTTTTAGCCAAGTGTTCCAGAGGGGACAGAAAAAATTATGTTCTAGCAGCATCTGCCTGGCAGGATTTCCTTTGTGGCTTGCTAGAGGACACCCAGCGAGCTCCTCACGTGGGCTATTGGGCTGGAAAGGCATGCAAGTAATAGCAGCGTGCAGACCCAGCTCATTAAAGGGAGGAACTGTCTCTTCTCCTCACTTTCCCCTAGTTAATGCTGTTTGGCTGTCCTGTTTGAAGGGCTTATGGTAATATATATGGGAAGGTAGATCATTTCCCTGGTCAGCACTGGCAGAAGCACCACTCTTCTCCTCTATCAGTCACGAAGTCATGCTTGGGAAGAATAGCTACAACATTTCCATTATGCACTGAGGTAGCACGAGCAGTACTGTAGCTGCTTTCTCAGTAGCTGTTAAACTACTGCACCTTTCCTGGACTGGCTACCAGGACTTGCTTCAGAGATCTGCCTGTAGTGGTGTCCCTGAGACCATGTTTGCTCCTGTCACACACAGGTCCATGTGTGTGGTATTGAGGTCAGGCAGCAAAGCCACCACCTTGAGCTTAGCCTGACATTTTTGTCACCAACCACAGCACCACGAGGCACGTTTGTCCATAAAACTGCAAACAGTGAGGCCCAAGAGCCAGGCAGCACCTCCTGACACTGCCCACCAGCACAGCTCCAGCCCCTCAGCTCTCGGCACTGCTACGCCACACAAGTAATTTTTAAAATTATTTCAAGAAAACTTGCCAAAACCCAGAATGCATTATGTGAGCATGATTTTGGTTTTAGATTTCAAAGCCATCTCAGACACATAATTATATTAATACAATACATTGTGAAAGAGTTAGAATAGAAATACTGATTACACATTTAAAAGATTTAGGCTTGAAATCATTCCTAAAGAATAAAACTATGATCATAGCCTGACATATCAATTATTAAGAGCCTGTACTATTTAATTATCTGATTTCAATAGCTCGAGGAAATTAAAGAGGAATATTGAACTCTATTATATTAAATACACGAATGGGCTCCATCAAAGGCATTCACCAGAATGTGAGTGCCTTGACAATCAACACACCCCTGCCAATACAGCAGACACAAGCATGAAAGGGAAAGGAAGCGACTCCGCTGGTGAGGGGCAAATCCGAGGGAGCTCTTTCCCTGGAAATCCAACACAGCACAAGCAGGAGTGTAAAAGCAGCGCTTGTCATCATTTGTTCACAAATCAACTGATCCAAGGTAAAGAAAGCAAACCTGTAAAACACTCATGCAATCAAAAGAAAAACAGAATAAATTAATACCATATATACACTGCATATACCCAATGTCAGTTTTGGCTTTTAAAGCAGCCAAAGTAGGTAGCTTTACCCTCTGCCAGGTACAATAAAAGCCTTGAAAAAGAAAAGTCATTTATCCAGTTGACATGTACAGAGCAGACTAGAAGTAGACCTGGAGAAAAGTAATTAACATGAGACCATCTGAAGATGTTTGATATCAAAGTTGTACTTTATGTTTCTTCTCTACAGCGGCGAAAGATACACCCTTTCCAAAGCTTCCACATTTCAAAGGGTTAGGTTTCTACTTATTGTTACAAACAAAATCTTTAAACTCTGACCCTCTGATGTCTTCTGGATTCTGTAAGTGGTCTAAAATAATATGAACTCACCCAGCCCAAAAGAACCTACCATTTCAACACTACAGCTGGATACTGGGAGGTAAGTACAGAACTAAGCATTAGATGATGTGCCAAAATTACAGTGGTTTCCTCCTCAACAACAAAATGTGGAGGACAGACTGTCTCTCATCCGACTTTTCACAAAGCAGTTATTGGTTTGTTTGTTTTCTGAATGAAAGTCTGTATGCCACAGGCTGTAGCATGCATGATGAAAATGAGGAAGAGTGGTGATTATTTACTAACACAATTCAGCAAACCAGTCTCTACTCAAAACTTAACATGAAGGTACCACAAAATTAACCTCGGTGACCTTATCAGCAGTGCTTCCTGTCGGGTTCCCCCGAGATGTCAACCTGGAAAGCACTCCTGTGAGCCGTGCCATCTTCTCAGCTGTTTGAAGACCAAGATCAATTCACAGGAGAAAAATGCATCAATGTTTTTGCTGCCAAACACGAAAATAGAGACCATTTAACACACCTTTTTAACTTCCTTTCCCCATTCTTGCTAATTAATTGCCAAGAGCAAGTGCAGTAAAGCTAAAGAACCAAACATAAGTTGGCTGTTAACCAACACAAATGCTGAGCAGAAGTAATATTTCTTAACCATCTCTTAATACCTTCCCCAAGGAAAATGGTGAGGAAATCCCATTGCCTATCCCAAGTACTTTTAGAATCTGCATTAAAGTCACATCCAAAAAGCCTCAAGACACAAACGAACTTTATTCTCTGCAATATCCTGGTGGTATCTGAGGGAAGGTGTTCCTGCACCTGGAGGTCAAGGCTCCTGCCTCCAGTTTTGCCTGTGGGAGTCCAAGGCACAGACTTGAGCGACCTGTCCAAGTCTCAGAAGCAGCCAGGGGTGGAACACAGAACTGACTTGCCATTTTAGCTATGGATGTTGAGACGCCCTCGTGCTCCCTGCTCTCAGATACCACACACACCAGCCCCAGGCAGCCAAGGTGAACCTGCCAACTTCACCTCAAAGTTCTGGGAAAGGATATGTCTCCTTCACAAGACAACACACCAGAGATGTCTGAGCACTCTGTTTCACAGGGAAATATAATGTGTCCAGGAACAGCTACTTCTGTAAATTTACATGCTGTGAATTAGCTGAGGATGAAATTACTTTTTTCAGAGTTGTCACCTGAAACGTAGTTTCTTTTTAACCTTCCTCCCATCTGCTGTAGAAATAATATATATATATTAAAAAAAAATCAAACCCAACAAAACCAAACCACTTGTTACTTTTACCATATTGTAGAAACAGAAGTTTTTCAGACAGATAAGCCCAAAGGGTGAGGAGAAGAGAAGCAAAGCCCTACACAGAATGTCATCCTGGCTCCAGGTAGGTCCCTGACCTCTAAAAGAAACCAAGAAACCCCAAACCAACAAAAATACATCACTCTCAACAAAGTAAAACCACCTTTAATTAAATTCCTACATAAACCAACATTTCTATGCAGAACAATTGTTTAGTCAAAAGGTAAATATATATGTTTAATTCTCTTTCAAATGTCAACAAGAATCAAGAGCTACCAGTGCTCCTCGGAGAACAAGCAGTAGTTAAAATCTCTCATGCTGATGTTCAGAAACAGTATGTTACATCTTTGAACCAGCAGTTCCCTATTGCACGTAACAAATTTGCTCTCCATTTAAGCACCTAAAAGCCTGGTACCTCACTAAATAAATTAAAACAACTCCAGTTTCTTCAGCAACCATCTTCAACATATATATCTTGGTAAAGCAACATTTTACTGCAAGCTTTTAATAAATACAGAGAGAAAAGATCAATGACTTCACATTGGTGTTCTGTGAAATTACCTTTTCCCATAAACACTTGCTTTTCCAAACATTTGGGGTTTTTGGTATGTAGGCTCTAAAAATCGCTTTGTGTAGTACATTTAATGAAAAAGTCCCTTACAGAAGTCAGTACATTTTGCAGGGAACAACTAATCTGAGATAGGAATTTCAGTGTAAGGCTGTAAGGAGCTTCTTGCTGAACCCAAAACAAATGTGCCTCACGAGGAGCTGAGGGGCAAAGCCCCCGAGGCTGAGTGGGAGACCATCACCAACGAGGGATTCTCAGGCACGTTTGGAATTGGCCAAACCTTCCTCGTCCTGAAGGGCTTCTTTTGTGTGTGTTCCATCAGAGGAACAAAACTGTGCAACCCTGACCATCTGGATGCTCCTTCGGCAGCAGCACGAGACATGGAGCAGCTCCCTGCGGTACAGTGATGCTGTGCCTGCTGCTTACAGTAGAATTAATGCGTCTGTGCCAGTAGGGCAGAGGAAAAATATACACAATATGGTCATTTTTAGGCAGATTAGGATGTATAAAAAAAAAATTTACTCTTCAAGTCCCAACTTTAAACAAAGAATGGTTCTGTCAGAGGTCTTCAAACCTCCCAAGTATATGTTAGAGTACATTACCCTAACGTATAAAAACAAATATTTACACCTCCATAAAGTACCAAAGAATTTTTAAAAAAGCCTAGTAGCTCTCAGCGTGCAAAGTCAGCAGGAACTGATTATCCAGGATGTTCACTATTTGTAGAGACAGTCTTGGAATCAAGCATTCAGAAGCAGAGTGCAAAAGACTCAGGAATTATTTCAGTCCATTTCTTTTTGCTGCGTTTTGTGAGCCTGAGAGCGTTGCCCAAACGCTTCTTGAAGTTCTGTTGGTCCATACGACAGACACCCTCTAAAAACACTTATCAAGGTAACCTTCAGCTTAGTGCAAATGCAGAAATCTTCTAGGATCTGTAATCTTTTCTAACAGTGTGAGCCATCCAGTTCACTTTAGTAGTCCAACTTTCCCGGAGTGCTTCATCAAACTTTTGCTTAAATTGTTTTAGTGCTTCTTCCTCACTCTTCCCTAAGGCGAGAGAGTCCTAAGACAACAGGAAAACAGGTATTGTTAGGAATTAAAAAAACCGCAGTTAAAGCCTCCTTCACCTCTCAACACAAACCACAGTCTGGTTTGTTCTGTTTTGACACGCTTTCACCTATTAGTGAGTCATCAGGGTACCATCAGTACCATCATTTTCTGGGTTTAAAGATAAAACTGAAAAAGAATTAAGCAAATAATTTCCACCTTTACAGGTCTATGCTTGTGCATGGGGCAATTTGTAAACACCCCCGAGACGACTATGTTTAAGATGCAGGGATCTGGAACTCATCACAGCGTGGCTGAAAGGAACAGTTCCCTTTTGAGCACCAGGACTGAGTACAGCCCTTGTTCTATAGAGCTGAAAAAGAACGCTTTGAGGACTGCGTGGAAATCCTGACAGAAATTGAAAACAATTAAAATGTATTAATCTCGGCATCAAAAATTCACATCCTGGAAAAATGCAAAGTCCTGCTGAGCTGTAAATCTTCCTTTACCTTGAGATACTGGATGTCCTTGACAGAGGTTAGCTCTGGAAGCCCTGCAGTTAACATCAGTGCAAAGAGGGTGATGAACAGGTTCCCGTGTTTCCGCAGGATCAGGTAGGCTTCTTCACAATACTGCCGGAACCTTCGGGGCCATGCAATGAGAACAGCACGTGAGAACCTCCACAGAGGGCAAGGGTATGCCATGATTTCCAAAATTCATTATCTGGTCTAACACAAGTATCACGGGAACACAGGAACAGAAAGGACAGAGGTGTCTGCAGAGCCTCCACTGCAGTCTCACAAACAAGCCCTTAAAACATCAGCACAAAAGACCACCAGCTGTTCTTTAGTCAGAACAAAGATGCCAGAGGTCATGCCAGTGTCTCATCTCCCTGAGAATTTGTTAGGTGAAATTCCCTGATGATCTCACTGAGTGGACTTACAGTGGAAAAACAAAAGCTCTATAGCAGCCCTCTGTACCACCCCAGCCTGTCTCTAATCTCTGTCCTCTGTCATTCCTTCCTACAGATATGGTCAAAACTGAACCAGCTGCCAGGTCTGGCTGGAGGAGGAGCACATGGCTCTCTGTGCCCAAGCATCCAAGCAAGGCCAGGCTGGGCTGGCACCCTGAGTGGGCACTGATGGACAGGGAGGGCAGAAGGGAGCCTGTTCCTAAGGCCAGTGCCTCATCTCACCTGAACCCCTGCCTAGTGCCCAGTGCTGCTGAGGCAGGAAGAGAGGAGCCCAGCAGAACCTGCCACCTCCTGCTGTGGCAGATGGAGCTGCATCTTCCCCCTGCAGAGCTGAGCTTTCTGGGGAGGAAATAATCTGTATGCGCATTCTAGCTCAGGCAGAGAAGTAGATAGGACAGTAAATGCATGTTAGGACACTTCCACACAAGTGCAAATGACTAAACCAAACCCAGACAGATTACTGGCAAGATGGAAATTATCACCAGAGATCACCCCAGTTACAAAGAGATCAAAATAATACTCACCGACCAAATTTTTCAGTGTTCCCTGTTTTTCCTTGTTGAATAACATGAATGAAATCATAGGTGAGTATGAAAGGTACCCGTTCCCTTTTAATTCCAAACTTGGATTTAAAGTTTCCAAGAATATGCCCAAAATCTATGTGAAAGAGCTAAAAAAAACCCAAAAGAACAAAAAAACACCAGAATTGCAAATTAATTTGTCTGGAGAAATATGTCACTTCTCTAATATCTCTACAGGATGCTGGTATTAAGAACAGTTAAAACTCCTAATACAACTCTCCACAGGCCATGGTTTCAACCCTTTGGGGTTAGTTTTAAAACACATCATGGTTTAAAGTCAGTGACAATGTCTGCACTCTTATGAGTGACCACTGCAGCAAATCAGCATGTAAAAGATTATCTGAAGTTTGAGGTGCTGCAGTTTGTCACTGGATGTCTTGTTGGCAATATCAGACAGAGAAATGAGCCCAAGGATGAACCCACAAGGCTCAACATCAACATATCCAAGAGGCAAAGCCAGCAGAATTAAGTTAATCTCAGGGAACATGTGGCAGTCATCCCATTTTAGAATCAAAGATAAGGACATTTCAGCTTTCTTCCAGGAGGTACAAACTTTAAAGTACACTGCAAATGCCTGTAAAACTCACTTTTATAATCCTTGCTAGTTTTCTAGGCACAATAATTTCAATTAAATCAGAGAAGTTACAGTAGAAAGTAACAATGAAGCAAGAAAATACATGTCTAAGGGCTCAGGCAGGCTCTCAGTGCACAGCATTGTGCCAGTACTGGGTACTCGCTGTAGGGACTCACTTCAGGGAAACTACACTGCTCCAAAATGCAAGCCATGCGTTTTTAGGGATGGTCTTTTGCTAGATATTCTAATGCTACTTTTACTCAATGAATCTGAGCCAGTAAGAGATCTTTTGGACGTTCTGAAAAAGCTCTACAGAATAGCCTCTCTTGATACAGAATTGCTTACATTCATCTGTCCTTCCACCAGCATGACATTTCCTTTCCTTAAAGCTCTCTTCAATTCTGAGTGAGCAAAGACATAATTTCTAACCATGTGTGGATTCAATTTCACCAAGACAGCAAAGAAATTACAAGTTCTCAAGACAGTTCTTGCACACCAGAGATACCACTGTTATTCTGCCCACTAAGGGATTTTTACCTGCCCATTTTTTCTGACCATGATGTTGTCGCTGTGTCTGTCACCAATTCCCAACACATAAGTAGCTACACAGTAGCCAGCACAAGACAGAGTAAATTCTTCAATGGCTCGATCCAAGTCATCTCTGTAACCACAAGACAAACAATATTAGTGCACACTATTGGTAAGTCATGTCATGCCTTGACCTCAAACAGGATTTTTGCTTGTTTAAACCACAAGTGCATTAGGATGCTGTAAAACCAGGCTTACTGGAGAAAGAAAGTACTGTAAAAGTAGCCATGGAGAACAGGCAGTAAAAAAGGCCACAACATCAACACCTGAGACCCAAGTAGTTTTCTCAGGTTGGTTTGCTTTGCCAAATCTAGTATAACTTAACAACATACAGTCAAAGTGCCACAAATGCCAGGCCCAAGGGCACCAGGAACATGAGTGAATTTGGCATAGTAGAAAAACAAACAACAAACCTGCCAGGAGAGCCACACCTTCCTCAGCATTAAAAGAGAAACACAAGAGGCATTTTGTAGCCTCTACTACAGCTGAGAGAGTAAGTGTAGAAATTACCCTAAATTGTATTCCTTCAGCCAGTTCAGGAGCGCGTCCTTGTTGAAGGCGGCGGCTGCAGCGACATTGCTGCTGTTCAACTGAATGTCAGCAATGGTTTCTGAACTTGAAACAGCCTCAATTAGGCCAGAGTGATCTCCAGTTGCTAAACAGCCATATGGCAATATCCTGAAGGGAAAAAGAACCACGTTAGAACCTAAAATAGTGATGTGTTTCTTTGGTGTGTCCATTTTCTGAGAGGGCTGAACACTCAACGCTCCTTTGAACAGTAAACTCTCAAAGGGACATACAGGAATTGCTTGTGAAGGTAAAAAAACAGCAATACATTTAAAACATGAATTTTGCCTATTACATACATATATGTAAGAAGAAATTTTAAGCCTAATTTTCCCCCGTTACTTGTACTTTCACGGGACGACCCGCAGAGGGAGCCCCGTGTTTGCATTTGTTCATTCCTGCCGGCGCAGGCACCACGGTCATTCCAGAGAAATCACTCCTCTAAACGGAAAAGAGCATCTTACCCTTTCCCCCCCTTCTCCCTATTTCAAATGAAAATGCTAGAAATCCTTCCAAATATCAACACATAAAATTTTTTCCAACTCTTAGTAAATATAAGCACAGAAACCCAATGAAAAACAGGAATACATCTCTATAACTCGCCTGGTATCTAAGAACTTACCTGTGCATTCATATACTGGGACTAGTAAAAATACCTCCAGCAGTATCACTGCATCACAGTAAGACACAGTTAAAGATATGAATAAAGGAGAGATGTGTCTAAATAGATAAGTATTTTCTCACTCTAGCTGCTTAAAAAGCTGAACAGAATGGCAACACCCCATGAGATGGGAACTCGTGTGCAATGGGAACTTACAGCAAACTTCAAAGGCACTGTATCCCAAACTGAGGTGCCTATTCTCGTGCCAGGCAGCTCAAGATATTATCTCAGTTGTGGTTGTGGATCAGATATAAGAGAAGAGATGCCCACAAAAATCTACACTGCAATACACAAGCTATAGATCAGCACTCACTAACCTGCAGAGCTGTATACAACAACTGCAGGGCATATTAAAATCGATGTGTGTACGTATATACATACACAGACACACACGCATTTATAAAAATATATAAAGTATTGTTGACGGAGCTGTCATTATTATTCATCTATAAAACATATATTAAATTCCATTGCTACAAAGCAGAACCACATCTCTTAGCTGACACAGCCTATTAAGCCAAGCCACAAAAGAAAAATAAATAAAATTCCGTACCAAATTCATCACAACTTTTTGCTATAATAACTATTGGGCAACTCTGCAGCTCCTCTACCTCAGGGACAACACACAACCCAAGCAGCAGTCACTACATAGTCTGGGATTCTTCTCTACTGGCAACAAAGCGAACTGAAAACCAGATTCAACTGGGTATTTCAAGAACACTCAACTTCAAAACAACAAAAGAAGCGCAGACTTGGAAGGTTCTTCCCGTTTGTGTCCCGATCCGTGTCCCCACTCGAGGGGACAGCCAGGCTGGTGGGGCTCACAATGCCCCCGAGGGTGTCTGCAATGCCCCAGCAGCCAAGGAAGCGCTGCCCAGCCTTATCACCACACGGCAACTGGGAGCCAAATATTGCCAGGTTAAAGTGCATGCTGGCCTCCTTCCACGGCAGTTCAACCCACCCACTGCAGACCAGCTGGGCACACGGCCAACAACTTCCCCTTCAAAAGCAAGCAATGATGAAAGCCTTCAGCCCCTCGAGGGCTCTGTGCTTACAACTGGAGGAAAAAACATCCTTGTCAGAGAGACGGTTTGACAGGAGTCAAGTTAGGGACAAATCCTCTGGGCCCTTTCCATCTCATCCTGGTCTTTCTGACTTCAACATCTGTCAGCAGGATACGCTCCCTGCTTTTTAAAGCCAGTAAAATCCATGGACAGATCAACACTAGAGCCCTGTGCGGGACAGAAATTTTCTCTTCACTCATTTAAAATTGGTTTTTATTTCAAGAGCTGAATTCTCCAAAGCAGTGTCCTGCCAAATACACACCAAATCCTGGTAATTTATCAACGTATTCTCTGGAGCTTCAGGTCCAATAGTTTAAAAATTATGACATCCTTTAGAGATGTAACAAATACATTTTCAGTATCTGTGTGAATTCTGATTCCATTCATACACAGCCACGTAACAACAGACCTCACTCTGGGGAGGGAGAGAGACGAGAATGAAACCACACAATAAACAGGCAGTGAAATAAAAAAAGTACTTTGGAGAATGCCCTGTATCTGTCCAAAAAATAACCAAGCATTAAATACTCTTATGACAATTTACCACAGCAAAGGTGACTCAACATAGATCAAACTCCTCAAATTCAGGATCTTCTGTTGCTCTATTACTTTACTAGTTCCTCCCTTAACACAACTTCAATGCTCTAACACTGGTAAAGCAGCCAAAACACTTTGTAATGCAAGGATTATTTTCCTAAGAGGTGCACACCACAGACCCCACAGCATCCTTGGGAAGACAGATGTTATGCTCCTCTGCTGTGACATGTACTTGTAATAGTGAAACATTCTTCAAGGAAATAGCAGAATAAACCATGTAATCTACTGTGAGAATGCCCATACAAGACTTCACATGCAGAACTTTTTAAAGCCAAGCAACCTCAAGAGTTGTAACTTTTTGGAAGGTTTGAACCTCTCAAAGTTTGAACCTCTGCAGATGCAGCCTTAATGTTAATACCATTTAACTTAATAAGTTGGTTCCCTAACTACACATACTTAAAGTAGAAGAAGGAACTAGAAAGAAACTACAGAAAGAACTGAGGAAGTTTGGCTGCACATACTAATGTCTTGGGCCGACTATTTCCAGCTCAATTCTGAGGCCACAGTTTGTCTTAGAAATTAATAGGTGCGGGGATTGACTAAAAAAATACACTTTTTGGGTTTGTTCATTTCTCTCTGCTATGTGACCAGGTGAGGTTTAGGTAAACTGAGCCAGACTCCCGTGACTGTCAGCGCAGTGCTTGCCCAGGGTGCTGCCCTTGGTGCCCTGGCTGGCTCTGCCCTGGGCAGCAGATGCAATCTGCACCTCAGATTGTGCACACCCACAGCCCACCCGGTGCCAGCCCAGGATGAAGGACCTGCTGAGGCTGCTCCATCCTCACACACACCCCCATCTCCTTTGCCACATTGACCTGCCCTGGGTGTGGTGTTCACTCAGACCTCACAGGAACCCAGGCAGCACAACACACACGTGCAAAAGGACACTTTACCCATGAGACAGATTAGCTGGCAGTTAAACAAACACACAAACATTCTCCTTCTTCAGCCCCAAAATCAATATATATTTGGTGTTCTTCTCTAGAGCTGAGAAGTCCCACTGGGAATATTGTGCTTGCTTTAGACACAGACTGAGCTGAGGTTTCATTTGAAATTGCTACCAAATAACTGACTGGACCACAGTGCAATGAAAAGGGAACTGATCGTGTCCCAAACTCCTCTGCTGCCATTTGCTCCACACTTCACAGCAGCTGTACAATTTGCTTGTAGCAAAACATGACTGACGAGGAGAGGCAAACAGCAAGTGCTTCTGCTCTGACACTGGGACACAAGTGAGAAGCCCTGCTTTTCTCAGATGGAGTTAGCAGACTTTCTGTAGTGGAAAGGAGTTGGAGAGTGCAAAATCCATTATGCACCACAAACAGAACTAACAGCTTCAGGGAAACTAAAGCCTCTAAGGACAATACAGGGCAAGAGGAGAAGACTCCACTATCTTTCAGGTAAGCAGGTCTATTTGACACTACCATTCCACCCAAGATCATGACTCTTACCCAAGCAAAAAAAGCCAACAGTCCTGACTCGTGAACATGACAAAGCACTCATCACCACCACTGTTAACTCATGGATTTTGGAGTTGTCTCTTCTTGAGAAATGAGCAGACTGTAAACATGGAGATGACAAAGTCTTACCCTCCTAGCTGTGTCCTCATGCTCCAGGCATTTGGAGTGCTGCTTTGTCCAATTCTGTTCCCAATTAAGGCCATTTCAGAACCTTCTCTTGGCAAGTGCCTGATTAATCTCTCTGACACACACAGAATTGTAACCCTGCCTCAATTTTATTTTATAATGGTAACTACGAGAGGATGAATGGAAGGAAGATGCACCCAGTTAAGCAAATAAATGGAAGAGGCCAAATATAGAACTTCAATTCTCACTAGGAACTTCCCCTTTCTACTTTTTTTTTCTTCTCAGAGTTTTTAGAAAAATCTTGGACACCAGAGCTCCTTTTTGGTTTTCCTTTGTTGAGTTTGAAAAAAATGCCTTAGTCAGGAAAGGCATATTTGATGACTCTAATCACTATTCCTGTTTGCTAGGCACGGTGTGTGGCCCAGGCTGGAATCACAAACAAAGATTCTGGGAATGCAGCAACCAAAGAATGCCTCATCTGGAATTCTACAGCTGCCAGAAGTTGTCCTTGCCCCTAAATACTGCATTGGTCTCCTCACAGCCTATTTATAACGACATAAATTATCTAAGGTTTCCTCAAGTCAGTGTTCAACTTGACACACGCTCAGCCACCTCACTGCAAATATACATTTCCCAAAACAATTTGTAATTCGTATTCCTTCCTTTCTATGAGCAACATGAGAAACAAGTCTGCAATTTTACTTCTCTGTGCTGATGTTAATGCCTTATGTAACTCCCACTACTACTCTTGAACCATAAAACACTTGAAATGAGCTCAAAGAATCTAAATGAAGTATTTCAGGTAATATTTTAAAAAGTACTTCTAGACTTATAAAAAGCACTTAAAAATTAACACAGAGGATCACAGCTCTTTCACAGACAACAAAACTGAATTTACGGCGTCCAAATAGTGTATAATAACATGATACCCAGTACCTTCTTTAGGGCTAGTTTTCTAAAGGCCAGGTAGAATTTGAGAATCATATTACCTAAAACTGGTGCATAAATTTGGGTGGAAAGTTCCCCACGTACTACAGGGTTGTATGATAACACTGGACAACTCCTGATCCCGTTTCTCTTTGGAACTCATATTTCTATGAAGAAGCAATGCTTACTTTGGCAAGCACATGAAGCTAAGAAAGCTGCTTTGCAAGAGACTTTACAAGATACAAAGATGTTTCTGGTCTGAAAAATGTCTTCTGACATCCAAATAGTGTTTTACCAAGTAAAGAGTGCAAAGTGGGACTCAGAATGTCTGCTGAAGATGCTCACAGTGACTGTGTCAGTGTGAACAGCAATAAGAGGATGCTCAGAGCAGGAAGGGGCAAAGGTTCTCCTTGGCTGTGACAACTGAAACCTCTGGGCATCCATGCAGATGTTTAGAAAGGGGGCAGTAGGGAAGGCACTGACAAACAGGAAACCTTTACTTCTAAAAGTAGACTCTCTATCCAAATAAACTAGACCTCTAGAGATCCTTACCGGAGATCCAGACCAGCTTCTTTCCAAAGGACGTCCATCAAGCGCAAAATCTGGAGCGTCAACATGTCCTGTCGGAGATCTGTAAGGGAAGGGTGAAACTGCAGCTTCAGTTTCTCTCTGTGCTGCAAACAAGCTTTCTAATGTTTATAAGGCCTTCAGAAAAGGTATCTAAAAACACTCATGGAGCCTAAGGGTTAAGTGGTATTAACCATAACTCCATGGTCATGACAGGCCATGTCTGTACTTTGGAGCTCAGTCAGAAGATGCTGAATTTGTTTACCAGTGTGAGAGTAACCCACATTCATATTATGGCAACACAGCTCAAGAACAAGTGTGGCAGTGAAGAAGGAAAAGGAAAGATTTAAAGTTTTTAACAATACTTACCATCACCATTTTTAAAGATGATCCCTACAAGGTCTCCTCCAAACATTTTGTTGTTATATACTATCCATAGAGGTTTCATTTTAGAATCCATGTATCTACACTTCTCAACACTAGAAGAAAATACAACAAAAGTTTTAGTCCAATAAGATTAATTCAACTGAAAAGGTCTAACCACAGTTCAGAACATAACAGAACACACAGACTTCCAGTTTGGAAGTACCTACATGCTCTCCCAGCTTTCATTCTGCTGCTGTGCCGTGAGCACTTACCAAGCTATGGACACACCTGTTAGAGATGGAATGGATTTGACACCATGACTGGCACACACATCTCTAATGCTTAAATCAAGCACCCTCATTTTCAGAGAAAAGAGTTTTCCCATCAATTTTTACGCTTTAAGTGCTGTGAAAAGTTTTAATGACATTTGTGCTTATTGTTAGAAGGAAGGAATGCAATCTAACTCACTTTGAGGCTTATATTTAAATATATTTAGCTATGGGAATGCATTGAATAAGAAAGTATTGAGTTTCATGGTGGATCACAAAAGTCTTCTAACTTAACTGGTACCTTAACCTTCGGCAGATTCCCAGCAGAGCTCTGGCTACAGGAAAAGCTCCCCATGACAGCACATCTGCTGAACAACACAGCCAGAGGAAGTGCCTGTGTTCCTGCTCTACTGATTCCATGCAAAAGCTCCAGTGAAATTGCATTCACTCATTCTTACTTACTGCAGTTCTGAAAGTATAACAGAAGGATTCAGGGGAGACTGGAGGTCAGAAAGTGCTTCTCTGTAAGCATTTTGTTTCAAACATGTATGCATGGCATCTTTGCCTTTTGCTTTGCTTTGCTTCATGGCATTCAGCTTAATCAGACTATTTAAAGTCTTCATTTTATTAAGGGCTTCCACCTGAAAGAGACATTTTATCTTTAAGAGTTATTGCTGTGATTTGACATATAATACAGTGCAAAATCCCATTTCCAAACAAAACAACATATTAAATAATTCTACAACTTTTTAAAAATAGAAATAATGGATGGCAATTAAGTCACTCATGTTCCAGACACACCATTTTCATAATTAACTGAGATACTGATGGGATGAAAGCTCCTAAGTTTCGAGTCGCTTTTAAAAGCATGACTTACATTGCCAAGAAAATGAATGAGGCACTTTAATGTATGATACAACACAAACTTCTTTAAAATACAACTCCTATTTCAACCAAGCATGATACATCAGTGCCTCTATGCATGCTGAAGTCAACACAAACACCGATTGCTTCACACTCCCACCAAAATCAGACATGACTTGAGCTGTGGATGCGGACATTTCATTGTTCACAATAAGATGCATCCAGTAGGGCATGGCCACGTGACCACCTGCAGACAATTTTCACAGAGCAGAGTCTTAAATGTTTGTCACTAAAATCCTGCTGAAATCAGGCTTAAGGCAAAAGCTCTAATCAGCTAAGGTGTTCCAAATAACACCATCTCAACCAAGCAATATTTTTAAATAAATAGTGTGTAAAAAGTCACGGTAATTTTTTGCAACAATACAGGTGAGTTTAACCCTTTTTGCCCTTTCTGTTTTGGAAGTTTTTTCTACAGGGACATCATTTCTAAGAAAACCAGTGCTGTAAATGTATAATGCTGACAGAGCAAAGCCCTTTGGTAACAAACCAGACAGCACATACACCAAATAGAATTCCTACAGCTAAACAACTTGTTGGCCAAATAGCAAACAGTTCTTATAACAGCCAGCTGTGTTTGCACCAGCCACAGCAATACACAGATTCTCCAGCAAACAGCACCAGTGTAATAATTATGAAAGCTGATTTCTATTCAAGGAAGCTTCAATCTAACTTACAAGGTGCTGAGTCAAAACTCACCCCTCCCACAGACTGAACCCTGGCAGGCAGGATGCTGGGGAAATTGTATGCAGTTTGATTATAAAACTGGGCAGTGGAGACCTGCCAGGTCAGCCATCTGTCAAAACCAAAGGCGCTCTGCTTTTCCACTATTCTAGGAGCTGTACAAACATCAGTGACAAGGGAACAAAATGGAACCTGTGTTGTACAAACAGGAACTTTTTGAAGTATTTCTACTTTGAATTTCTTCCGTGTTTGCACAGTTGGGAATTTTTTTGCCCTCTCTTTGATTGTACTGACACTTGCTTCCTGTAAAGTGCACAAAAACTTTACTGACCTTACGTCTATTGCTTAAAGCATTTCACCACCTAATCTCTTTATGATTTTGACAATGCTAACAAGCACACGTGTAAGAGATGGTCTCTTCCATGCCCCGTGAGCTGCAGCAATAAGGAGCACAACACAACATTCCTGTTCCATATTCCTCCCAAAGGAGAGTTTTAGTGCAGACAAATGTCACTCATCAGTTAGTCATCCACTGAGTGAGTCTTTGTGACCTGACACAGTAAATACATTAACTCCAAGAGAGATCATTTTTCAGATATTTTTATGGTCACAATCTAAATTAACTCGCCAAAACTGCATTAGAGACTTCAAACATGATTTGTGAGTGTCACTTAATGATCTGCTGATACACTTATTAGTGTTTTTAAAAGCAGACCTCTGATGCTTTTTAGGGCATTTAAAAGCAAACATATCTCTCTCCATTTTTTTTTTTTCCTGGAAATGGCACATCTATATTTATACCAAAATGAGTATTTGGGTTACTTCAACACCTCTGTTGCCAAGGAGCACTACTCTATACCACGACTTCAAGGGGGTTTGCATCACCTTTTAACAAAACTCAAAAGTGCAGGAAGTAGTCCTGGAGTCATCTAAGTAAAATTTAGAACAAGCTGCCTTTACTGAGGGGAAAAAGGTCAAGTGTACAGAAGGTCTTCTGCAGCTAACAATGCACAGAGCCTGCTGCTGTACCCGAACCCAGCCACAGTGCTGAAGGGATCCCTCACATCTTGGGACACCATAAACCCAACTCCCGACCTCTGAGGCCCCACAGCAGTGACTGCCTCCTGTGCCAGGGGGGCAGCTCCATCAGCCATTTGGCCATTTTAATTCTCTGTGTCACTCATGTTTCCTTCTCTCCCCCCCTTCCCAGCAGATGGACTTTGTCAAGGTAACCAGTACACCCCACAGGAACCACCATGGAATGAGTATTGGAGTCACAGGCTCAGATAAGTCAAGCTTGCCAGGAGTAGGGAAGCCCATACCTGTTTAGCAAGCACTTTCATGTGAGCAACACTTCCTCTGCAGTAAGCCTCCAGAATCAGACCAAACTGCACTGAGACAGCAGGGATGTGAAC
This sequence comes from Dendrocincla tyrannina, assembly GCA_035047865.1. Lineage (NCBI taxonomy): Eukaryota > Metazoa > Chordata > Aves > Passeriformes > Dendrocolaptidae > Dendrocincla > Dendrocincla tyrannina. The sequence continues at coordinate 24,679,247 of JAWWMP010000011.1, forward strand.
CTCTGACCTGTGAGGAGAAAGGCTTCTTGTCAGACCATGGCACCTACAGGTCTGCATTCTTCCACTCATTAAAATAAAGCTCAACAAAAACACCCAAAACCAATATAAAAGCACCCCATGGTCATGTAGTTAAACAAAAATCCAGATTTCTTAAGAAATAGCACAATGCTTCTGTGCTGAAGACTATGAGGACAGGTTGGTTTCGATACGTGCCGCTTGTTTCAAGGTCCAGGACTGCGCAGGAGACAGTGATGCTCATGCTGAGAGGTGGCAACTGAATACCTGTTTCAGGACCCCTTTCACTCAGAGCACCACTGAGAAGTCACACAAGATGACACTGACAGTCAGGACTGATGCTAAACCACGTGCTCTCAAATCCTTGTAAGGGAAAAGCCCAAATTTGTCCAAAAGGGAACACTTTGAAACAAACCACTGTACCTTATATGAGAGCCAATTATCCTCCAAAACATCTTCAAGGAGTACTTGCTCTTTTGCTAGAAATATTAAAATAAATTGTACTTTGAAGCCAGAATCAACCTATAGCCCATGCTGCAAGGCTTCTGCCATTCATGAAACTGCTCATCAAAACTAAAAATGACACATAAAACTGCTTTTATTTTCTGTTGAGACTCACAATAATAACAATTTTTTCCCAGCTGTGAGGTTTAAGTATTTTGCTTTTACTGCATGAGGTATAAATATTGTGCTTTTACTGCATGCACAACCAGAACAAACACTAAGGGTATGTACAAACCTAACTTATCAGGTAGTCAGACCTCAATGCAGCTTGGAATTCTTTCATCAAATGGTAGATTACGAACCACTTTAAATTATAATTTAATGATAGACTTGCTCTGATCTATAAATGCCAAAGACAAAAGACACAAAGAGGGCTTGCAGGGCACTGTGACAATGGCTCACTTAGAAAAATCCTCAAGAAATCAAACTGGAAAGTACAATCAGGCTCAAGAGTTTCAGAAAGACAAAAGGGGAAAACCCCAACCTTAAATGCCAGAACAACATCTGTCCTATTCTCCTGTTGGCGAGTGCTCTTTCCAAGAGAAACCTGGAGAGGGCACAATCCAGAAAAGGTTCATACTTCAGGACTTGCACAAGCTGGAGAAGATACTGAGAGAGCTCTTCATCACTAGAATGAGATAAAGGCAGTAAGTGACAGAGTAGCTACATTAATGATGCTCAGATGCATATGACAAACCCAACAATAACCAGTTTGTTTCAATAGCAAGAGTGCCCCCCAATTTGCTTATCACATGGAGAAGGACAACACACAACTTAGTGCAATTGTCAGATAGAAATCATTCCAGATGTAACAATTTGGTGTTATTAGCATAGCCCAGCAGCTAAACTGCTTGTTTGCATTTGAAAGAAGTCAAAATCATTTTTTTAATTTTTTTGTTTTACCCCAAAAGTCTAGCCTTGACCATTAAAAAATTAATCATTAAACTATTCACCACAGAGAATTCAGAATTCAAGGACAGGAAACATGCAGTCATGATGTTATACAAATCTTGCCCCGGGTTACAGTGAGGAGCAGAATGAAATGCACTAAAGGAAGAACTGCAGAGAGCAAAGGCTCCTGTGAAGAACAAACAAATCAGTAATTCTCTCATTATTTATTATATGCTACAGCTTACATTCCTATGATGTGATACAGCCAAACCCTAGCACAGAGTGTGAGGTGGCTGGACATCAGGTTTTACAGTACTTGACTATTGCAGTATTTCTCCCTTTGTTTTTAAAATGTTCTCACAGTGTCTCACTCTCCCTTTGTCCCAGAGAGGGTTGTGTGTGTTCATCCCTTTCTTGGACAAAGGGACAGTGGTGTTGTCTTTGCAACATGGAAAATAATCATTATTGACTACAAGATGTCAGAATAAATAGGTTTCATTTGGCTGCCAGTGTGTCTATCTAGAAATCAGCCTGCTTTATTTGGTCACCTCTTCATGGCAGGCAGTGTGTTCAACTCTTCCCTCTTTGGGTTCTTCTCTTCCTGTAAACAAACAGAGTGCATTTTCCACCCCAGAAATCCCTGCATGCTGAAATAACTCAACGCACTCACCTCATTTGCTTCAAACAACCCACGGCATATTCCCTGACGTACTGGTCTGGGTAATTGAAATCCAGCAGCTCCAAGGCCTCTCTGGGCAGCAGCTTGGGCCAGATCTGAAGGAGAGCCTGAAGCTGTTTCAAAAAGAAAGCTATTAGGTTACAGGTAAAGCAGCTATTTAAGAGCACAAATGGCTATAACTGCCCAAAAATATTCACACCAACAGAAGATGGTTACCAGCTGCTATGGGGGCTTGGGGAAAAGGACAGAAATTACTGATTCAGTTTCTCAGCCCTTAAAATGATGCAGGTTGTTTTTAATAATCTGAAAAACCTGTTTCTTCATACACAGACACAATGCACAGTAAACAAAAATCAGGTAACACCCAGAGAAATATGTTTTAGAAACAGATGTCAATAAAAATGAGATAGTTTTGTAAATGCTCTCATAAATACATAATTTTGGTAATGGCAAAAGTTTTCTACCAGAAAAAAAAAAGGTTTTTGTTGAGAGAAATCTTTACCAAGATCATTTGTTCACCTCAACTGATGGCGCTTTTTAACACTTTCATTGCGAATAGCAGTGAGTTTAAATTATGAAAAGCATTGATTCAGATTTGATTTCTTTTTTTTTAAAATCAGCTATGCTGGTGACAATGATGTGCTGTAAAGCATTTCAGAATACCCCTGGGCATCATCATTTTGGACTATCAAGAAGAACAACGTCCAGGGGTCTCACAAAATAAACTGGTTTTATTGCATTGTAATGAGGCTCCCTGCTGAGAGTGCATTTTTAATAATATGTATATAGTTGTATGAGAGAAACATTGCACTATTACTGAAAATAAACAAACTTGAACATACAAATGCAGTGTATCGACAGCACAAGATTTTTTGTAAGTCATAATTAGCGATAAAAATTCCCTTTCCTACAAGTTAGATAATACAGGTGATTCCATATTTAAATAGCAACTTATAAAATCTGAATGATTAGGAAGACTTGTTTTCTTCCCGATTTAGTAACAATTTTAAAACAACAGTGAAAATTCCCTGTTTCTACTGCATGTCACATATCAATTAATGCTTCCAGTTCAAGTATGACAAAGACATTAGAGTTCAGCCTCAGCCCACTTTTAACAGACGTGTTCCTAACATTATTTAAACACCTCAGGGCCGGGTCCTGAATGGGTTCATCGGGTTTATGAAATTCCGAAGGCAAGAAACAGGCAGAGATCAATGACAGTGCAAAGCCGGGGCCAAGCTGCAACTCCAGAAGGGGAGGAAAGGATCAGCTAAACTGTTTTCATAGGTAAATACACAATTCATAATGGTATAAATGATATAAAATTAAACCCACAGAGCTGAACACTGACACAAACTCTGAGAGGAACACTAACACTGACCACACACTGAACACACCAGAGGGATGCTGAAAATGCCAGCAGCACCTACGAACACGCAGCAAGGAACTCAGAAACAAAGTTATCAGGATTTCGAGACAACCAACTTTAAATCAGGTGCAGTACCAACAAAAATATTGATATATTTTGTTAATACTGACTGACTGAATTGAAGAAAGAACCTGAAATAGCCTGGTAAGATGAGCCCAAGCCCTACATGCCCCATGGATCAGGCAATGGACTGTGAAAGGCACAGTCTGCAGCGTGCCCATTTATTGTGAAGGTTATCTGAAGGTACAGACCTCCTCGCTTTGCTGAAATTATTGCTATTACAATGAGAACATATTAAGTGATATGAGTTCCCCAAGCACCTCTGGCTCTGCTCTCATTGTGTCTTGGAACTTTATGGAGGGAGAAGTGCAGTCCAGGCAGCTCCACGTCCCAGGTGTGCTGCTCCAAAGGGCAGGTGAGAGGAGACAGAAGCACTTGTTGCACTTGGACCAAAGAAAACTTGCAGCGTGCAATGCCCTCACCTGCTCTGGCAGCAGAGCAGTAACTGAACAGCTTCCAACCACACTCATTTGTAAAGAAATTTTACATTTCAAAATGTTTCTCAAGTTCTTGAAATTTCCCTGCGATATGAGACACATTAAAATGCTGCACACATGGAACATCACCTGCTTCCCTCACATGGTTTGCAACTCCTGGCAAGCTGGGAGGAAATGAGGATCTGCAATTCTCAACAAAACTCTAGAAGTTCAGAGAAACCTCAAATTTGGCCTTGGTGTATCAATACTTTTTTCTATTAAAAAATAGCCACAATTTCTTTCTAACAAGACAAGTGTACTGGAAGAGACAATACAATAAAGCACAGGCCAGTATTTTTATTCCAGTTATTCCAAGTATTCCAGCTGTCTGCTCTCTAGTCCCCATTAATGATGCTGTCACTTTGCTGATACTAAGTGGATTTTTTTTTTTAATAATGGCTAAATTCTGCTTAAAGAATAAACGCTGTCTGAATTCTGCTAACAAGTTCTTCCACCCTGCTACTCTGCTGAGTGAGGGATTATGGCAGCACTGAGGGCAAGCACCTCCAGAACTCCAGTGCAACCATCCTACTAAAACCCTGCAAGCCAACAGAATTTGGTAATTATGGTAAATATGGTAAATAATTCAAGAAAGCTGCTTTCATCCATCGGACTTATCTTCATGGACCACTGAGCTAACAGAATAAAGACACTCTACAATCAAATACAATATTCCATTTCTAAAAAACTTACTATTTTTGAGCTCTTAATAAAAACAGGAAGACATTTAGTCCATTTTCTTATAAGCAGCTGGTGTTTGGATGCTTTTTGGGGTTTTGTGGGGTTTTTTTGTTTTGTTGTTGTTGTTATTGTGCTTGGGTTTTTTTAAACCTTTTGCCTTAAGTGTCAAGACTTTTACTGAAATACATCTAAAAATGGGCATTTAAAAAACTTACAGTAAAACAGCATGCACAATATACAGTGCAAGTACTGCAACCCACAACTCCTACTATAAATGTTTGCTTTTAATGAGAAGTAAATTAGGAGTCCTGCTAATTTTGGAATTTATAAAATTCAGGAGGCTGTCTTGCCTTACCTGAAAAGGTAAATTTTTGGGAACACTTAGACATCTATGTACTACAGAAATATTTTTAATAATGGACAATAAACTCAGAAGTGCATAATGGAATTACTAAGGAACAAGGATCCTTGCACAGGGAAGAACAAAAATGAGCAAGGAATGTGTGGGTGTCCATTTTGTTAGTGGAGCATTCATGGCACAGACAAGGAGCCAGGATGAAATTCCATTGATTTTTAGGAGTTCACAGAACATACAGATGCAGTTGATAGGAAGGATGTAACAGAAAATGAGCTTCATGCTGGAGGCAAACTAAGGTTCTGACTGGCTGAAAAAAAATCCCAAAAATCACAAGATGAACACACAGAACATGAGTTTTCATGGAGTGGTTTCCTTTTCTTCCAAGAGCACCCAGCCTGTAACAGGTGAAGGTCAGAATACTAAGGCACAATAGAAATTTATACCGTCAAATATAATCCTTCAAAGAAAATGCTTTCTAGCTCCAAGTTTACAAAAAAAATGGAAAAATTTAGCTTAAAATTTAAAAAATGAGGCTCATGGAAAGACATAAATATTATCTGTGTAATGCTCTGCAAGAAGTTGAGTGTCATTTAAATGTGAATTCTGTCAGGATAAGCAGGTGACCAAAATAACATCTGGGTTCACCCCCTGGAGCGAGTGCTGTGCTTGTGAACTCTGGCCAGACTTTTACTTTGGCCAAACTGCTCTGTACAAAATCAGACTAAAATGTCTCAATACCAATCCAGGAATAAGTTAGTTTATTACTTTTAAAATCAGGCTATCAAGCAAGAATGATCTTACTATAAGCTTATACGATATTTCGGATGTTAAAGTTCAACCTATTCCCAAAAACTGTCACAGGAGTTGGATTCAATTTGGGTAAATAAAACAAAAGGCAGCTATACCAATATCTTTAGAGTGTAGGGAAATAACTGTGCACATCTGTAGAGCAAACAAAGGATATGATTTTACTGAAAGTGTATCTTGTATCACAGCACCAGCCTTCTCCTGCTTAGTTACTGCCAGGCACTTTAAAGAGACTCTTTGGTCAAACAGCCACACAATGAGAATGGTGCGTTTTGTACCACTGGTGGGTATTGCATCTCTCTGAAAAATCTGCCTCAACAGGTTTCATTACCCAGACTGAGATGTGGATTTTTATAGTGTTTGAGCAATTTTTAGAAGAGCTTTTGTTTCAGATCCTGATTCACAAACTTTTTATTTATTTTTAATAGCCTTATAAAAGATGTTCCTGCTGTGAGGGTGGTCAAGCATTGGAACATGTTGCCCAGAGAGACAGAGGAGTCTCTGTTGGTGGAGATACTCCAAATGCAGCTGGTCAGAGTCCTGCTCAGGTGACTGTGCTGGAGCACAGGGCTGCACTAGGTCACCTCAGAAGGTTCCTTTCAACCGAAGCAGCTCTGGGAGTCTGAAATTCCTTGCATTTAAGATCAAAGTTGACAAAAGATTTTAAACCCAGTCTGTACAAATGATCACTGTGCTTTTCTCAGAGGATCTCTGAAACGCATTTTGGGTTTCAGTTTTCGTTTTTTGGAGGTTTTTTCCAAAGAGTAAGTTCTTCCTTACATGTTCAGGCCACAGAAGGTTTACACAAAGGCACCATTTCCAATTGGCTACACTTGGGAATGAAATCCTATTTCCTGATGATTTGACTCCAGCATTTTCCCCCACCATCATTGTCATTTCCCTTACCTGAGCAACGTCTTCAAGTTTGTTCCATTTTAAAGAGAGCAGCAGTTTGGGCAATGATTGTGGGAAATTTTCACGACAGTCATATCGCAAAGTCCAAATGAGATCCATTTCATTTTCACAAAGCTGAGATAAAGGATCTCTTTCCATTATTTCTTTTAGCACAACATAAAACTTCTTACCACCTCGACCCTAGAGAACGAGAAATGTATAATGTTGTGACAAAATTCAGTAAGATTCTTATAGTTTAGCTCAAATAGCAGCAATCCCCCAGCAGGAGGGACATCAGATATAACTCATAGAACACAGGGGAATGATTAATGTGCCTTTCTTGCACATTTCTTAAGCTGTAAGCACTGTAACTAACAGATTCCAAATTCAGTGTGCAGAAGTTTCTGAAAAATCAACTAAACTTTAGCTCATGACACTAGATGGCAATATTTCTGTTCTCCAGCTTCAACATGGACAATTTTCATTCAGGATGCATATTCCTTCTTTTGTTTTTCAAGTGAAGAAATTTAATAGACACATGCATAATTATTTATTTTAATTTAAAAAATACTTTTCCAATAATAACCAAAAGAAACTACTTTTGCCAAGTAGACAAACACATATTTTTGTCTTCTAATCCTAGCTTGTTTTCCAGACCTAATGCAAATCTTAGCTGTGTTCCAAATCCAGAGAGCATGTAAAGCTCTTTGGCAAAATAAAGCCAAGTCCAAAATATATTGGAAAATATATATATATATGGATTTTAAGGCAGTTCACCAAAGTGAATAACGTAGGAAAACAGCCAGTAAACTCTTATTTGAGCAGTTGGCTTCTTTATTTCTGGCTGATGCAGAAGAGCCCAAAAAGCCCAGAGAATTAATTTTAAAATAGCCTGTAGATGATGCTCACCGCCATTGCAGCATTGTCACTGTTTCTTGCAATCTCAGCTGCCTTTTCAAGTATCTGCAAAAAGTTGGTTTCAAATACATTAAACCCAAATCTGATTGCATTGAAAGAAAAAGCATTATGGAAATGGAAGAGATAAGGACATTTTGCTATCATTTAGGTAAGTTACGACACTGTTCTTTTGTATACACAAGGGTATAGTATAGACTTTAGTCTGTGTCCCTTCTGCAATCTGCAGGACTGGGCACATCAGGGATAATAGAAGTGCTCAGAATTACCTCAGGTTTCTGTTCTTCAGCACACCTGGGCTAAAAAGTCTTTCTGATAGCACCCTCCTTTCTGTTTCTGTTTGCATTTCCTCCTTATTTTTCACTTCAGCAAACCAATTCCTCAACTCTAAATTATCCCTTGCTTTCTCATCGCTACTTCTGTTGTTTCCAAGGGCACTGTTTCCACACCCACTTCAGTGGGAGTCCACAGACAGTCCCTTCACCATCCTCTCAGGTTGCCCAGTTAGCATTTCCAGGTGTTTCTCTAGACCTGGGATCTCCCTCATGTTGCATCAGAACAAACCAGCTTCCCCCAAGAACTCGTTTAACGATACAGTGAATATTCCAGCCCCAAACTCTCAGCTTCAGTTATCACACACCAACCCTCAGAACAAGGACTGCTGCTTTTGCTAACAGCAAAGCATCACTCCCCCAGAAGCTCAGCTCTGAGTTACTCTTGCTTTTTTTAATTTATTGGGGTTTTGCCTTTTGAATGTTCTGCTTGGTTTTTGAAGTACATGTAATAAACCACGATGGATAATTAAGCATAGGTGTAAACACAGTCCTTCAAAGTGTGCTCTGCACACCCCAGCCAGGTGTTAGAACAGTGCCTGCCTGAGCCAATGACCAGCTGAACTGCTCTGGTCCATCCACCTACAGCTGTCAGAGGCTGCTGCTTTGAGGAACAAATCATAAAATGCAAGGTGAGTTAAGACAAAAGTCTAAGGAACTGCTCCACCTCCCTTTCCTCCGAGCTCTGCCTCTCCCATCACCCCGGATTAAAACAGCACCCTCAGACACAGGTTCAGCAAGACTTGTGCTGTCTTCAGTCAGGCAATGTGAGAAACAACAAAAGACTACAATAATCAGAGCATAAACACCCAGCAGCTAAAATCCTTAAAATGGTACACTAACTTGTTTTCTTTCTTTCTTTCTTTCTCTGTCTGAAACTTTTATTAGTATCATGTATAACATCTGCTGCTCAGCCACAAAGCTTGTTTACACACTGTGTGTGAACCCATGCACAAACAAAACCACAGTGTCCTCATTCTGTGTTTGATGCTTGCCTCCCCGCGCTCCTCAGTTTGCAAATAAACTTTGTCAGCCTTTGCAAGCCCAGCTTTGCTGAACTGAACCCCGAGCCCTGCAGTGTGCCAGCAGCACAGGCCATTAACCAGCTCCTGCCTCACACAACAGCTTCTCAGCAATGGTGCAGGCACCTCTGCTCCCCCAGCCCCAAACTCGCTGTGCAAGCAGGTTGATGATGTGATTGAAAAATGTCAGCTAGTTTTGCACATTATGTTTCTTAGAATGAAAATCTGGCATGCAACTCTCTGTCGTCTTGGCAGAAACAAGCAACAACACTGGGAAGATCAGAAGCAGCCATACAGCAAGCAAGTCTCAGCTAGACAGCTTTGGGAAACAGATTCTCAGCTGGTACAATTCCAGCAGCTCCAGCTCACTCCTGATTCAACAGAACCTTCACCTGAAGTTGAGAGCTCCAAGGGATGGAGAAGACCATCAGACACCACCTTAGCATCACCACACTGGGTATCTCATTATATGGATTACTGAAGAAACATACTTTTGCTAACCTGTCTGGAATACGCACATCAAAACAGGTTTTTTTCTCTTTAGAAATTAAAGAAAACTTAAAGCACTACAAATAAACAAGTACCAAAACGGACTAAAATATGTCCACTGTGAAGAGTCAACTGGTCAGTCATAAATAAGGCAGCAATTAGTCAGCACTGTTTCAGCTCTTACTCCATTCCCACTGCTGTTTTAATTAAAGAAGTGCTGTGCTGACAACGAGGGAGAAAAAAGTCAACTCAAAATCAAAACAAAAAACCTTTCTTGTTACTTGATTTCATTTTGATGAGCCTTAAACCCCAAACCCTCCTTTGATCAAGCTGATAGAGTTTAGTGGTTTCCTTTGTCCCCCAAAGGTACAAAAAGGCCATTTTCTCTAACTGGTTATTGACTTTCCCAAAACCAAAATTCAGACTAATGTATGTACGAGTTAAACTTTGTTTTTATGATGCATCATTAGCTGCCTGGTTTCAGACTTATTTTATTGTTTCCTGGTTTTTGCTTTATTTGCTAGTTTCTGAACTACTTTCTATCTAGCATTCACCTTTCACACATCACCATATGTATTCCAAATACACACTTCCCTTCTAGACAGATGTTCTTATTCACATCTGCAGAAAACTGCAGGGAAGCTTCAGCGGACTTAGTTCAAGAGCAGACCTTCAGAAAACCCTTTCCACACAGTTTTAAGAGTCTATTTATCCTTTAGAGGACTTGAGCTCACAGAGCAGTGTCCCAAGGAGGGATAACATACATTTCTACAAAGAAAGAACAGAGCTTTATAGATTACAGGCAAACACAGTTTGAAGGTTCCAGAACAGTAGATAAATATAGCTTTTTGTTAAATCATACTGATTATGCTTCTGACCCTCAAAAGACTATGTACAGGCTATTTTTAAGAGTAGACATCCTGAAGTCAGAGCACTGCCACTCACACGGTTTAACAAACTGCAGTGTGTTGACTAAAAGGCAGGAAGAGGGGAATTCACTGGAAAAGGCAGTGTTGAAAGGAAAGAAGAAACAGCTATTTACATAAAAGCTTTCATGACTAATCTTTAGGTCACACCTTACCTTATCAAAGGGAGGGTAATTAATAGGCTGTTTGGAATATTCTTGAAATCTAATGTGCAAAGCTGTTGCATTTTCAGTGTAAGGGTTAGTCTGGACGGTTCCCATGGGATTCAACATTTCTTCAAGTTCATCTGAAACATTGACAGAACAATTAATATCACAGGCCAGGCATTCATTAAAATGTTAAAAACCTGAAAGGCAAAGACACAGTAAGAAATCTCTTAATGTGTACAACAGCATGTTCTGCAGCACAGCACTTCGAGTCCAATGCCCTGTATTTCCAGCATGAACTGCCTCCTACATTCCCAAGGGTTGGATCAGCACCCAGTGAGAACCTAATTTTCTCTTTCCAAAGCAAACATAATAGTCAAGGGAAGCTGAGCTATCCCTGCACTGAGACCAATCCCAGGAAGACCTGCAGCTCCTGCAGACCAGGACACACTCTGCCTCTGCACCAAACAGTGCAGAGGAACAAGAGTTTGGAGCCAGCTTTCTTTCAGCACCACAGCCAAGCTGTACAGGGTTTCTCAGGATGCAATGAACAGTGACACGGGCATTTCAGACACTCTCACTAACTGATCCAAATATCAGGGAAGAAGACAAAATTCTAGTTCACATTTTTTGCTGGGGCAAATATTGTCACATACACCATAGTTTATCTATTTAGTTCAGGATGCACAGGGGACCTAATGAAACCTAAACTGCTTCTTAAAAAACAAGTAATGCTAGATATAAATATGCATGTATTTTTATGTGGCTTTCCTTTCATAACAGATAAAACTTTTAGAATACTACTTCCGAGCAGACTCTTGCTCCTCTCTTTCCTGAAAAACAGTACTTTCAAGAAAGATTAAGATGCAATGTATTTAACCACATAAAAAACAGAAGCAGTGAAGAAATTATTATAGGGGAATTAGGATATGCATAGAGTAAATAATCTACTATTTGATACTACATTCTCTGGTACTTAAGAGCCCAAATGTTCAAAGTTGAACTTTACCAGGAAATGATGACCAGCTGTGCAGTACCAGTTCTCCATTCTTCAAGTGTCCTTTATAATCAAACACCATGGTATTTACCCAGGCTACAGGATAATGCTGTGAAAGGAAATTATTTATACATGGAAACTTAGATGCAATATTACTACAAAACAAACACTACAATATAAATAAAATCCAGAGGGTGGATTATTGTTTTGTTTTCAAATGGTGATATATTTCAGAACAGCAGCTGACCACATGCATAGTTTTCAGCACGTACTCCAGTACCACTGAGGACAGTAAGACTTAATTTTAAGAGTGTCACTTTGCCAGTGTAAAAATACACGTTTCCCTGAATGTGAGCCTAATGCTAATTTTTTTCATCTTTTTCCAATCACAACTCATCTACAGCTCGGAATAAAACTGACCTCGTAAAATACAGTTCTTTAAACAGCTATGTGACAACTGGCACTTTTATGCCTTTTTCAGTGTCTGAGAAGTATCACAAGTTTTTTCGTACCAAGATGTGCAATTCTTCACACATATGCTCTTTTTAAGTCTTTTATTTGCATTTTGCATTCTTGAAAACTAAAGAGAGGAGAAGGAAAGATTTCCGAATGTTCATCTTAATATAGCTCAGAGGTCACCCAAGAAAAAACAACGAAATAATTACCACTTTTCCTGCTTTCCTAATGGTTTGGTATTTGGAAGGATTCATTGCCTTGGTGGACTTTTTAGTTTTCATCTTATCCATCACAGCATAAACTGCAAAGCAGAGCCTTGCCATCCTTGGCAGATCACAGACATTGATTTCAAACTCCAGCTCTTCATTCCAAACATGGTCACTTCTCCCAGATATTTCTGTGCTTACAGTGGTTTTACAAAGGAGCTCTGTACCATGGAAAAGACCAGCCCTAACATGTACCTGTCATAAAAAAAACAATACAATTTAAGCTCATCACAGAACCTAAAGAACACTACATAGACTATTATACAGAACATATTTCTGTGAATTGCATCAAACAAACAACTGAGCAGAATGAAAAAGTTAAACTAATTTTTTTACTTAAACTGTTTATAATAATGTACAGAGGGAACACTGCTGACTAACATCAGAAATCACCTCTAACAATAATGACAATGGACATGATTTCCAGGAATTGTTTCACCTTTAGCATCCAAAAATCCAACAAAACCAGGTAATTTGAAGGATGAAAATAAGGATCAGGAAAGGAGAAGAACAAGCAGACACAAGCTGCAGTTATTGGCACTGAAATGAAACACCTTACAGGTCAATGCTTTCACTTATTCCTGCATTTCTGTTTATTAAGCCATGCACACAGAAAATGCAGAGTGAAACATGCCAAATCCTTTGAGGTGGCCTTCCAAAATCCCGATGTGAGACAGAGAGAAACACACAAGTGTAATCCTTTGGTCAACACCTGTGAGAAGTCCTCAATGTTACAGTTAAATGTGTTACAGTGCTCTGATTTTTCAGGTCCTCTGTGCTCCTTAACCAACCTTCCCACTGAGGGAAGCAAGGGAGCACTGCAAGGGAAAGGCAAATGTTTAAAATCTGATACAGCTTTTGGATGAAGAAAATAATTCACCTTTCTAACTCTACGATTTCCAATCCTGTTAATGTAAGGGATTGGGTGCCAATTTTCTTCCTTTTCATTCTGACACCCCCTTTTACTAATGACACTGCGTGTGCCAGTGGTGCAGTCTCAGCACAACACAAACAGACAAGCAATGTCCAGTGCCATGGATGTGGATAAGTGGGTGTTAGACAGCTGAATGAGAACACTTGTGCTCTAGGTGAAAGCACCCAGCCCAGCTCACAGTAGTGCAGTGCTGCCCATCTGACAAAGGTTTTGTTTCCCCACAAACCCCGTGTTTGTGAACCTTGGTGGTGGATTCAGCACAAATGGATGAATATTGGCTTGATCCAAAGCACAATGGGCGTAAATGAACAATGGCAGTGAATTAACAGCCTTAGAATCAGGAGTAGAAAACAAATTTGTTCTCAGTAGTGACAATTTCATAACAGCACAGACAGACAACACAGGGAAACAAGCACAAGTTTGCAGGGTTATTCTGGGCACTCTTGTTTTTGGGTAATACAGGACTTGTAAGTTTTCAAGATTAAAAAGCATTAAAAATACTAAATAATATTTAGATGTTGCCCACAGGCACCAATACAAAGAAACTGTCAATTTTTTTCTGTTTCTTCTCAAGCTTACAATCAAAGTATTTTCTTTTTCCTCTAAAAACATACTGAAATTAACCAGAACTCACTTTTTAAGGCACGAAAAACACACCTGGGAAAACCTGATAGCTCTGCTGCTTTCAGAATCCACCTTCTCTTTTCTCTTTCTTTTCTTTTAAAAACTTGAGAGTCTACAGAATGCAGTTAAGGAGATAATGGAACTAAGTGATGGTTTAGACAAAGAAGAGGGAAATACCTGGTTTTGCAGGGATTCTTTTCCACAATCACAGTGTCTCAGGTAGTAAAATGTAATTATGGCTCATTTAGCTATGTAATAAAATGCAGGACTGCTGATTTACAAGGAGGTTGTAACAATAGTTTTGAATGAAATAACTGCACCCAGCGTCCTGAGTAAAGCAGCAGACCAGCAAATATCGATGGCTAACTGGATCCCTTCCTTCTCTACATGACTGGTTAAACAATCTGTTGATTGCTAAACAAAATAAAGGAAATTAACGTTGTCCTGTCTCACAGGCAAGTGTCTTGTAAGGCCTTAAAGCAGTTGTATTAAGCAATAAATTCCCATGTGTTAACTTGTGGTCTGTACAACAGTCAGTAGCCCAGTCATGTACATTTTTACAGGAAGTGATACTACAGCTTTCTTTCTTTGTGCCCCTCATGTTTCGAAAATAAAAGACAGATTGTATAGAAACACGCAATCCATGTTTAGACACACAGAATGCATTTGGGACTACAAAGAGGCTCATGTTCCACTGAAAAATGTTTAAACTTTAATCTGCTCCTGTGTCAGGTGTTTATAACAGTCTGTTTCAAAGAAACTTGCATCACACCAACATCAGTCCTTTAGAGATCCCATCTTTTAAAAAAGTCAAGTACCATACGAACATTCATGCCATACTCTCACAATTATGGCAATGTTCTATGCACATATCCAACTTCAGACAATAAAGGAATACTTTAGCAGTAAAGCTGGATTTTGACCAGTGCTACCCACATAATTGGGAATAACTAAACATGCTTACACTTCTGCTGAATGGAAACCTGTATGATTTCGACTTAACATTGAAAATCACTAAAATGATTAACAGAATGTCTTCTCATACTAGACAAAGCTACTTACTTTGGCATTTTCTTCTGTATTTAGCTTATTACCCTTTAACAGAATAATCTTGAAAGGGTTGGAAATATCCCACACACTCTGAGAAGGGAAACAAAAACACAAGTTTATTCTTCATCAATGGAACTTTGAGACCTAAGCATTTTAAGCAAAACTCAACTGCAAACAAAAATGTATTTCAAAAAATACAAAATCGAAATTTTAACTGATAAATTGCTTGTCATAACTACAAGAGCAGACAAAGTAAAAACTCCGCTGAAAGGGGGATGGGGATGAGAACATACATCATGTACTACCTGCTGACAATTCAGAATAACCCTTCAAATTTATTGTTCATTCTGAGTAACTACAGAGTGTGTAATAGAGCAAAGGTCTGTCAGTTCTTAGAGTGACAGCATTTGAAATACGACTGTGCTGTAAGGCCATAAGTTTAATAACCAAGGAAGCACCACATTATAAGAATGTTAGATGCTCATTGTGGCAAAAGTTGCCATCACTGCAGTGGCAGCAGCACATCTGGGCTGCACAGGGACCCCAGAGCACTGCTGTCCATGCCAGGGCAGCTCCAGCACAGCTGGAGGATCCAGGGGCTCTGCAGTGACTCCTCCAGCTGCTGCTCACAGAGTGTTACCCGCTCCTCTGGGACGTGATCAAAAGGAGAATCAAGAGCAATGGAAAGGGGGGGAGTGGGTGTGGGAGGGGAAGGAAAAGGGGTGAGGTGAGAGAAGGGAAGAAGGTTCCAAAAAGCCTCAAGATCTGCTATTTATGAGGTAAATCTTGCAAGCAGCAGGAGGCTCCAAGCAGACCCAGGTGGCCTACACTGGAAAACAGCAGTCA
Organism: Dendrocincla tyrannina; assembly: GCA_035047865.1. NCBI lineage: Eukaryota > Metazoa > Chordata > Aves > Passeriformes > Dendrocolaptidae > Dendrocincla > Dendrocincla tyrannina. The sequence goes on from JAWWMP010000011.1 coordinate 24,695,044, forward strand.
CAGCACAAATCCCAGGCACTGTGATTTATATTCCACGACTCCCTCTTCCTTTCAGGTATTAGCCATTCCCATACGAACTCACAGTTGTTGCTCTTGTTTTTTTTGGTGGCAGAGGAAGAGGAAGGTTGGATGATTTTCGGTTTATGGCAGCTTCTATGGCAATCATCTCCTGCTCACACATCTTCTTTATGGTGCAACACTCGACCAGGGTCAGCTGAGGGAGAGTCCTGTTCATCACACACTTGCGGATGTACTGAAAGCCCACGGAAAACAGTTGTTACCAGGCAGCAGAGTGTTTGTGCAGCAACTTTCAAATCACAGAAACAAGTAATTCACGACAAAGGTACAGAGGGAATGCTGTGTGTGTATTTTACAACTGGAGAGGGCTGCAGACAGAGGAGACAGGGTGTTACTGCTCAGCACAGCTGACCACCCAGTGGGACAGGGAGCACCTTTGGCCAAGGCAGCAGAGAATTGTTACACCAAGTTCCAAAAAACTTCACGTACCTGGAACTGGATTAATGGGTGATCACCAAAAACATACTCTAGCCTTCCACTAACTTGCAGCACATAGTCAGCAGGATCAACTTCCTCATCTTCTTTTCCATGGATAGTCAAACGTTTTCGGATTGCCAGCTCATTCAGCTTGATGGGATTCATGTTAGGAGACACCTGGAAACTAAATACATCCTAACAAAACACAAGCAGGAATACTGAAGGTCAAACTTGCCATAGGCAGATGTACAAGGCTTAAACTGTAGCATACATAATAAAATGGAGTAGAAATAATAACTGCTAAAACCAACCTACTTTACCAGTTACAATTAATGTCTGCGTCTCTGGGGCAATCACTATAATAATCACCCTAAGAGCTGCAAAATGGCAATTCCCAAACTTTTATATTATCAGAAGTACTTTTAAGAGCACAGTCCTATTCATCTATTTGACTCAGCAGTGATTAAGCAGTCTACTGATCTAAAGCTTGATTTTGGAATGTGACTGAGGGAAACAATAAGTCAGGCACATATTCCAACGTATTTAGCAGTATTAGATGTGTTAATTTTTCTTCTTTCTGGCCACTAGCAATCTATCCCCTTTCTGAGTATCACTGTAGTCAGAAGATAAAGAAAGCTTCAAGTGATAAAGCAGAAGAAAATGTGATCAGTGTACAAACCCACCATCAAAGTGGGAGGAGAGCAGAAAAAAGGAGTACCAGCCAACACCTGCAGCATTCTGAATACAACATGGAAAGACTGCATTTTCCAACAAGTTTTTTAATCAAACCTTTAGAGGCTATTTATGTATTTTTAAAGTATCTCCAATTTCAATGTGTTCTAAAAACATAAAGGTAAGAAGGTGTGTTGCTTTGTAAATTAAAAAAAAAAGGTTTAAATTAATTTCAAGTTCCTAATGCAAAAGATCAGTGAAATCTTTCATTCCCCTTAGTCTACAACATTATGCTCTGCACAGGCTCATTTGCAAAGGTTGATTCGGGGAGTTCTGAGCTTTTGTTGTGTATTTCAGGATTTTTTTAAATTATTATTTTTTATTTACACACACAATGAAGATGTAAGCATCCTAAACCCAGTTATTAACAAATAAGAAGTGTTGTCTGGCTTACACTCTTTTGACTTGTGCTTTATTTAAATAGACATTTACTGGTGAGAAGCCAAGCTGCCCTAATGGAAAAAACAAACTGGTCACACTACATTAATTCTGTATTTTCTCAGTTTCTGCACGGTTCACAACAGCTCCCCTCTTTCAGAAAGCTGCCACACTGTGAAGACTTTCTCCTGGGAGTGGGTAGACAGGGAATAACACTTTTTCTTCCCAGGAAGCTGGTGCTCTCTGGCAGCTGCCTCACTTCCCAGTTGTAGGACTTGACACGTATGTCACAGAAATGGGGATCAGCCTCTCTCGCTCCAGAGATAACCAGGTAGCTCTTACAGCTCACCCATGCCTTCTAGACAGAAAGTATTTTAATATTTCTTACAGCTGAAGGAACTGAAAGACCACAACAGTGCCCATACCTTCCTATTTATTCCTCCTGGGATGACTCCAGTACTCAGTACAAGCAGCAAAGTCTGGAACTGAGTTTACTGCTCTAAAAAGCAGCTCAGATTTGAACTGTTAATAGCTCTGAAGGTCAGGGCTGGCAGCAGAAGCATTTGAAACATTTGAAATGTCAGCAGCTTAAGCTATTATAGTGGCAGGCAAATACATTCTGCACCAGCAGGAACTTTTGCACTGCTTCTGTACTGTCAGCATAGTCATATATATGCAGTATTTTAATCAAAAGCTGACAAACACACACATATTCTCACTCCTGGATGACTACAAGTTCTCTGCTAAGCCAAGGAGGACTAGGAAAAGGTTTTGTCATAAAACACCTATGCACCCAACATCAGCTGGTGTTACTGGTGACCAAATTTAGTATGCACCCCTACAGTTCATGTTTCCAGAGGTAGATACGATCTTACCATTTTCATTTTTTAAGTTTTAAAAGATAGTACTAGACATTATACAGCTGTGTAAATAAAATTATCTGAATCATTAGAAAAATAAGTATCTAGCACCTGGGTCAAAATGGACACCTAGCACAGCCTGGTATGTTCACACACTTGTGAGATTTTTAAGGTTTCCAATCCAGCTGTCCAAGAGAACAGAGTGCAAAAAGGAGTAATGGGAATGCTGGGCTCAAACAGAACCACAGCAACTTCAACGCTGAAAAATCTGAGGCTAAAACATTTTAGGTTTTTTGGTGAAAACTAAAGGGTTTTTATTTTAAAAACAAGCTGTGGTTTTGTTAGCCAAACAAAAAGGTAACTCTAAGCCTTGGTGTTTTAATTGTCTGTGTGCATTTTTAAGAAAGAGAACATTAATGTTTCTTTTTTGTGTGAATGCATTGCTCAATCTAATGAGCAGATCAACCCCAAAGATGTTCAACAAGTCATACACAGAGCGAGAGTGTGAAATATGGTGCCTCCCAATTACCAGCAACCCCTGCAAGACTGATCTTAAAACTGAATGCTAGCGAAGCAACACAGTAAGACTTGGCCAAATAGAGTCCTGACAGCTTTGAATCATGCTTTATGTTTAAGTCAATGTGAAACAATGCAGAATACACAAGTTGTACATTTTGCCTTTACAAGTAGAACTGTAATTTGCCTTTAGAAGTTCAGTTCTCAACTGTAGGTTAGCGTCCTCACTTTCTTTCAAGAGTCAAGGATCCTGGTGAAAGAATTTGCACTTTAAGGCAAACACCACAACATCATTAGATTTCATTTACATCCCGGATCAATCCCATGCTATTTCAGATCTGGATAAGAACTGACATGAAACATGAGGAAACACCAATCCTACCTGGCAGTTATCAAAGTGAACAGCCACTACAAGATTCCCACTATAGAGCTTATCTTGGAAGCTCTCTGGGATAACAGGCTCCTGCTCTGGTGGGTAAGTGTGTTTTAACCAGTCCATCCAGGAGAGACCCACAAGGGACTGGATCTTCTCCTCACTGATCCTCCGCATTTTAGCTCGGAAGTCATTCACTTCAGGATCCTGTAAGGCATCGAACTCATGGAGACCTGAAAGAATTCAAGCAAGCAGAAAGATATACCTGAACCAGTGTGCCTCTTAGGTGCTATTAAATGGAAAAGTCAAAACCTGAGTTGAATATAGTTTGGAAGGGTTTAAGTCTCTCCTCACAAGAGCAAATGAAGAGAAAGCACAACAAATGCATCATACATACCACAGAGCAGAAGAAGCGTTTGCAAACGCTTTTCTTTAATCTCACAGAAAGGTGACATCATCCTTTTTAATTTTGTTTAAAAATAAAAAAAGAATTTTCTACTCGGGTCAAAATGATGGGACTGAACTTTCAACTAATCCAAGACCAGTCAAGTTCTTTTTCTAAAGCATATAAAGAGAGAATACACAGGGCAAGTCCTGCCTGACCAACCTAGTGGCCTTCTTTGATGAAGCAACTATATCAGTGGACAAGGGAATGGCTATGGATGCCACTTCTCTGGATTTCTCTAAGGCCTTTGACATCATCCCCCACAGCATCCTTCTCTCTAGATTGGGGAGAGATGGATTTGATGACTGGACTTTTAAATGGATACGGAATTTGTCAGACAGTCACATCCAGAGGGTGATGGTCAATGGCTCGGAGTCCTGATGGACATTAGTGACAAGTGCAGTCCCTCAGGGGTCTGGTATGGGGACCAGTGTTATTAATTGTCTTCATTAGGGACACAGAAAAAGGGACCCAGGGCACCCTCAGCAGATCTGAAGCTGGCACCAAGCTGAGTGGTGCAGCTGACACTCCCGAAGGACAGGATGCTGTCCACAGGGAGCTCGACAGGCTTGAGAAGTGGGAATCCCACTGAGGTTCAACAAGATCAAGTGCTGGTGCTGTAGCTGGGTCAGGGCAACCCCTGGTACCAACACAGGCTGGGGATGAGCAGGCCAAGAGCAGCCCTGAGGAGAAGTCCAGAAGAGGCCACAGAGAAGCTCAGAGGGCTGGAGCACCTCTGCTGGGAGCAAGGCTGAGAGAGCTGGGGTTGTTCAGCCTAGAGCAGAAAAGGCTCCCGGGAGACCTCAGAGCATCTTCCAGCACCCAAAGAGGGGCCTATAAGAAAGACTTTTTAGCAGTGCCTGTTGCGACAGGACATGGGATAATGGTTTTAAACTAAAAGAGGGTAGATTTAAATCTAAGTAAGAAATTTTGTAGAATGAGGGTGGTGGAACACTGGCACAGGTTGCCCAGAGGGGTGGTGGATGCCCCATCCTGGAAACATTCAAGGCCAGGTTGGACAGGGCTCTCAGCACCCTGGTCTAGTGGAAGGTGTCCCTGTGGATGACCTTTAAAGGTCCTTCCAACCCAAACTATTCCACATTTCTGTGATGGAGGCTTGTGACTCTTCGGTCCTTCAGGATCCTGCAGGTGTCTTTCTCTTTTCTCCTGAACTTTGAAGGACATTGTCCAAATCAAACAAAGCACTGAACACCTTTTGAGAACAAAACAGCAAGTACAGAAGCTCAGACAGGAACACAGTTTTTGCACTGCTAAGGCACAGAGCAGAGGCTGCAGAAGGAAGGACCCCACACAGCTGCAATAAGCCAAATATTCAGTCACAGAATGTGAATGCCTCCGAATCTGTGTGAATGGTTAAACTGGCTAACTGTTCCCATTGTCAGCTTTAACAAACAGGCAGACAGTGCATTGCTGAAATCCAAACAAAACCTGCAGTCTTTGTAAGAGACCTAACAATGGGGTATTGTTTTAAAACAAGAGGTATGACCTCACACGACCCTGTCAATCTTGATTGTATAACCAAGCAGGGTAGATTTAAAAGCTGAAAATTCTGAAATAACATCAAGAATAAGTCACTGTGAAACCTTTAAAAATAGCTTTTCATTGTTTGATGAAAATCAGTGTCACAATTGAGAGCAAAAACAAGAATCATATTGTTAACCAACTCAGACACCACATGTAATAAAATCAAGGATTTCTAGTTCCTTCTGTGTAATCAGTTTGCTGTTTATGCTATTTATGCTAACACTGTTCAAGGATTATGCTTTTCCTCACTTAGGAGTAGCAATAGTAATAATAATAAATGTTCTCATCTAAAAAATAAAATTTTCTCTTGATTGATGTAATAATACAATATAGTGCTGAAATGCAACACAGAAAGTAGCTTTAAACAACTTTCATATGTTTCATCTTGGATATTTAAAGCCTTTCCAACTGCAACAGTATTTGTTTGCACAAGAGAAATGCTGAATTTTTAATATATTTTTTAAAAATTTCCACTGTTATCTGCCCAATTAAGACCCTCACACACAACAAAGTTGACCCTCATTTTTGAAAAAAATTAAATGGAATTACCTTTGCCTATAAGGACACCTATTTTGGAATCCAACTTTTCTCCTGGATCACAATTCCTCGTCACTAGTTTAAGGACAGGAAGAAAGGGTCTAACATCACAAAGTCTCCGTGTCTCATCCTCTAATTCTTCATGTACAGCAGTCTGATTCACACAGGAGAACATGTAGGAGTCAATCTCCAGGAGGAGGTGGAAGAGTGGGTAGGCATGTGCCTGCTTCCATAACAGCTGCAATGAAAACAGAAAAATACATGAAACAAACCAAGAAAGCATGGACAGATTAGGGCACTGAAGGTAACATTCATTTCCATTTATCTTCCCAAAAGAATTTAAAAGTAGCATGTTTGCTAATGTGGTTCATCTTTATCTCTATAAATCATCATATATTTACTTTGTAAATATACATGCCTACTCAAATTCATTACTTGATTTGCCAAAAGGCACATAAAAATCAGAAACAGCACCCACACCAAACCTAAGTTAAACCTTAAGTTCACCGCCCATTTGGCATTACCTGTTTAATATGAGATATGGTGGCATCTCGAGGGACATCCAGGTTGATGTAGATTCCAGTGGGCAACAGGAAGTCCACAGATATTGAGCCATCAGCACCAATCTGTGAGTCCACTGCCCAGATGTCAAGGCTGTCTGTCACGGCAGGAGGCATTATGGAATCTCAATAATATCATAACCACATGGCCTTAGAGGGGAAAAAAAAATTTAAATTCAGTATACTTAACCTTCTATAATTAGACACACATTTTAAAGCCTTTGGAAAGTTGACATAAGCCTGCTTATATGGCTCAGCTTACAAGTCTGGGGTCTCAAATGCCAGTGCTGCAAACACATAAGCAGAGCTTTACTCATTAATGTTATTTAATATAATAAAGGTACTTGCCTGGTAAAGCACTATTGTTGAAATGTTTATGTTGAGACAAAGCAATAAGAGGAAAAAAATAGCTAATTCAATGTTAGCTAAAACAAAGGTAGAAATTAATTTCAGGTTTTCCCAAAAAATTTACTTGCATAAAACACAATCAAAATAAACTTCCTGGATGAAACATGGCAATATTTCACATGAAAACACATGATCAGTTTTATTATTTTATTTTTTTGCAAATTTCCTGTTATTTGTCCACAGATGTGGCCAGTGACATATTCAACTTGAAAGTCTCTATTAACAGGAGGAAAAACATTTTCAGCTATATTAGAAGGTGACATTTTCCCCTAAAGACACTTATTGCCATTTGTTTTCACCCTTATAGAAACTTCACTGTGCAAACTATGCCCACTATGGGGTAGGAGGAAACACTTTCCATGATGTATTTCAGTTCACTACACTGCCTTCCTGTTGTCCTTTGTATTTCATGACATTTTTATTTACTCTTAGTGCTACCACGTGTTTTTCTGACCTTCCAAGTCTTTTTTTTGATTACTATGCTCTAAAGAAGAGTTTTCTCTTCAGCCACAGCTGACTGAAGTCTTTACCTTCCTCTTCATCCAGACGATGCTCTGCAGCTGACACAGGGGTGGGAAGAATTGTAAAACACAACTGTAAAGCACTTCAATAGAGACAATTCCCCACACACCTTTCTAATTGTTGTTGGAGAGCAGGAGATGTGGGAAATCAAAAGAACAAGCCACTGCTATGGCTTTCCATTACTTTTATCAGGCCTTCCCTGCAATGGATAATAGGATACGCCAACAGCCCCAAAACCACTTTGCCAGTTCAGAGCTGCCCCAGGTACAGCACAACACCCTCCAGTCCCACCTCCACCTGCCATGTAAATACACTGAGTAAGGAGACAAGTCACTGAAACACCTCTCCAGCTGGCCATGGCAAAGCTGTGAGGACCTACACAAACATGATGTGTGATTCCTGGAATCCCACTAATACAGTAGTTTGTTTGCACTAGATAAAAACAAAGTTGAATTTTCATTAAAGCCAAACAAAAATGCTCTAAATTTCAGAAAGCACAAATACATAAGGAAAAACGTTTTCCCTCAAGAGAAGCAACAATTAGGGGGCTCCTACCATCATCACTATCAAATAATAGTTCACCACCACCATGTTCTCATTTTCTCCACAAAAAATCCAATACACTGATCAGACTGAATCAAAACAAAAAGAGTTGGAGGTGAGGGTGTAGGTTCATTAATGAGTGTGCAAAGTTTAGCACAGAGCTCTAAACTTTGTAAAGGAAAGAAAGAAAAATGTAACTTCATCATGCAACACAGATGACACTACTGGAGTAACACAGCATCTACCCCAAAAAATCTGGGGAAAATGTGCAGTTCCGGATTACCAATGAGTAGCCCTTTAACAAGTGATTATTTAAATGGGATACTGTGTTTTTGTATTCCATCCAGTTCCTTCTACCCATAAAATCCCGGCCACAGTTGTTGTAACTGAAATTAGTAGTCAGAGGAAATTAATAATACTAAACATTTTTGCATACTTTGATGGACACACAGTATATTTTCAGCTATCTTCCGTGGTCATCAGAGTAAAATAGAGTGGTATTGCCATCATAACAGGTACAGTGGCAAGGAAACCATTAGTCTGTTCTGTGTAGTTATGTTGTTCATAATTCATTCCTGGTTTAATTCAGCATAAGCATTCTTCTATTTTCGTCCTTTTTCAGATGTCTTTCCACATTTGCAATTGCGAAACCACTTTAGTGCATCAACAAGAGTTTAAAATGTCCAAAGAAGCAAGACAACAAAATGCTGCCCCACACCCTGGGGCCCAGGCACCACAACGCAGAATTAAAAGTTCTGCAAGATTCTTCTTTACATATAATTATGAACTTCCAACACAGGCATCAGAATCTTTTAAAATTCCACTTCCATTTTCCATTAAAGAGGGAAGCACAGCCGTGAAGCCAATCTGAGCATGCTGGGAAGCTATTCTTGCGTTCAGCCACTTACTTAATATTTCCTTCCTCAAGGAAGCAGGTCAGTGTCTCGTACAGTCAGCACCCTTTCTGGCCCTACAGTGACATCACAGGGGTCAAGAGAGAACCAGCTGTTTCTCCTGAGAATAACACGATGGCAAACCCACAGTGGGTGTGAGAATGAGTCACAGCCCACACTGTAACATGTGGGGTGGCACCAGTGACACATCTAGGAACTGAAACAGAGCCATCTGGATGGGGAGCAACAACACCAGAGACATTTTAAACGACTTCCAGCTAAAGGAAAAGAACAACAAATAAAATAATAATAAAAAGCTATTTCAGGCTGTTAACCTCATAGCTATTCCTGCCTACTGTAACAAGAACCTCACATACAAAAGAAGGAAGTAATTAAAACCGTACTTAATCTTGGTTACTCAAGTCTCTAATCAATGACTTTGACTTTCATAGCAGCAAAGTCCAATACAGAATGCTTTTCTAAGCCACAGGTACATAGTATCGATAGACAGCATTCAAACCTGCTCATTTCAGGGTAAATTTTCAGATTCATGTATGTGTGTACACACACACATTGAACCTCAACACTGCTCCACTTGTACTTTAACAGACCAGCAGTTCTGAAAGAGCTGCTCAGACCAATGGAAAGAAACTGAGCATCTGCAGAACGAGGCAAAGAACATTTAACGCTCATTTTTGTATTTACTTATTTAATGTACACAAACAAGAAGCCCTACAACAAGATTTCTCACCTGGGTGGCATCATACGGTTTTTTAGAGGAATTACCATACCTAGGCAAGAGTTCCCTTACTGAGCCACCCCCTCAGACTCCAATCCCACTCTGCTGAGAAGGAGGCAAGACTAGCTTGTGCCAAACTCAGTTCCATCACGACTACTATTTCAGGACACCACTGAGAGGCCAGGACCACCCAGCTGCAGAGGCTTCACACCACTGCTGCAAGAGCTGGTGAAATCAATTGTACCTGTGTCAAGTAGTGAACTTGAACATGTAAAGGAATTAAATCCAAGATATGCAAATATCTGACACAAAACAAGGACATGCTCAGAGAGAGAGAGACTCTCTGAAGGCACTGCAAAAAGTCAGACATGGAGTAACAATGCAATGAACTTTACTTTGAAAATAATTTATCATATCAGCAAAGGACTTAGACATTAAAAAGTACCAATTTCACTTGGACTGTCACCAATGCAACATATATCTCTGTCAGATAATTTCTTCTAAAGCCAACATTTTGAAGAATGCAGTAAATATGAAATTAATTATGTCATTGAGTCCTTCACTTTGAACTCACCACAAATCCCCTACCTCTCATCCTTTGAGGTCTATTTTTCTATTATTAAAACAACAGCAACATAAAATCCAATGCAACATTCAATGCATTATCCTGAAGCATAATCCAAAAGAATACTAACAAAACACAAGCAAAAGTAGCTGCAAATAAGCTGGTAACTATAAATATACATCCAACACAGCCCTAATGGAAAATTCTGACGCCCCGTTATCTCTCACAGCATTTATTCTCCTGAGCATCAAGAAAATCCTGTCTTCAGACAAGTCTTTAGAAGACATATCATACATCTGAAGCGATGTCACCCACTCCTGAAATGTGGTCACAGCTCTCTCAGGATGAAATGAATATGCTATCATCCCAAAAAGATGGCAGAACGTTGGGGGGGGGGGGAGGATCACTTCTAATTTTCCTTAGGAAGTAAGTTCCTTTTAAATCACCTCTTCCAAACAAAGATGCATTTTAAGGGTACATAAGTATCTACAGCTCTTCAGCTTAAATATAAACCTAGATTTACTTTTCTTTTCATTAAAAACATGAGTATTTACATAAAGGACAAATCTCAGAACTAGCTTGTTCTGGTTATGCAAAAACTAAGAGCTCTGTGCTTATCCAGATTTTTGCTTTATGTCATAAGTTGTTACAACTGCTGAGCACCACATTCAAGACGATGCTCGCTGTGCTCAATGCAGCTCTTTATCCACTGCTTGCTCTGTCATGTGGCAGCCAAGGGGCAAAAATAAAAAGAGTCTTGCAGAAGTGAAAAGGGCCACCCTGCCCAGACACACAAGAACAGTGTTTAAACAGTATCTTACTGTCCAGAACAGACTAGATGACAATCTGACCACAGTAATTTTGTAGGAAACAGCAGCAGCTTATCACGTAGTCTAAGGAGGAGAAACACTAAGCACTTCCACAATATAATCATTGTCATCATTTTTCTAACTACGTAAACATCTGGTACTATGAAAAGATGTGCAGGCTATAAATGAAATACTGGAGAACAAACAAGAGGAAAGCATCTAGCCGAAAGAAGGAAAAGGAGTCAGAATACACAGGAAGATTTATGTCCTATGAAACTTCAGAGACCTTTATGAAAAAAAAAAGTCAAGGAAAAACTGAAAGAATTCTGGTGTCTTTTGAAGACTTCAAAGGCAAATATACAGATTAGATCCCTGTGCCAGTCCATGGCTCCTCAGAACTACATCCTCTTGTATTCCTAAAACTATGATGAGTTCCCAGGTGCCCCCACAGCAGGCCAAGGCAGTCCCAGGGCTTGGCACAGGCAGCAGCTCCCACGTGCTGCATCCACAGGGGCTCCAGCAGCATCACTGGGGACACCAGCTCTGCCAAGGCACCTTCCACAGCTCCCTCTGGGCTCAGCCCACAGCCAAAAGCAGCACTGCTAAACCTCTCCCCTCCCTGGCTGTCCCCTCTCCCCGCCCAAGGCACACACAATGGGAAAACAATCCAAAGGAACACACTGGTTTTTCCATGAGCCCAGGGCATGCCTCACCCTGGGACAAGCAGGCACCGTATCTGACCCAAGGGTGGGGTGAGAACACAGCCTGCAGGGATGAAACCAGGATTAACTGGGAATTGCAGCCAAGCTCCTGTTTAAAGGTTTGAGGTGACAAGGGCACCTGTGCTGAGCAATGCATGTGGACTATATTTTGTGTTCAGTCCCCCAGTCCACACAGGACCAGCAGGACCCTCTGCAGGGATGGCATCCAGGGCACTGACAATTCAGTTTTATTCTGCATGTCCTGCATTCCAAGCCACTGAAATTCCTATTTAGCCCTACAGAGTGACCCCACTCTGTTGGCCTTCTACAGGTCAATGTCCATCTGAGCTGCCTACAAATCTAAATACAATCAACTTGATGATAAATACAATTGACTAAATCGGCAAAGCTATGATTTTTCCACTCCACAAATATCAGGGTTATCTGTAATTGCAAAGATTTTAAGAATTCAAGACCTCTACAAAGGAGCCTGGGAAGTTATTTTTAAAGATCATGTGGTACTATAAATATTTCCCAGCAGTTCAGTTCAATGCCACATGAGCTGGCCCTATGGAATGGAAAATTAAGTGTCTGTTTAGTCAGGATTCCTCTAGAAATCAGAATAAAAATATCACCATTTTGTTTTCTAAAAATATCTATGTATAGAAAACATAAAAGGCCTTATTTAAAGGCCTCATTCCCTTACAGTGCTCAGACTGCTACCAAGAGTGGCCTCTCAGCTATGAAAGAATCTGAACTTGATTCTGCTCATGAAATACAGCAAATTATCCACAAACAAAAATAACTTAATAAGGGGGTTTTTTATCCAGGATCCCCGATTATTTTGTCTGTCCACCTCCTGTACCTTTACTCCTCTGTGTGCGTATAGCTTTATGTACTAAGTTTTACAAAACTGAAGTCAGGATTTTAAAACTACAATGAACGAAGTTTCCACTCAGATATAAATGCCTCTAAATAGAAGTGGCCCAGTTTTCAAGAAATGCTGAGCACCTGAATTTCTAATTGCCTTATACAGGACTCAGAGATCTGAAAAAATTGCAGACATGTTAACTGGTTTCAAATTAAAATTTAATCTAATTTTAAGCAACTCGATTTGAACAGATGGTCCAGGTTAAGACTGGACTACCTGCAGTCAGCCCTTCCTATGGAAATGATTCCATGAGTCAATGGAAGTGTAGTTTTACAGTCAGCTGCAAAGGAGATTGTCTTCAGAATATTTTTCCTGGAAAAGTCTACAGGTACAGAACAACACTATTCAAAAATGGTATTCCAGATTCAGAAGACTTATCACACTGGTTTGAACAATGAGGATAAAAGGAGACTCTTACTTCTCTCTACTTTATACTCAGGCAAGTAAACACATTTTTCTCTGCTCCCTCCAAAGAATACTCATGATGAAACTAAAGAAGTGAGTTAAACTTAAGTCCCAGGCTTCTGATAGACTTCCAGCAATGTACGTAAGGCAGCACATAATTCATAATGAACACAAAACACAGCAGAAGCATAACAACTTCTCCCAGCTAATTCACAACCATCCTCTGCTTCATCCTCAAATCCCCACATATCTGCATTCAAATAGAGATATCAAGGAGTTTCAGGCCATGTTTTTGTATTTCACAATTAAAGCGAGTTGCAGGGAGAAGAAGAACTCCTTTCACATTTAAATGTTACTGTCTGAAATTGTCTTCCAAAGCACTGATCACTGGATCCCACAGAAGCTGGGCCCACTGCAAGGAAACATCCCCTTTCAGCTCACTGGAATGCAGTTCTGCGTGGATGAGATGGGGGGAATATAAAGAGATGGAAGAAAACAGAAGATTAGAAAAGCTCTGTCACATGAGTAACAGTTCATTCAACACCTTAACCAACAGAGTCAGGGAGACAGAAGGAGAAAAGCTCAAATGAAACAAAGAGTCCAGGCAAATAATTCAGTTTTCTATGTCAGCTGAGCTGTGAGAACATATCTGGTAGACTGAACTTTAGGGAATTTTCTAATCAGCTCTCAGATATTTTGGAAAGTTTTAATAAAAGTGGGCAGAGTGGGCCCCGACATGGATCACCAATGCATTCTGTATGGCACACTCCAGGACAGTGAGCTGAGACTATAGATTTGGGGAAGGATCAGACCTGAGTAGCTCACAACCCACATAACTCACTTTTGATACTGCAGATCACTGTAGATACTTCATCTACTAGAGGAGGATCAGGATGAAATGTTAGGGTATGTTGAGTTCTAACACTACACTGAACATTTAAATGATGGATATTTTAAACAAACCAACAAAAATCAAACTTAACGAAAAAGGTGAATGGGGGTGGCGCAGGGGAAGAAAAAGGAGCAGGAGGAGAAGGAGCTGAACTGCAACCCAGAATGAAGATGTCATTTTAGCACAGGTGAGTCAGCCGGTTCCCACAAAGCTGCCCAACTGCTGTGCCAGCACAGCCAAGGTGCAACCAGGAGCACGAGGAGTGGTGGCTGCGGGTTCTTCCACCCCCAGGGCTGCTTTGCCACTTTACAGTTCTTAAGCTCATTTTTAAAGATGTAGGCAAAACTACAGCCTAAAGGCCTGGCTTTTTAACAGCCCAAGCTATTATTCAAATCCTATGCAATGTCTCCGTCATGAAAGTGAAAAGATGCATTAATAATCTGGAGCTGTGCTTTGACTGATTTATTATACCAAGCAAACTGCAGAGCTCCCCCCATTGCTAAACAAGAATTGTGCAAGAATTCTTGCTAGTCTAACAACAAACCCACGAACTATTAAACCAGTATTAATTCTGCTCTCTGATGTTTCCTTCCCTGTTCTGTCACTCATTCTTGTTCCACCATAAGCACAAAGGAAACATTCTACTTACAAGATAATTAAATATATGTGATTAATATTTCCTCTCCTTTGGAATTGTACAAATGGACCTAGACCAGCATATCTCACCAGCAGCCTACTGTTTCCTTCAGCTATTAAAATGTTGCATCTCTAAATTATGAGCTAGGTGACTTCCTACTATAAAAATAGTTGAAACTGGAAACTGAGGATTTCCTATATATAGATACCCCTTCTCACAGGGACTAAAAGATTCACTTTCCAATTATTCCTGATATTTCAATCAAAACCTCGAGGAAAGAGAATGATTTGCCAGCAGACAGATTGTATGCATCTAGAAAGAGAGGTAAAGCAGTGAAATAATTAAAACCAGTGGAAAATTAATGAGGAGTGAAATCTTCTCCTACAAAGAGGTCACCCAGACCAAAACACAGAGCTATCACATAAGCAGACTGTATTTTATGCATCTTTTTCATAACATGTTTTTATAAACACAACTTGAAATATAATGCCAATTGGTAGAAAAGATTAATTCTAAAAATCCCATGCAATCAACACTTTTATCATGAAGTTAATGGCAATAAAATCAAAAGTAGTCCTGGCCGTTCATCATAAGGAACAAAAATAATTAAGATTATCCAAGAATCACAAAATAATTTAGGTTGAAAGGACCACTGGGAGTCAGCTGGCCCCAAGATTAGTTCCCACACTGAAGTTAAAGCGTGTTGGTTAGGAGTTTGCACAGGTAATTTTGAAAGTCTCCATGGATGGAGGGTCCCCAGCCTCCCAGAAATGCTACTCCCCTTGGAGCCTTCAGCAGGCACACTTTCACCCAGCTGTGGCAATTCAGCATCTGCTTCTGCAACTTCAGGAGAACTCCACCTGGCTTTTATCTGAATAGAGACGCTACTCAGACTTCATTTTAAAGTTTTTAGTACTTGAATGAAAAATCCCAACTGCACAATGCGATGACTGGAATCCACACAAACATCCACAAGTGTTCAACTCAAAACAAACAACAGGGGTTCCAAAACATTTTCCCAAAAAGGACAAATTAGAATCAGTCTCTTAAAAAAAAATCAAAAATAAAAAAAAGGGGAGGGCAGGAAACACAACTTTACTGGCTACTGAACACCTGAGCAAGTTCTGTGCCTGGCATAAGCCTGAATACAGTGATTTGAAATTACTAAAGCTGTCTCCAGTGGACCTTCTTCATTTCATTTGAATGGAAAGCTCAGTTTCAATTTTGCAGCCCATCTGTTTTGGTAACTTGATTACCAGAACCAAGAATTAACTGGTAAGACTATGTGTGTAGGCAGCAAAGAGATATTATTTTATTTGGACATTGTGTGACAGGTGCCTGTATTTCTACTGTGTTGTCTAATAAGTCAGTAAAAGAAAAATAACTCCATACTAGGCAATTCCTGAAAATTTCAGAGGTCAGAATTCGGATATCAGGTGCTACAAGAACCTTTGCTGAGTGTCTTTACCAGCCACCTGCCGTATGGCCTAGGTCAGGAACTGATGCAAATTTAAACGTGCTGACCAAATACGGTAGCATTTGTTTCAAGTACTTACAGAAAGGGAACTAACACACATTTACTTCTTTAAATCCATGTTTAATTAAAATTTATAGGGGTTTTTTTTTTAAGGCAGGAAAAGTTATCAATCCAAATGTGTTACTCTGCCAGTTTCAGACACTTTAGAAAAAATACCAAGTATGAAAAGTTCAGCTTATCTGACTAGGTCAATGAAGGTTTCACAGACAGTTCTCTACCCAAATTACACCACCACATATGCATCTGTTTTTAAAGAAGCAGCTAAAGAGAAGTCATTTCCTCTTATTAATAAAGCAACATGCCAAAATATACTTCTTGCAAACCAAAACCATTTTTCACCCCCTTTCAATTCTAATTGCCAGCTAATTTTCATTCCCAGCTATGCATCAATTTCCAGTGACTCTTGCAGAATCCCATCCACATAATCCCACAGCACAAGTAAAACCTGCACCAGACAGATGCAGTTTTTTCTCAGTTTCTAACCTCTACAACAATATGCTTAAACATCTTACAATCTGATGCAAACAAAGTGACAGAAAAATTATTACATTTCCCATCTCAAGCATGTGAGGTCGACAGAAGTTAATTATTATACTACAGCAGTATACAAATCTTTAGGTAACCAAAGCTGCAACTCACAGTCCCTGTGTCAGGTGGTGAGGCTTCTTTAATCATAAATGAGACACAAATGTCTCAGTCCAGAATTCACTAAAGCTACAAGTGAACTAGAAACAGTGAAGAAAAGATGTATCTGAGATCCACAAATCATGCAAGTTTGATGGATGATAGAACAGCAGTACAGGAGAAATATTGAAATACTGACAACAAAAATATCAAAGTCAGGAAGTGCCAGGAGTAGAAAGTTACAGACAAAATTGTGTTTTCAAATTCCCTGAAAGATACAAGCAAACCTTTATTTTTTGACAGCAAATAGGGGTTTGTACGTAATTACATCTATTCTAGACCACTCTCTGCTCAAAACCATAGCCAGAATACACAGCAGCCAAGAGAAAGATCTGAAACCCGTCTAAGTTTCACAAGATACAACTGATTGTAAGATGGGAGATGCTTCAGTGAGAGTCCCTAAGGTCCATTACCAGCTGATCAACTGAAAGGAGTATGGACCCTGATTTACTGTTTAATACAACTCTAACAGAGTGAAATGCAATAATAACCTAATAACCATACTAACTTCACAAGAAAAAAAAAAGAACAAACTCAAACAACCCCTTTCCCTGAAAAAAACCCGACAACAAAAAAAACCCCAATCCTGTAATACTTACTCCAAAGATCCTTTCCTGTTTCAGGCTGATTGGGTGGCAAAGGTACTTCTATTAAACATCATTTTCATACTATTACTCTTGTTTCTTTGGAAGATTCCACAAGATGACCTAAATGTGACCTAAAAAAGCAAAACACAACATAACTGACCAATTGAGAAAACCAGCATTTTATAGTTGGTTTATAAGCTCCATCAACTTTTTGTGCAGAAATACTTAATAAATCATTTTCATTGCCTTCAAATACTACAGCACCACATTCCCATTACACAATCTAACAATTAAATGAATGTCAAACCTGCAAATTCTCTGCCACTAGAAAGAAAAAAGGAAATCTTAATTAGAATATCCATCACTTCTAATAATACAGGTATTATAGTCACAAATTAGTTAAAAACATATTAAATTTTTGTGCACTCAGTTTGGATCAGACCACCATACACCCAACTGCAGATAAAGATGACAAAAAGGGAAGAGAGCTGCCTTCATTCTCCTTACCATACTTTCTCTTTTACCCTGGGAGCAAGCTGATTTCAGTTTGCTTTTTGTTGCGTTTGGTGTGTTTTTTTAGAGTGTAACATCATCTGTAGTTGTCCTGAGGAGAATCTGAGTTGATGACACAAGTGACCCCATCTTCCTATTGATATTTCAACCTGTGAGATGCCCAAGGAAGGT
Source organism: Dendrocincla tyrannina (assembly GCA_035047865.1). NCBI lineage: Eukaryota > Metazoa > Chordata > Aves > Passeriformes > Dendrocolaptidae > Dendrocincla > Dendrocincla tyrannina. The sequence goes on from JAWWMP010000011.1 coordinate 24,713,022, forward strand.
TCAGTAGGTCTCCTCTGGCCAACATCCTGCAGATGCACAGGACAAAACACCTCCACAGAGCCAAGACATCATCTCCATCAGCTCCACCTTGCAAATCAGGCTCTTAGTAAAGAGACATAAACAAAAACTATTTAAAACACCCTTAAGCACAAAGCAGTACCATCAGTTTGCACTGATATTATCTACAGGTTTGTAGGCCAAGCCACAAGGCATGTAGCTACTGCACTCCACTTCCCATAAACAATTATTTTTCTAAACCACAAGAAGTAACTCAGTGCAGTTGAGCGACCAGGAATGAGGGCTGTCAGTGCAGCCTCCTGCACGGGGAGCAGAACCTCTCTAGGAAGTGGCATGGAGAGCACTCTGAGACAAAAAAAAAATACTCCTCATATACTACATAGTGCTGTGTGCAGACTGACCCAAACAGTAAAACAGTACATAAGGACCATCCCAATGATGCAGTGCCCAGAGTCTCTTCAACAGCACAGACCAGTTTTGACCTTTTAAAGGTGGCAGTAATGTCAAGAGACAAAATATCTTACTGACAATGGACAGCATACTGTTACACACACAGCAGCATTCTTCTTTGTGTTCCACTTCCACAGGTGGTGGTGGCTGGTCAAAAAACCATAGTATCCTTTAAAAAAAAAAAAAGGGCCTCAACCTTCTCTGAAGTGTGAAACCCACCTATCTTGCAGAGAATCTTTTAACCAAAAGAAAGCAGGCACAGAGCTACAAGTTCTCACCATGCAAGAATAGCCACAGAAACAAATAAGGCAGAGACAGAAACTGCAGAACACCAAGCTCTAAGTCAAACGGGTTCAAAAAAAGAGATCTATGTCAGAACTAAAAGTCAGTGGACTTTTAAGTCTTGCTTATATCTGACAGCAGACACAACAGAGACCACAAAACATTTGGCTGAATAACTAAAACTACGGGTCAGTGTCATTCTTTAAGTTAAATGGGTAACAGAAACACAACTTGAAGCTCGATTCAGTATCATAATTGTATTTATCCAGTGGGTACTCAACTCCTGTGAATCACCTTGTTCACCCTTCCCAGAGAGCCAGCCTCACTAAGCAATGGCTCACCTCTGAAATCCCCTCCAGTGTCCAACAGGCTTGTTTAAAACAATTTTATATTCACACAATCACATATTAATATGCTTTTCAATAAATCTTTCTTTTTTGGTTACACATGCTGCTGAGTTCCTTTCAGTTTAGAACTGTAATGCGATAACAAGTTTTCACTGACTCTTTATTCTGCAAATACTGCCTTTAGTCTCCAGCTGCACCAGGGAGGTTTAGGTTGGACATCATGAGGAACTTCTTCTCAGAAAGGGTGATTAGACATTGGAATGGGCTGCCCAGGGAGGTGGTGGAGTCACCCACCATCCCTGGAGCTCTTTAAGGAAAGGCTGGATGTGGCACTGAGTGCTGGTCTAGATGACATGGTGGTGTTTGGTTGGACTCCATGATCTCAGAGGTCTTTTCCAACTGACTCGAATTGATTCTGTGATTCTAATAGGGTGTCAGTTATTAATATTTGGATTTATCTGGGGGGAGGGTCCCCCTTTCACAGTGATGATGGAGCTCAGGGTTAAGTAACCCAGTAACCCTCCTACTAACAGCAGCTTAGAACTCAATATGATTGTAATTTGCCTCCCAGCTTCTATCTTTTGTCCTTACAATAAAGTTAACAAAAAGCAAAAGGTTGTGGGCTTTTACTGGCACTGGAAAATGAAGAGCCTTGAACTAAAGGAGAAAAGAACTGTTCCTTCCAGATGGCAAGGAATCACCTGCATGACTTAGGATCAACAAACAAAAACCTAAACAATAATAACTTATTCTTATTTTCCCAGAATGATTCAACTGTTTTTCTCTTGCTCTGCCACCTTCAAAAGAAATGCCTCCGGGCAAAGCAAAAGGGGAACACATCACTGCTAATGAAGCTTAACAAAAAGAGACTAGTAGACGACAAATTTTCCTCCCACATTCTGCCAGGCAGCCAGTCATTCATTCTCTGATGTGCGAGCAGCATGCTGAGATCAAGACTGGCAAAGTGTCTGCTAGTGAGAGATCCTGCAAGTGCCCCCAGCCCTGGGGAGGGCTGGCTGCCAGTGCTCATAACTTCTGATGGCAACTGCAGGATAAGAGAACGTGCTAGGAGAGGTTCTGGGCTGGAGAAGTCCTGGATTCGAGGGTATCCTGCAGTTCAAAAAGCACAAAATTCTAGGCTGCACATGACCCTTTTCTAAAAACAGCAGTGTTTTTATGATTTCACATGACTCACAAGCAAGTGCTTAGATTTGCTTTATGCTGCTCCATAAACACCGAGTCAAGTGAGCAACACTTTCCAGCTCATTTCAAGTCCCAACCCAGCGCAGGGCACAAGCGATTACCCAGCTGGTTCAGTAGCTCCAAAGCTGGTGACAAAGAAATGAATGGTTTATACTGAACAGACTCATCCATGTGAAGATGTAACTCCTCCCAGGGCCCACAGATCACTTTCACCTCCAGGCCAGTGTTGAGCTTTTCTAACTGTGCTTCACTACATCTGGCTTACACAAAGCTGTGCTCCTCTTCTAAGAAATCCACACCCACAAGCACACACACACACACAGAGTGTGAAGCTCCAAGGCTTGAGGCTGAGCCAGCCTAACCATGAGCAGCAGTTCAGGCAGGTGCAAACAAACCCAACCCTGCACAAGCCCTTGTGACATCTCCAGGGATGTCTGCCAGAGTCAATGAAGTGCCAATCGCTGCCCCCCCTCAGTGGCCATGCCACTGACAAGCAGCTTTCTGAATGCTCAAGTAAATTGCAAGCAGAAATGAGATGTTGGATTCTGCCTGGATTTCCATTACGTCTAAAGAAGTATTTGAAAGCAGAAGTCTTGGGGAGGGGGGCATTCAGTGCCAGTAATTCCTGTACCTGTCGGATGCCAGTAAAGTGCTGGTTCTTTGCTTCTCTATCACAAGATAATTATACCCCATACTTTTGTTTTGAAACATACTTCAGAATCTAGTTAATTACTGGGTGTAACACAACACAAAATCACCCCCACACCACCATTTTTCAGACAGAAATGTTACATTCATTTAATGAGTTCAAGGCCATTTTCAGGCATTGTAAACTCCTTTTCCCTGGTTTCTCTCTGATTGCCTTAAGCTCTGAAAGACTCAAGGTGCTCAGGTCTCACTGATTAAGCATTTCCTCAGAATTCAGGAACACTTGAACACAGCCCTTATTGTTGATGCATTTTCTACTCACTAGTGTGTCATCGATGTAAAACACTGAAAAAAACCCTACTGGTTCCACCCTAAAGTTACTAGATGTATAAATATTTACCTGCACTTTACACAGCGAAATAAAACAGTGAGTCTTCATCCTGGCTCTGCAAAGATCTTATCACAATTACTTAGTTACTTGAAACATTATTAGTAGGACTACACATCATTCTTGTGATCCCTTCTGTATAGTCTGTTTTCTTCACTACTTTCACATGCTGATATTTCACATCATATTTACATTCTGTTAAATGCCTGATATGGCAAAAGTACAAATTTACTTCTATTTAGTTCCCAAATTCTGCTTTTTGTTGTGGTCATATTTAAATTTATATAAATGAGAACACACTAGTAGAGTTAAAAGTAAAACTGAACAATTTTTTAGTAATTATCATAAGCCATTTTGTGAAGCAACTGCCCACCCTGCTCCAGATATCACTTGAAAGGCTTCGTTTTTTGTGATTAAAAGAAACTCCAAAGTGTGGACTGCGAGACAATGAACCAACACAGTAGTGTCTGTGTAAATGTATTTCAAAGCCATGCTGCTTCAGTCCAACTTGCTGCTTGATTCCAAGCATTACCACATGATAAATATCAACAGGATTCCATCACTGACATTAAGTACACAGTGAACATTATCTGAAACTAAAATTATCACTACAAATGTTTCTAGTGCTGAAGAAGGAAAAATTCAAAAATGCAATAAATGCAGTTTATCTACAGCCATATCCAAACTCAAAAGCAAATCTATTAAGCTCTTTTAGACAAGGAAATACTGCATTTTAATTTGCTCTTGCTCCCCTCTTTCAGACAGTGAGACTTCATATAAAAAACCATAAAATATCAAGCATAATTTCAGCATGACAATGCCAAATTTGCACCAATCCCAGACTAGAAGCAGGAGAGTGCTTGATTTAAAAAAAAAAACCAAAAACAAACAAAAAACCCAACCACAAAAGACAAGCCTCCTCTCCTCAAATCAACAGTTCAAATCTGAATTTGGATCCATAACTCAGACTTAAATAGTAATCACATATTTTACACTGCTTTTAGACACAGCGCCTAAAATTACAGAACACTTGATGTAAAAACAAACCAACCAACCCAAACTCTCCTATTTTCATCCACTGCAGTGCTCAGCACAGTGATTAAGACTATATGGCCTTTTTTTTTTTTTTGGCTTCTGTCATTAATGAAAGGGTTGCAGCACAGAAACCCTTTGGGATTAGGTTTCTTCCATACAAACAGCAACCTGCTGGGCAGTTCTCTATCCCAGGGGAATGACTTCTTACCTTTAGCACCTATGATGCCACAGTGAGTAGGACTGCTCTAACCAGAACAAGAATAATTCTGTACTCAATAGGGTCAAATTGCAAAGCAATCCCTGGCTCTGGGATGAACCATGAAGAGCAAACAGAAAGAATAAAATACAACACTCTTAATTTTGTGTAAATCCAACTCTCTTAATTTTCTGTAACATCTCAAAACCATAAATAAAACAAAGGCCGGACTGGAAATGATACATTCTCTGATGTTTTCAGAGTCAAAGTGTGGAAGGATTGAGGAGAGGCAGCAGATGCATTCTGGAGAATGGATTTATCCTCCTGCTCCCACTAAATGATGAGATCAATATTTAGCAGCTTCTGGCAATAGGCATCTAAAACACCGATAAATGAACATGAGCTCCTCCTTTTCCCAGAGACAAAAGAAGAGCTGCTGGAGCAGGACCATCTATATTTAAGAAAGCAACTCTTAACATATGCCATAAAACCAGAAACCAAAAAAGCAACTCTTGAAAATGAAAGCAAAGGCTTTGCAGTTTTCACACAAATAATGGCTTGACCAAGACAAAAGTTTCTCAACCACACTTGACGGCAGAAGAGCAATCACCAAGGAAAGGCTCAGAAAATATTGCCTTAACTCCTTTCAAATTCTCTCCCATGACGACTCAGAAAGAAAACAAAGCCTCTCTATAATCCTATTTCACTTTTCAGCAGTAAATCACAGGTAAAAAGTTCAAAAAAGCCTCTCTATAATCCTATTTCACTTTTCAGCAGTAAATCACAGGTAAAAAGTTCATCACAGAACAAGAGAAAATTAAACAACAAACCATTTCATTTGCCATTGCACCCCAATAAATCCTTCTTCAGGTTAACTGGGCCTGTTAATCACCAAAATGCAGATGCTTGAGCTGAAGGCTTCATGAATGCTGCTGTTTCCGAAGAACCCCTCCCATACAAGGGGTCTGTCTAACCACCCACAATGCCTCTTTTTCAAGCAAATTGCCATTCCATAGGCAGAAACCCTTTATTACTTCACCAAAAGAGATAAAAACCACCCAAAAAGTAGCATGCTACGTTCCTGGCCAACAAGTCCCAACTGAATCAACAACAAATAAAAGCATGCAATAAACACATAAGTGATTTGTGAAATTCACATTAAAAAAAACAAAGTAACTTGAGGATACTAAAATGATTAGTTGCAGAGGTAGAGTAAGGCAAGAATTGCTCTGCCTTCTCATAAAATTTACCTAGAAGTTAACTGGAACAGGAATTGTAACTCAGCTATAAATAGAAAGGGGTTAATCATTCAAATATCTATTCCCAGGACAAGAATACACTAAAGAGTCTAAGTGTTTAATCTTATGATGCCTTAAAAATACTTTAGCTGCTGTACTACTGACTTTTTAGGAATATTTTCTCCCTTATTTTTGTAAATGCAAAAAAGGAGATTTTCCTTCAACAAAAGCATTTGCACAGACAGTAGGCAAGGCGAGCCTATGCATCAGTGGGAATGATTCTAGGCAGTAGCTTAAAAGGATCTTTTTAATGGGGCCACTTAAAAATACATTTACCTTTTCCCCATACTAATATAAAACTTTCCTACCAGAGCTGCTACAAAGTATTTTGCAATTAAGTGCTTGCATTTATCCTAAGGTAGCATAGAAACTTAGAATCATTAAGGTTGGAAAAGCCTCGAAGATCAGAGTCCAGCTGACTGCCAAGCCCATCACTAAACCACAGCCCCAAGTGCCACACCTACACAGCTTTTAAATCTCTCCAGGGATGACAGCTGACATTGTATTTGTTCAAGGGCATAAACACCAGAAGAGTGTACCACTCAAAGAAAGGAAAAGCAATGCACAGATGAAAACCCACCACGATACCCAAACGCCTCTGAACTTACAGTGACACAAGTGGAACTGGCATCCAATTATTACAAATCCCCAGTTCTGCTTTATTCACAGTACTCCTCACCCAAGCAAATTAATGTTGGAGCTTTCAAGTTAAGCAAAATGGACTAAAGGAAAAAAAAATACACAGAGAGGAGCTCTTTATTTAAAATGTAGAAATAGATGAGGCCTTCTGTCATTTTGTGGTGAATAGCAAATCGAATATAGAGTGAGTTGTCATCCAGCATATTTGCAGTGATAGAAAACATGGAGCACCCCATATGTGCATCCAGCCTTAACAGATACAGACCTGCTGCAAATCTGCAGGGACTACTCATGATGAGAAACAATGAGGAAAAGATTTGACTGTGGTCTTAATGTTACCTCTAACGTTTTAAGATGTGACTCCACATTCCTGTAAAATTTCTATTACTGCAGAACTCAATTCCTAATAAATGAGCCTCCCTTTCTATGCAGTGCTTTTCTGCTATTCTTAATCACTGCAGCTCTTCATGCACCAGATTTATTTACAGCACCCAAAGGAAGCAGAAATTATTAGTTATCAAAACAGGCTGCCATATGAAAATAAACAATTGTTATGTGTCTGTGTTAGCTGGACTCTTACGCAGAACCACATCTGAGTATCAAAAAATGGTACCCTGGCACTTAAAGCAACAATTCAGTAAACAAAATGCTGTTGTTGTTATTATTATTACTCAGGTACAAATAAAGTTGGATCACTGTGCTGAGCTTACTACAACTTTCAACAGAGCCAGAGATCACATAATTCAAGAGTAAACAAACATCTTTAATAAAAATATTACTTCCTTACACTACTACGACTAGAAGTAGACATAGAAAAAGTACTTCCAAAGTGCTGGGAAGTAAAACTGGCCTGGCATGAAGACTTACAGTATTTTACACAGTTTAATACACATCTGAGTGGTCGTGTCTCTTTAAATACATTGGAAATTTTCTAATAGTTTACACACAGTTTGTAATACCTTATAAACATAATAAAGTTTGTTATGTAATTGGATCAAGATTATCAGTATATCATAAAGTGGTTTTTATATTTTTAATAAAATATGAAAGAACATTTTTCAAAAGCATTGTGCCTATCTTGTGTGAATATCAAATATCAGCCTACCAGGCACAGATAATAATAAAACTGAGGAGGGACTGATTAACAACAGAAAGGAAAGTCTCTTTTTTTGCTAGCAAGTTTTGTGCCAAAAATTAATGCACCATTTGCTGCTGAAAATCTGCCAAACTAATGATGCTTTTCTCCACTCAAGAGGGTTCAGAAACTACTACTCACATTCCAGTCAACATTTATCATAGATTCCCTTGAAAATAAAAACAAGACAGCTCTTCGCCACACACAGACACACGTCTCTTCACACTTCAGTCATTACTACAAGTAAATAATTTAAAATACTTCAGCAGATGTAGACAAGTGTTCTTCACCTCCTGATATTATGGTCCAATCCTAATGTCACATTGCACACGATGCTTCCACTCAAATGTGACATAAGAAAACTGAAAGAATAAAATCATAGAAACATTTAGGTTGGAAAGGATCCTTGAGAGCGAGCCCAACCTTTAACCCAGCACTGCCAAGCCCACCACTACCCCATGACCCTGAGGGCCACATCTGCACATCTTTTAAATACATCCAGGGATGGGGACTGCACCAATGCCCTGGGCAGCCTGTTTCAATGCTAGAGAATGCGTTTGGGGAAGAAATTACTCCTAATGTCCAATGCAAACCTTCCCTGGTGCAGTTGAGGCAGTTTCCTCTCATCCTATTGCTTGCCACTTGCAAAAGAGACTGAGCTTCACCTCCCTACAACCTCCTTTGAAATGGTTGCAAAGTTACACAGTTGTAAAATTGTAAAGCCAGTTGTGGCTGCCCCATCCCTGGCCGTGTTCACGGCTAGGCTGGATGGGGCTTGGAGTAACCTGGTGGAAACCCATGGCAGAGGGTTGGAACAAGATGATCTTTAAGGTCCCTTCCAACCCAAACCACTCTGCGATTCTGCATTTCAAATTTTATCTCCTACTAGGTTGGATTGATCCCTGGGGATTTGGCTTTGTAGATCTCCAGTAATTAATGACAGGACTTACATTCTTTTGTCTACTCACATTTCAATGCCACCATTGCATGTGCCCATTCAGACGGGACACAGAAAAATGCACTATTCTCTGTTTTACTGCAGTCTGTACACCAAGCACTAACTATTCTTTTCCTAGAAGATCCTTGGTTATGACTTGGACAATCCTCCTTAGATATGTTTACTGATGTCTTCAATTGCACCCTTAGCAGGGCATACAGATAATAAAATAGTAAATTCAGAGATCCTCCTCTATCAGCTGAAACAAAAGGAAGACACTCAGCACTAAAGGCCAGAAATACAAATACTCCAAGTCCACATTGTGTGTGGTGGTCTGAAAACCCCAAAGACCATGCCTCCCTTAGCAACACCTATATAAGTCCAACAGGGATCTGAGAAAAAAAAAAAAAAACCCAAACCAAAACTCAAACAACATCCCAACACCAGCAGAAAAGGAACAGTATTCCCAACCATCTTCAAGCACCGAAATGCAGAGGACCCAGAGCAGCCCTCCCAGGATGAGGATTTCCATTGTCCAGCCCCCACATCTCCCTGTGTACCTCCAGCTCCCGAAAAAATAGGAATACAAAGTGGAATAAAATACAGGCATAAGGACCAAAGTACTTTTCAAAAACAGAAAAGGAATCTGAGCCATGACGCCAACCTGGAAGGGGGTACAGTGCCCAATGCCATTTTTAAATAACATTTTATGTGCTTCTTTCTACTACATCAATTTTGTACTTAGCTTTTTGAGTTTCTACTGACATCTTTGTCTACCCGGTTCTCCCCTGTACATGTGTCTGAACTGATGTGTGTGTGTGCACAAACCACAGGCTAACAAAGCACAGCCTTCTGGAGGACAGCACTGAACAGCAGCACTCACATCACTGACAGAACCATCACTCTGCAGTACTCAAGAGCAGCCCTTTAGGCTGCTTTTTGTACTGACATAAATGTAATCAGTTTTTTAAATCAACTATGCTTCAGATTCTTCTGTTATTAACATTTTATATTCACGAACATAAAATTGTTAGCTGAAAATAACAGCACATTTCAAAATACCATCTTTCCTTCTCATAAAATGACGTAACAATATCAAAATGCATCTCTCAAGCACCTTATTTACAAAAGTTATTGCTCAACAGTCAGCTCCCATAAGAATCTCAAGCACTAAAAAATGTTACCACTTACTCTGTTTTCTAGAGATTTTTTACAACAGTCTCCAAACCATCTACCTACTCTGACTTTTAAACTGGTTCTAGCACTTTGTAGCTACACACAAACACAGGTCTTCCACGTCAAAACCCACTTGACAGCAGGACTCTGAGCCTCTTAAAATGTCAGGTTAACGACAGAGAGCACCAGCTATTGCACATTCCACGTAACAGCTTTCATAAACAAGAACTTCCTTGCTCTGCTAAAGACACCTCCTGAGCAGGCAGACAGCAAAGGGCTTTCAGAAACACTGATAATTAGCAACACTTCGTAGCAACACTGTATTGTAAAACTAAAGACACACCAATATTCTTAAGAATTCTTATTAACTGACAACACTAACCACAAACACTCATGTGACTTCCACAAAACTGTTTATCTACCTCTACCAGCCACACAAGATGTGCCAGACATGCTGCCAGCTGATGTCAACTCAAAACTTACATTCTCTAACTCATCTTTAAAGCCTCTCATAGGGTTTTTGGAGTTTTTTGTTTAAATCCAGTGGATATGTCATGCCTGGGGGCAAGGGGACAGGAATGACCCAAAGGGAGAGCAAATAGTATGAGCTCCTAATGGACATCACTTTAAAACGTCCATTAGTTCCAAATTAATGCACAAACAGAAGCCTCTGCTTTCTGCTCTGGGTACAAGAAATCTGGGGGGAAAGCCTCAGAAGAACACAGTGGAAAGTTTAGACTCCTCAAGCTAAACCTGTGGTAGTGAACACACTGATCCCTGGGTCTCTTGTAAAGGAATTAGAAGCCGTAGTGCTGCCACCTCTTCACCTCTTGCAAGTAGACCCTTGCGAAGAGGAAGGATTACATCACACACAGGCACAAAAATGAAATCTACAACACAGACTTGTTTCCATGACAGGGCATATCTTTCTCATTCAATCACCACAGTCTTTGGAAACCAGCAAAAAAAATTGTATTTGTACAGCCAATAGTGAAGTAGTAAAAGATCATTTATCAGCCTAATATGGGAAGTAAAATTGTTGAGCGTTACAGCAACACATTGAGCTAAGCTACACAAGCATAAATTAACCAAACATCAGTACCTCTGATGGAGTTCCTTCGAGATACTTTGATGAATTCACAAAGCTATACTAAAAATAGAGTAACTACTACAACTATTAGCAAGACATTCTAGGAATAGAAGAGCACCCTTTACAATTCAGTTTCATAGCAAAAAGTTAATGCAACACTACTTATCCAAAATATGCAGGTTTAACAATTTGGGAGAAACAAATGTAAGCTGTGAGTAGCAAATTTATATTAAGTATCTTCTGCACTGAGAGAAAAATGGCAGTACTCCTAATTCTTATACTCTTTTAGAAGTAAATACAAAAATATTCCTACACGTGTAGATGTAGCTCCAAAACCACAAAGCGACTCTGAAGTTCAACTAATTACCAATTTTTAGTCAAGGGTACCTAAGGTAAGGAGCTAAATATTTGTTGGTCTCCCAGCTGCCCTCCTCCCTTTTCAAGGCAACTGAAAAAGATGTGGGGCATTTCCTGCCTCCCCCCAGGCAAAGCTGTCAAGTGGAAGTAGCAAAAGCGGTACCCGAGGACAGCTCAGATCCCCTGTTTGTGCACAGCCAGTTTTCTGCAACAGGCAGCAATAAAACTTTGGCCACCTAAAACTGCCAAAGCCAAACCAAGTCACAATGTGCACACACACAGATTATCCGCAGAACTGCCCCAATCCCACTCCTCAAAGGAAGCTTTTCTTGACACATCAGTGTCACTCTGTTTCTTTAATCTTCTGAGGCCAGTATGTAAATTTAATTATTTGGTAGCTAGATATCCACAAGCATTTGCACAGGAGGGCCTCTTCTGCAACTCTTAATGTATGTAAATGAAACCACATTCCTGAATTTATTTCCACCCGGGCTGAGATAAAAATATTTACCCATGTAAATGTGACAGACTGTAACACAGATGGGTCTGTGTTGCCTACAAAGTACCTGGTACTTCAGGAATCGTACAGATACATGAAACCTCCACCTTGCAGAGGTTTTTCAAAGGACCCCCACCTGGCTATCTTCTGTTCCTTCTGGATTCTAAGTGCACACCTACCGACCCAAAGCAAAACTGCTTGTTTACAAGTTACTACTAACATTAATTAAAAAAAAGTTGTCCCATTTCTAACATAAGATGATCTTTGCCCCCAGACCTGATGTGATTATCAAAACAAGACACAGTGAAACTTGCACGGGGTGAGTGACCCTGAGGACTGGCAGCACTGCCACAAAACAAATCGCTTCATGCACTCAGACAGTAGTACTGAATTCTAATTCTCCACAATTCAAAGTCCTCATATTCTGAGGCAAATTATTTGAGACTTGAGATGTAGTGTGTAACCCCATGCGTGTCCTGCCCAGGGGTATCAGTCTGAGTACAAACACACATTCACAAAAAAAACAAAAAGAAACCCCAAAACAAACAAGCTTTCTATGCAACTATGCAAATGATGCTTATTTCCAGGACTGCTGCTTGTGAAAGGGACGAACTTCATAACTTAATGGTCTGCTGCTCCCAAGAGTGGCAGGTCAGAAAAGCCCACCTCCATCCAAAGCAGCCCCATGGACTCTGAATAAATACAATACCCCATTCTACAGCCCAGCAACCCCCGTGGTTATTTCCAGATAAATTAACTGGTGGCAACTTTTAAAGAGCCAAGGGCCAAACTTCCACGTGTATCTCTAGATTTGTGAAAAAGCACTTAAGCTACTCCAACTCTGTGCCTCTGGTCACTGAAACACAATACCAGCTTTCCAGCCAACCAGCCAAAACACCAGCATGCATTTCCACCCGAGCTCGAAACACCACCGGTGCTTTTCCTGCACCCTCCTCGTGTACATACAGCGTTCCAAGAGCCTGCATTTCTACTGGACTTGGGGTTTTAATGATGTGCAAAATAGAGCATATTGCAGACACATGCAAACTTTTTTAAAGGGAAAGGAGTAGTGAACAGGACATATTCTTTCTTTACTACACCACAAAAAACAAAGATTTTTTTTATTATTTTTCTAATGAAGGCTTTCCTACACGAGAAATTGGAGTTCTGCCAAAAGTCCACAGACAATTGGAGAACTAGCGAATTTATGACATCAGATATTCCAGGGAAGTGAAACCTGACTCAACGGAAGTGATTTTTACTCAAGAAAAAGATATTTAAATAGACAATCAACAAGAATATTTTAAGACCACATACAGAGGAAGTCTCTTAAAGAAAGAAAAATGGCCAAAACATTTAATCAACGTTAAAGACCTACCCAAGCTTGTCTCCAAGTCATTCCACATCAAAACATTCTTGATATTACCAATATCCCTGACACTCTTTTACAAAAGGCCAATAAAACAGTTACAAAAGAATTTGTGTTCAGTAATCCTTTTCTGAATCCCCACTCTTCTGTAAAGAGGTGCTTGCTGGCATGAAGCTTCCTGAGCCTGAAAAACCCTCATCAGCCTGAACTGAAGCATCTAGATCAAAGTTTCCAAGTGACCTGGTGATTGATTCCCCAGCCACCTTAATGCATTCCACTACACTTCACAACCCTTTGCCAAGCATACGGATATTCAATATTCCTTTATATGCAATTTCCTTAAAAAGAACCATGCTATAAAGTTTTATTTCACCTTTTAATTAATCTTTGAAGACAAACAGCTGTGGGAATCTCTGGCTAATACTGCAAACCAATAAAATTTCCACGACATCCTTCATGTATTCATCCAACTTCAAACCCTAAACTACAGAACTGAAAACATAAATAACGTGTTGTTGGGGTTTCTAACAATGTCCAGTTTCGGAACTTAAGCCTGAATAAAGTCCAATATCAAGAGAATAATGGCAGCATGGACTTAGAGAGTACATAACTATATATACAGCCGCAGTTACAGCTACACTTGTCAGTTCCAAATGAATAAAAATTCACCGATGTATCCAATGACAAGAAAAGACTGTGAATACAAAAAGTCCCGGGGGGGGGGGGGGGGGGGGAAAGCCACCAAACTCAACCCAAAACAAACAAACAAAAAAACCAATACAAACTAAGCTTTCTGCATTTTGGAAGGCATCCAGCAGGAGTCTGAGCACACATGTGCTGGAGCTAGTCAAACCAGCGAATCTGGCATGAAAGGTTTCCGCTTCTCTTTCAGAACAACTCGGGACTAATGAAGATTTATTCCCCCTTCCACAGAGAGGGCTCGCCGTCCGCGGCAGGGTTTGGCTGCCTGCTCAGGGGGCACAGGATGCCCGCACGCTGCCAAAGCAGCGCCGAGCGTGGGCATCGGACTGCAAACACATTTCCCAAATACTGCTTTGCCATACAAATTCCTGCGGCTCGGGAGCGAAACAACCCGGCTCGGGGAACACGGCTTGGAACAACCCACAGTGCCGAGTGATCCCAACGCCACCTGAGAGAACCCGCGGGGACATCGCCGAGAGCTCTCAGGTGGGCACAAAAACATAGTAAAATAATAAATTAAAAATCCAGAAGGGAGAGCGCAAAGCGGGTCCAGGAAACAATCTGGGGGGAGCCGAGCCCGGGGGGCGGCGGGGGGGACATGGAGGGGATGGAAAGGGGAGACGGAGTGGATGGAAGGGGGGGACACGGGCTGTGATGGTGTTGGAGCTGCGGGCACGGCCCGGCCGGGGAGTGCCGGGCACTTGTTGCGGGGCCGTTCCCGCCCCGGCCGCGCACAAAGACACCCGCCCCGCCGAGCGCAGCCGGGAGACCAGCCCAGCCCAGCCCAGCCCAGCGCAGAGCCGAGCCGAGCCGCCCCGGTCCCCTCTCCGCCGCCGAGCCCTTCCCCGCCCGGTTGAGCAAGCCCCGTGTCGCAACCGGAGCGGCGCCTCTTCCTGCGGAGGCGCCGGGGGTGGAAAGGCAGGGGCCATGGGCAGCCGCCCCGTGCCGTGCCGGGTGAGCGCACCGCGGGCACGGCCCCGTCCCGCACACCCACCTGCTGCTGCCGCGTCCCCTGTGCCGTGTCCCCCGTCCCGCCGCCCCAGCCGGCGCTGGCGCCAGCGGGGAGCGCTCCCAGGGCCGCCCCGGCCCGGCCGCCCGCCCCGCCGGGGTTCCCAGGGCGATGGCTTCGCCCCCGGCCGGCGCCGCCAACCCGGCCCGGCCTTTCGCTCTCGCTGCGCGGGCGGCCGCCAATGGCGCGGCACGGCCCGCCCCTGCTGCGGGCGCTGCCCTGCCTCCCCTCCCCTTCCCCGCCGGGCACCGGGCTGGCCGCGCCCCCGACCGGCGTGCGGGGCTGGCCGAGAGGCGGGGCTGGCCCGCCCCGGCACCCCCCCGAGCGCTC
>JAWWMP010000011.1:24732222-24751682 GCA_035047865.1 Dendrocincla tyrannina
ATCCCTCTGGCGCTCCATCCCGCCCCGCCATCCCTGACACCCTCCCGGGCGGTCCCTCTGCCCCATCCCGCCCCAGCATCTCCCCTAGTGCCCCGCTCCCGCTGCCCCATCATCCCTCCGAGCCCTCCCGCTGCCCCCGACATCGCTGACATCCCCCCAAGCGCTCCATCCCGCCCCGCCATCCCCCCGAGCGCGCCTCGCACTCGCAGCGCCCCGCACAGCCCCGCACGCAGCAAAGGGCTCATCCCACGAGCAGCTTTCCACTTTGGAAATCCAGCAGGGAAGACCTCATTATAGCAGCTCATTGCCTGGCCAGTGATTTCCGTGGTGCATCCTCACTACATGAGTCTTGGTGCCGAGCTGTTAGGAATAATTGCGTGGAAACTAGTGCGTTTAAAAGGAGGTGTTTTTGTAAGGCTTAAAAGGAGCCGTCAAAAAAAAGGAAGGTAGAATGTAACCGGTAATGAAACAACTTTTGCATGCAGCGGGCCCGTCCCCACCCACTGAAATCAGCAGCAACATTCCTGCTACCTTTAATGAACCTAGGGCGAGGCATAGCACATCCTTCTCCACAAAGAATATCATCATATTCTGCATATTTTAACATCCCTATGCTAGTAATCATGCTGTATCATTAGTCTTCTCTATTTTAGTCGGTTCATTTTTCCAGTTGATCCAGTTTTGAAAATGGGTGGATGGATTTTACTTCCTCATCAAGTTCACTTACCGATTCTCAAGGCACTAAAACCCCATTAAATTCGGATTAGAAAACATCCGGGGGATGCTCAGTGGTTTGTTACCAACAAACCAACCAACCACACAACATGGATTAACTAGAAATCTATGGGAAGAACAACGATCTTCCCTGTTGCTTCAGCAAATGGGATTTTTGCATGAGTGGTGAGCGTGCAATGCTACATCCTGGCAAATCTCAATGGAAGGGCAAAAGTTAATGAGAAATCTTGCCTACCGTGTGTCGGTCGCCTTCACAGCCTGTCTGTGGTGTGTATCAATTAACAGTTCCCCTTCCTGCTAAAAGCAGTTCCCTTCCAGTTCCTTTAAGGCTGCTCATTGTTCCTGAACATCATGTTGCTTCTTCACACCACAGAGTGTGGTAACTTCACTTGACTTCCCTTCTTCCTGGAAAAAAACAGTAGATTTCAAATGAAACTGGTTTATCAAGGCAAACATGCAGCCCATACAAATGGATCATGACCTTTATAATGAAGTTTAGTTCATGTTGAGCTTCCTGTCTCTTCTGTTTAAAGTTTACATTGCTATTGAAATTTATTTCTAAAAAATAAAGTATTAACAAAATACAGTAGTGCAAAAAGCCTCAGATATGCAATTTTTGCAAACTATTCTAATACTTGTGGTTTTGACATTAAATATTCCAGATAGTCGTGGCTTAGACATTGAAACTTTGACTTGCCAGTTGGCCTCACTGATGACAAATAGGTTTGTGCCTGGAAAGGCTAGATAATGTTTCTTTAGAAAAGAGCTATTTACTCTAGATCTTGTGACATTGGGTTGTTCTACAGGATCCAGGGCAGACTTCATAAAGTGATGAGAGTGATTTACTAGACTGAGCAGAGGGTAACAATCCAGAATCTCAAAAATCTGTTTACTGTACTGCCATCTTTTCAATTGAATAATGATGCCTTGAAGTGTCTGTCATGCATAAAGCCCCAAGCACTTAAAAATTGGCTTGTATTGACAGTTTCTGCTACATCTGTGAATAGATTGCAGTGAAACCTGCCCACACAGTTTTTCTGTAGGACTCTGATTTCAAATTTCCTTTCTATTTTCTGTTTTAATGCCTCCAAATACAACATCAGTGTTTAGCAGAGGGAATAAAGAGATCTCTATGAGTAGTTCTTAACACATTTCAGGTTACAGTTGATCAACTTGCATGATATTTATGTTCTTGTCACACACGGGGTTGTTATGGACAGTGTGTGCAATAAGGAACTTGTCTTGAAACATCTTAAAGAAATGTTTTTATATTCTATGAGGCAGGGGAAAAGCCCCAGACTTTACATATCATTTTAATTTTCAATTTCCTTATCTTTAGATTCCCTTCCCACCCCCCTTCACAAAACAACAAATGTTCTATTATTCTCACCCCCCAGGCTATTGTTCCATGTGTTCTCAGTATAACAAAGGGGTTTTGTCTAACAAGGCTCTATCTGAGTCATGTCTTTGCATGTGAAACAGCTGTACACCTAGGGCACATTCTTGGTCACTTGAAAATGTGTCATTTTCAGCGTTCTGGGTTTGCATTATGTGAGTCCTGTCTCACTGCAGTGATCCAAAGAAAGGAACTAAGTTGTCCCTGTACCTGCAAACATTTGGGCAACAGACCCAAACAGAAAGAAAATGCAAGTGGAAATGCCACATCAAGGATGTTTGGCCTAAAGAAGGAAAAGCCAATCTGAAAAATATCGAAGTTATTAAATCTAAAGGACAGTGATGCAGAACACAGCAAAATACTGGGCAGGAGATGTGTAGAAATTGTTCATTACAAAACCTAAATACTCATAGCAGCTTCCCACTAGCTGATACTGTGATACAATGACAACATCTACAAACCAAATCAGCTTTGGGTAGTTAATGCACAGGAATGTTTTGCGGTGAATACAGAATGAGAATCTCTCATCAGTATTTCTTTTCTTCAAAAAGAAAAAGAGAAGTTATATTCAAAACTGTGTGAGCAATAGTAGAAAGAATAATGGTCATCCCTTTGACAGCTTGCTGCCTACTGTTATCCCAACAAAAGGCTTTAGAACATCTTGTGTATGGCAACTAACGCGTCAGTCTCCTCAGGAGTCACTAGAGAAAAGCCAGTTTGGATTATAACACTCAAAAAGCAGCTTATCTGCTATTAACAAAACTTTCTTGTCCCCTTTTAAGTTTCTCCTTCATCTGTACTAGAAAAACTGTCCCCTGTTGCCTAAGGTAGCAGGTTTTTACTATTTGGAAGACAGTATCATTGAAATTTAAGAGGTCTTTATAAACAAGTGAATAATTTTGGCATGACTATTTCAAGGCATGTGTTTAGTAAAATAAATCATAAGAATTCAGGTTTAACTGTCAAAGCCTATATTTAATCTCCTAAAAAGGAAATACTAAGAGCTTCCCAATACATTATTTCATGCCCCAGGTTAAAGTAGTGCAGCACATATAAATGATATGACAGAAGATAAAGCATGTGGAAAACAGTCCTGTAACAGCCTCAGCTGCTAAATAAAAACTGGCCTGCTGGCCTGGACTTTCCCCATCTCTACACTTGTTGGACAGACCAGTCTGCCACATCCAGGCTGGCCATCGCCATGAGGGTCTCTCAGGGTGCACTGCTAAGTGCTAATGGCATGGTGAAGAACTCGGTGTAACACACCAGCTCAGTTTGGTAGGTATGACATTCCCTCAGAGGTGCTCTGTACAGCAGGTTGGGCTCTGCTCCACTGCTCCCACCAGCACGGTGTCTATAATAAGCCTCCTTTTGTGTCTCCCGCTGACTGTGGTGATGGGAGAGGCAGCAGCAAATAATGGACTGAGTGACGTTCAGGACCAGACTGCAAATGCAGATATCAGACAAAACGGATGCTGAGTTTGGCTAATGAAACGACAGCCTGCAGCAAGACCAAGAGCTTTTAACAGTGCTTTGCTAAACCAAGTTATTTAATATGAGTAAAAATCAGTAGAAAATATCTCTGAGAACTTGGAGCATCTGTATGGGAGCCAGAGAGGCAAAACCCCCTATTATCTGCAGCAGCCCCCCAAAGAGCCAGCAGCACCGATACTCAAACAGTCACCATCCTGGCACCTCACTGTTCTGTTCCACCTACAGAATTCCATGCCTGGGGCCTCTCATTTTAAAATTTTAAGTCTAAGTTAAAAGACACAAAGCCACTTGAAATAGAGGGCCTCTTGCTCAACCTCTCTGGCCACTGTAACACACCACAAGTACCATCACGTGAGCTGATGACCCGCCAGGGCAGACACAGCCCAGCTGTGAATGAGCAGGCTCAGCTCCTTTCCCCTTCCCCTCTCAGGCAAGCTGTGTGAGCTGGTGACAGCAGCAGGTCCAGGTTGGAGAGAGGCCTTACCCCACCAAAGCTCTCCTGGAGCACCATTGCTCGGGATCCTGCAGATCACAACCGCTTCTCTTGGCTCCCTAAACCTGGGCCATGGGCTGGGGAATTGGAAAAGAGTCCCTCTGCACTGAGGCTTCAAGTGTGGCAGGAAGAGCTGGGAGCTGAACCCCACTGCCCTCCCCTGCAAATCCACACCCATTGTCACATTGCTTCCAAATCACAGAAACTCCGTGGTCAGGAGCTCTTAGGCAGGCATTTTTTAATGGTGGCATTTTGATCAACGTATGCCAATTCTACTGTAATAAAGCAGCAAATTTTTAATAACACTCATCTGTAGAAAAACTCATTGAAAGTACTTCGTTTTCACCAATTCTGTATTATAGCAAATGTATATTTTTCTGTCCTGGTTTCTCGGTATGGTCACACTTTACAAGACAGCTTGTTCATGAGGTGTGTGGACAACCATCTTGTATCAGTCAGTGAAGACAAAAAAAACCCTGCTCAGAATTAGTAAGAGTAAGGTCTTCATAACAATCAACAGCACCCTGAAGTGGCTGACTGACTTTCCTGCTACATTCTCTCTTTATGTACAAATAACTCCACACAGTCTTTCATTTTTCCAGTTTCCTAACGCAGACTTTGCAAGAAGAGTTCCATCCATACAAAACAAATTCTTTCCTCCAAAAGCATCTTGAATAGCTAGTGCCTAATAGAACAGGACTCGTGTCCACACGTAACCTCACACCCCACACAGGGCTATTATCCCCTCTGCCCACTGTGGGTCTGAACTCACAACCAATATTAACATACTTTTGTAATAAAAGGCAGCACTGGATTGTTAGAATTGCCAGTTTTTAGACGAGGCACTGAGTTCCCTTGTGTTATTTCTACTGACTTTTCTAATCAAATACAAAGATCCCATGACACATTTTGACAAAAAGTAGGGCACAGCCAGCTTATTTATTCTTTTACTAAAAATAGGCTTCAGTGTCCAGCAGGTTGTAATGTGTGAGATAGCACTTCAAGTGTAACAGCTGCTGTACCTGCCTTGATACATCTGTGTTACCAACCCCTCTTTGCAATCTGCTAATCGTGAAAATCAAACATCAGGCTTCACAATTACTTTAGTAGTTCCCTTTTCCTAAAATGCTTACTGGGGTTAGCTATCCAGCAGTAGAAAAAGCAGTAAAATACCTTCCCATCCTTGCAGGAGGAGTTTCTGACACCCTTCCAAGCACAGCACAGCATGTTTTAAATCTCTTGGGTTAATGGTATATTACTATTCTCAGCCAGAGGCAAAGACTAGGAAGGGATTCATTACAGAAACTGGAACACAAATGGTTTAAAGAAATCCCTATCTCTCCCACTTTCTTTACATATTTATTTTCTAGCTGGCCTTTTTGTTAAGGCCATTCTGATAACAGAACAGATGTGACAACTGTGAAAATGAATAATGATCGGGAATACTATTGAGTCTGTCACACTTTTTAATGAGTGTGGATGTGAAATACACTCTATTATTTCAGAATTTGGCCTTGAGGAGACTTTCCCCTAAGGTTTTGTCAAGTTTGCTTACACCATTTGTGCAGCCACAATGGTGTAAATCAGGGTTAGCAAGACTTCATTTTGTGCAGAACTGCCACAAGAGAGAAAAGCCCTTCTCCCTCCGAGCACACTGATGTAGTGATCCTTTGGGTCAAACACATTTACTGACCTACACTGACCATCACTTCAGAATTTGGTCATGTGCCATTTGCAAACCATGAAAGGCTTGCTCAAACCCAAATCTTTCTTTATCTGGTACAACTTGTATGTCATGTGCAAACCAAAGAAAGAGATAAAAGCAAACGTGATATATTGCTGCTACCATAAAACATAGGTACTGCATTAACATTTCAGTAGCCCATGGAAAACATGGTGACAATAATCTCATTGATCATCACACATTACTAGACAGCTGGTACATCTATACATAGTACCTCTATCTATACCTACAGAGCAAGGCAAGCTAAAAAAGGTGGTGTGAAATCTTAAAACTCAGTAAGCACAAGAAAAATAAAAAGATATTATATGCATTGCCATTTCTCTAAAAATACAAATTCTTAGCTACAAGTGGATCATTATTTTGAATCTCTATTTAAAATCTCAGATTTTAACTTCTTCCCTCTGGTGAATGTGTTGCAATTTTAATATTACTGATGAGTTTCTATTTTTGAAAGGACTATAAAAAATACATCTATCTAGAAAAAAAGGCATTCAAAAGGCATTTACAGATTTCTTATTAAGGATGTTTCAAGTTCCTAGATACCATCTAATACTAAATCATGATCATTAAATTTCAACATCTATTTTGCTACAAAACTACTCTTCTAGAATAAGATCAATGCAAACAGAATCACAAAGACACGCTGAAATCAGTGAAAGCCATGAATATTCAGTGCTCTGCTGGAACAGACTGAAACACTTCCATCTCACAGTTCTATTAATTCAACTTCCGATATTCGGGAGCCACGAGTCCCATCCTCAGAGAAACCAGCACTCTGACACATTTCAGAGCAGCCCACACTGCACAACCAGTGCAGGAGAGAGGCCCAGAATACTCCTAAAATGCCAGTACATTTTTTTAAGCAGTATCTGCACAGCCTTTTGTTGCTAGACAATCCAGTCATCCTGAATCAGGAAGACTCATGTTTCTAGGAATTATGTTTCAGACAGTTTCTTTGAGCTACATATGCATCATCTTCATTTTCAGTCCCCAAGAGCTAACACTACCAAGTCTGGCTAGATGCCATCACAAAAAAAATATATAAATAAATAAATTGTTGCAGCAGAAGAGAACAATATTATTATTCCTTTCAAAACAAGAAATTAAGCCTGGCTTATTGTTTTGGAAACTCCAGGCTCTGTGCTCAATTGCTTTTTAAAACTTTTCCAGGTACTGATTAACCAAATAAAAATCTGTGTGTTTCACCCACTCTATGACAATCTATCACAACAAGTCTGAGAGTTTCATTTACATGACTCATACACCTTTAGATTAAACACCTATGCAAACGATGCCGAGTCTCTGTTTATCAGAGCTTTGTCAGCGAGACAAATCATTCAGCAGGTGAATCATGAAATGACTCTCTGTGGATGAGGGAAGCAGAGAGATGCCAGCTTAACTTCATGCTTCCCAATCTACTTCTCCTTAAATTCTCCTTCCCTGCATCACTGTGACATCGCTCACATGAGATGGGGAGCTCTCCTTGCCTTTCCCTCAACACACAGCCCATTTGGTTGCAGCTCAGAAGTCCAACAGGCACATCAGGAAAACTGAACCTTAAGTGATTTGCTCAGGAGAGAGCACCTGCTGCCTCCCTTGGAGAGGGAAAGTGGTGTTTCATTTCCAGTAGGAGAAGTGCATCCATTTAAATGGCTCCAACATTTAGTGGGCAGCTCTCCTGCTTGGAGGGGGCTCACAGGGGGCTTTTGGTGCAATTCTGCTCTACACTGAAGACAGACTGACAGGGTGTCATTGCTCAGAGAAGGACTAACCATCTGGACAAGGTTAGGTCACCTTTGCAAGAGAGCACATTCCAGCAGTTCATAAAAATGTGGCTCAAGAACATTTCTTTTATTCCTGGAATGTATCTCACTGCCAAAGGAGGTAGCTACAATCAGGAAAATATTCCATGGGGAACAAACAAATTCTTCTGCAAAGCCATTCCTCCTTGCTCCACCCCAGCTGACATTACACAAGTTGAATAATGCATGTCAAGGTATTAAGTAACATGTAAACACTTCCAGTAAATGGTTCTGCTATAGGCCTTGGCTTAACTGGCATTGTCTCCTGCCTGTGATAATGGAAAAACATCTTCCTCAGACCTTCTGCACCTAAAACTTAATATTAATGAAGCTCTTCCCACCAATCAGTGACTGGAACCTTCCTCCTGCCCTATCTCCCAGACAGACTATAAGCCCCTTGAAAACTTCCCTAATGAAGCCTCACTCAGAGATGGCCTTCTCTGAAAGCCTCTGACTGGCCTTACAGCCTTTGCAATGGGGCAACCTGAGGTCTCAAAAGGATTACAGTTCTGGTAATACTTTTAATAACAAATGACAAATTCCCATTGGAAACAAGCTGGGAGTTTTCTCATACTACCAAGGATGTTTTACACGAGCCCCATCATGTATTGCCCAACAATATTCCCCACCCCAATTTCGAGATTAGGTATTTTCACACTTTTTTTTCCCAAGGGTGTGACAGCACAGTGTTGGGAAGCCACAGTTCTTTTCAATCTTGCAGAGGAAACCTCTTTGGGATTTAGTGTGGCTTTAGGCACGCACCCTGCTTGCACAGCATATGCCAGTAATTCCTTTCCTTTACTGTCTGTGACACTCCACAGCAGGGGCACACACAATCCTGAGCCAACTAACCAAAAGGGGACATGCTGTAAAGCTGAAACATCTCTGGGATGAAGACAGGCTCTTGAATCATCTCCATGAGACTGCGAATCATTAGCCTCAATGGAGAACTGCCCAAGGAAATTTCTGGGATTTTCCACTGGAATTTGTACTTTCATGAAGGGTTTTCTGTAGAAGGGACTGACCTAGGGGCAAGTATCCAAGGAACTCCCAGGAAACAGCACCAAATTCCTAAACACTAAGAAGTGCTTGAGCAATAAGTTAAGTAAGAAGGTAAAGTCATGCATTTTCTGTAACTTATTCCAAGTATAGATAATTTCTTTTAATGTCTGTTAACTGCACCGGGCTGAGTTGTGGATTGAGTTAGATTGTTCTCCTTTCCGTAATTGTTTTCCTGGCAATAGAACCTGCAGCCCAGCTGAGGATGTGACAATAGCACTGCTTAACATTACTTAGGTCCAAGGGCCTAAGTAACTGCAACTAGTAAGAAATGTGCTCCTGTTTGACCAATGTATGGAAATGAGATACCAAAGAACCACCTCCGAGCCCTCTCTGCCCCCCTGCTTACAGCAGCAGCCTTTTTTTGCCTGATTTCCCACATCTGCATGAGAGGTAATGGGTTAGGGATAGTGAATATCACAGCTCTGCATGAGAACTGCAGCAGTGGTACCAGTGACTGCTCAAAGACAATAAAGCTCAGGGAAACTGAAATTACACCCACCAAGGCAAAATCAGCTCACAGTAATGTGACAGCTGTTGTGCACATCTCAGTAACTGGTGTGGGTCTACTTTTTGTCTGGGCTGATCAGGACAGGCACAAAGCAAAAACCAAGCCAGAACGAGCCCGTCCTGCTCAGATGATCATTAAGTTAATGATTGCATTACAGCTATCACAGGAATGCCAGTGCTCTGTGAGGAGTGTTTTAAAGAAAGGTCTCTGAATGCTGCTTCCCTGCTGCTTTTATTCTCCCGTTGAAGAACTATTGGAAAGATCAAACCATCTGCAAACACCTTTGGAGAAAGCTTGAGCTAGCCACTGTTGCTTTCCTAAGAAAGAGTAACGAGTAACCCACTGCATTTCTAATTCCCCCCCCCTTTTTTTTTTTGTAAAAGACTAATAAAACTACTGATTTCCAGACTTCTAAAAATGTTAGGGCTAAGTGGACTCTTGGAAGAATCATTGGCTTCCAGACTCAAGACATTCTATTCAATTGAAAAGCTGTTTATTTTCCAGTCAGGGCACTGAGGGCCCCAAAGCTCAGGTATAAATTCCCTATACAGAGAGGAATGTGATGACAGCAAAGGAAATGCATTTGCACTCTCCTTTTCCCCCTCCACCCAGCACCACCTACAAAGCAGAGCGCGTTCCCCAGCTCTTGCCCAGATCCATCTCCAGACCCAGGGAACAGGCAGGCATCTCCCACTGCCTCCATCCAGCAGTGCATGGGATATGGCAGGACACTGGGAGAGAGAGGGGCTTTCCTGGGTGGGTTTATTGGTGTGCACACTGCACAATGTACACATGTGTATAATCCACATCTCCTGCAACTTCACAGTACTTTGGCCTTCTAGCTCTGCAATGGCAGCCCTCAGCCTGCCATCCACCACGATCCTGCGGCTGTAAAGCAGTGTCTGGCAGCAGCACAGACTCCCAGCCTGCCCTGCAGGGTCCTGTGTACTCACCAGGGAACTGGGAGCACACTCACCTGGCAGGGAACAGTGACTATGGAAGCTCAAGCCCGGATGGCAATGACAGCCCAGACACACTTGGCTTATGGAAACGTTTACATACCTGTCTGCACACAGATCTGTGTCCTTACTGCTGTGTGCTAACTCACAGAGCTTCAAGCAGAGGACTTTGGTGAGCAGAGGACTTTGGCAAGCCTGTCTGAGCTGCAGTGATCCACACCTTACACTGCAGTGAGCTGCTAAAGCAAAGCAGTGAGGTAATGCCATTAAAGGAGGGCATGCTGCCTTTAACCATCCCACACAAATCCAGCAGTGTTTCTAGTGCCCCACACAGTGGATACAAACACAAAATCATTTAAACCGAAACTTCAAGCACATCCTTACCTTGTCATTGAACTATATTTACAATTGCTTCTCTCAAGTACAACATCCAGTTAGGACGACTCAATTACAGTGTGGCTTAGAGTGTTTCAAAACAGCAAAAGCTATCAAGTATCAGCTTTCACACACCTTTGTTCTCAAACACCATTAACAACAGATCCGATACCTGGAGCAGCCACAATATAGAAAAAGAAATCTCCACACTGCAGTGAAAAAAGTCTTAATTCATGAAAGAGCACCTGTAAACTTAAAACCCATCATATGCTAATTCCTTCATATAATATATCCAAAATAACCTCTTAAAACACCATAATTTAAAATGAGTGCTTTCCTTTAATAATTTAACTTAATGATGTAGACTTAACCTTTCAATCTTGACTGTAATGCTAAATATTCTTTTGAGAAAAAGGCTTGAGCAAAGTATTACAGAGACATACACCTCACCTCTTTTAATCTTAGTCACATCTTAAACTACCATTTTCACAGATATATGTTAAAATTAAATACACACAGATATGAAAAACAAGGTCCTGTTATAGGATGACAGGTTTTCTATCAAAGAACATACCATTACACCTTGTGGCTTAACATTTTACTCAAACCTAAGAATTGATGACGCTCAGCTAAATTATCCATAAAACATAGTTTGGAAAGCGGAGCATGACTTTATTTTGTTTTCTCTCCTTCTCCCTCAACAACAGCTGGGGGAACAGATGTGCAGCCCTACAGTGGCTCGGCCATATGAACTCTATCAAAAAACTGATTATTTCAAGTTGTTAAAGATCAGGTGATAACCTCACTCAAAAGATGAAAAAACAGACCTTAATTAGTATCTGACAGAAGTGGGGCTGCTGCACTGTGTAAACCCCGAATTAGAATAATAATGCAGGCAGACTCAACAAAAGCAGCTTTGTGTTCCTCGTTGCAGCAGCTCCTCGGGGGCTGCCCCTGCCAGCACTGCCACTTCCAGCATGCGGATCCCTGCAGCAGCACAAGGCTGTTCTTCCACACCCTGCTAAAACAGACCTCAAAGGTGCTCCTGTAGTGTAGTCTGAAAGGACAAACCTGTGCCCCATGCTCCACACCTTGTGGGAAACAAAGGATTTTTAAATAAATCCTTCTGGGCAAATGCTGGCCAAATCACACCCCGAGTGAGGTTTGAGCGCACCTACTTCGTGCACCCGTGGCATTGCCTGCAGAAGCCTCAGCTGTGCTGGCATTGCTCCTCCCTGACTTTCCACTAAAAATGAGGAGTTCCCTCCTCCACCTGCATTTGGCACTGATGGAAATGTGCTGTTCCAGCTGATACCCATGGCCAAGTCCGTCAGTAACAAACATCTGACCTTCATCTCAGCAAATGCTTTGCCCTCACCCAACCATGGCACTCAAAGGCATCAGGGTTTGAGGCCACTGAAGGCAGGAGGCTCCAAACCAGTGCCTGTATGGCAAGTTTACTGCCACATCCACGTTACTGTGGTTGCTTCAGGTTCTTTGGCAGATACTGAGTATCTTAACTAGCAGTCTGCCTTTTTAATGCACAGCAAATCACATGTTTCTCACTCTGGGTCTGGAGTGTCTCATCCCACATACCCACACACGTAACCTTACACATGTGAGCAATCCTGCTGAGTCCAGCCCTCTTTCCGAGCCAGCCTGCTCTCAGTATATGTCAGGTTCTGTACATTTTGTCCTTTTCCAATTCATCCCATCTGTTTATGGTCTTTCCATCTAGCTGACTGTGATTTTCCAAGGTTTCAAATTCATCTTTTTCCTTTTTTTTTCCCATCTGATGTACACTGTAACAATATTGAGGGGAAACTTACTAAAGAACAAGCTTAACTCAATTTTTTTTCCACATTTTTTCTCCAAACTGGCTGAGTGTGACCTTTACAAAGGTATTTAGCAGCAGCCTGTCATTTGTCAAGTTTTTTTCCAATTTTTGTCAGTGAATTTTAAAATCATTATCAAATTATTTTTGTTACATCAGATAAAGTGTTCTCTAGCTAAGCTGACATATTTTAATGCAATTCCTTAAAACTGCATGAAACAAATTAAGTACATAGTGGAGAAAGAAAAAAACCTACAAAAATCTGGTTTGTGGCCAAAATTCCACCTAGACATAAAACAGGAGGGGGAGAAAAATGAAATCTCCCGAATAGTATTTCCCAAGTATTTACTAAGAATTGCTTTCTTTCTTAGTCTCAAATCAACTATGCTAGACCTGGGCTTGATGAGATCTGTTGAAAATATAAAGAGACAACATCTCATCCTGCTGCCCTGCCACCTCCAGTAGGTTACGTATCCGTGGCACACGCAGACCAGAGGGCTTGTTTCTTACAGCCTTCATTAACCACTCACTGGTGTGTTGGTTCCGGATGTCAGGGTGGAATCAGCAGACCAGTTCAAATATCTTCTTACAGTTGCTGCTAAATTGGAACTATTTTAAAAGATTGAGTATGACAGGTCAGCGAAAGGAACAAAGAGTTTTATTCATGGAGACTGTTTCTAGCCTTCAAAGCAAGTCATATGAGAGATATATGAATACATACGTTTTTATAGCTTGTGCCTAAATTAGAAACAAGATTAGAAATCTCAATGTCCCTCACGAACTCCTTCCTGTCTCACCATGTTCTCCTATTCATTTTGGACGATACACTGCCCCCTTTATTCTTCTTCCCCCTCTTAGCCTTTCTCATCCTTTGTCACTCCATTTGGCACATCCTACTCCTTGACTTTGTGTTCACTCGTAACCCTAAGTTGGATTCAGAGATGCAACACACCGAGTTCTGGCACTTGGGAAATCTGGCAACTTCCAGCTATGAAATTCCCATCTTGCCTCCCCTAAACAAACCATTAATAAAAAGCACAGGGAGAAGAAACCAAAAACAAACAGCAAAGCCTGAGATTACTTAAAATTATGGAGCTATCTGTCCTGAGTGGTCCCAGTTTGAAGCAAAGTGAACAAACTACTCTGGCAGAATCCAGGAACAGAT
The DNA here is from genome assembly GCA_035047865.1 of Dendrocincla tyrannina. Classification (NCBI taxonomy): domain Eukaryota; kingdom Metazoa; phylum Chordata; class Aves; order Passeriformes; family Dendrocolaptidae; genus Dendrocincla; species Dendrocincla tyrannina. The sequence continues at coordinate 24,745,790 of JAWWMP010000011.1, forward strand.
GCAGCTTAAACTGTCTAGGATTATTAAAAAGAAAGGGGAAAAAAAGACAGAAAACCAGTGAAAACTGGTTCCACAGGAATCCTTTGGGCCATCCAAATGGGGCAGCTATGTTGGAAACCACTTTTGTGTGCTTGTTGAATTAAAGTTTTGAAGTCAATCAAGGCAGTAGTTTTTGGAGATGTGGTAAAATACAGATAGTGCCTTTTGACTCAGCAAGAGGCAAATTTCTAGCTCAAAAAACTCTGCCTTCAAGGACAAAAGAGGTAAAGGGAGCATGTACAGATGTACCTTGATGTAACAGAACAGAACTGAAACCAGGCAGTATCTCCAAATGGTACCAGCTGCTATACTGGTAGGTCTAAACAAGTTTACAGCCTTACAAGACTGCAATCTCCCTTGCTATACAGGAAAGAAAAATCGTTTCTTTTAGAGGAACTCAGAGTTGCTCAACTCTAATTAATCTTCTAAAACAGGAAATCCCTGACAACACAGGTGGAACTATAATACACTGGCTGTGCAGCTGGGGAATATGAAAAATGGGATTTCCGTGTTTCCATCTCACTCACCAAAAAGAGAGTGGAGATACTGCAAGTAAAATATGCAGCTGAAACATCTGAAAAAAGGCAAGCAAGTAAGAAAACTGAAAGGAGAACCACAGAAGTCACTAGGTCATTCATAAAAAAGTTCCCCACAGTGCTAAGGATGGTTTGAGGCCTTCTGAGGAAGCTCTGAGAGCTTAGTTATAGGGCAAAGGAAATTCATCTAATCTGTATTTTAGGAAACGACATTGAGAGGACACTTTGCTGCCTCCTGATGTCACCTGCACTGCTGAAGGAGCCCTGCAATGTGCACGGACAAGACGAGCTTCTCTCAGCCATCCCTTTGTTCTCTGTAATTGGCATGTTTAAATACAGTATACACTGTTACTCACTGAACCACATCACAGAAGATGAATGTCAGGATAGAAATTTCTTTGCCATTGAAATGTTACTTGAGTTAAAAGTCGGGACAAGAAACAGACATTCCTTTTTAATATTTACTTGTCTGCAGCATTTTAATTGTGGGGATGTGTAGAAAAGAGGGATATAAGCAATTATTTACATTGCTATACATTTCTGTCTAATTGGAAGCCAAAAGACTTAGGGACATGTGGAGATGACACATCCCATCACTGCTTGTAGGGTATGCCCTGCACTCTCTGCTCTGAGCACTAAGACTGTGCTTAAGTTTAGCTTTGGATAAACAGTATTTTTCAAGACAGCTTATTTTAATATTCAAGCCTCCTGGTCTAATGGAAGGTGTCCCTCTCCATTGCAGGGAGGTGGAACTAGAGGATCTATAAGGTCCCTTCCAACCCAAACCATGCTGTGATTTTATGCTTGTATGACATCAAGCACCACAAAGCCACCTGTACCAAAAGAACAACGCAGGGCAAATTTCAGTGGAATTAAAAAAAGAAAAAAAGCGTCTCAAATGAAAACAACTAACACAAAGAGCAGCCCCAAAGTTTTGTTTAGACTAGGGAAAGTTCAGTAAGTCACTGACAAAAGAGCTGTAAGGGTGGGATACTGCAAGGTAGGTTTTCACCAGATCAGTGCTCTCAGTATAAAACAACCTGAGTATTTCTACCCATATGAAGGGGCCCACACTCATCAGATGCCCCAAACCAAGAGTGTAACTAAACCAAAACCAGACTGATTTCCTTTAACTACAGATGTACCTCACAGAGGGCAAAGATGAATATATTTACTGTTAATAAAAATAGCACTGGGGGGGGCATCACATTCTTTTCTTTCCTACATAGACACACAAGTAGCTCTCTATTTACACTATTAGAAGGGTAACTTCTCTCACTCATACATTTCAGTCAATATAATAGATAGCTATTCAACGTTGTTATGTAACTTTCTCATGAATTCATATTTTATTGCTCCATTTCCAAAAGCCATGGAACCCACGGGTCACTTTTGTAGTCAATATAGTAGGGTACTGCACAGTGAAGGCACGCTTGGAAATGACCTGAACACATGCAGTGAAGGCAGTAAAATGAGTAAGATTACTTAGCTGGTCTTTCATTTCAACCTGGATACTAGTTCCAGCAAGAAACTAATATATATTCACCAGAACAGATGTCCATCAAAGCCACAAAAGCAATTTAATGATTACACATAAGCTGACAACACTACGTCAGAGCTGTGAGTAACCCAATAAAGGAGGCTGTAGGTACCTCAGAAGGGCAAGCTGGCCCAAAATGCACACAAACCCTTCACCAGCATTATGTCCATTCTCAGTGTGATCTCTGTGAGTCAGGGTGCTACACCCAATATTGAAGGTAAATATATAAGAACAACTGAAAACTATTTTCATCCTGGCCTGTTGGTGAGGGGAGGTGTTTAACTGAATGCAAAAGCAAAACTGATCCTGTGATTTAACAGACACGTTGTTCCTCTTAGGGTGGATTGGTAAGACACAGAATTTAATGTAAGGTTAACTTTGCAAAACTGAGATAATGTCATGATGTTTTGCTTTCTACAAGACAAAAGGAAAGCACTGGTTTTAGTTGCTACATTAAGGGGGGAAAACTGTATTTTTAAATAAAAAGCTATCTTAGGTTCCTGGCAAATTACAAGGTTTAGGTTAGCTCTAAAAGGAATTTATGTCACCTGGAATAAGGCACCTATGTGAAAGATTAATAATAATGAAAACCAACTGCTTAAAAAAGTAGAAGTAATGCTTGTTGAATTTATCATCACCTGCAAGACTGGTTATGTTAATAATCCTTCATGTTATGCCAAGTAGACAAACAACCTTCCCACAGAAGTTTCAGTGCCAATGTTGTTTTGACGGATTACAATACAAACACAATCCCAAACATTCAGGCCTTCAACATGAATTCCTTATACCTGAGAAACCTAAATGAAAAGTAGTAATAAATCTGTCAGAGCGTTACCCTGTGAAGGGCAATTGAGTCCCTGGATCACAGTCTCACTGTTAATAACTCTTTAATAAAATCCATTCTGCTCATGAAATGAAGAAGCTGATTCAATCTATACACTCAGGGGTTTCACTGCTGAGCCACCACAAACACTCAGGAGTCAGTGGGTGAGAACCAGGGTACTATCAAAGCTTAGCAGGTTTTGCCATTTAGGAGGTGCTCATTAAATCCTGCAGGTTATCCGTCTCACCACACAGGCTCTTTCCTCCTCTTGTCTGAAGGAGCTATGAAACAATGTTCAGCTGGCAACATGTCTCAAGCCAACAAGGAATGTCTGCAAGGACACAGGACTATGAGAGAGGATGGGGAGGAAGAGAAGGAAACTGAGCATAAAGCAATACATGGAAGGGAGGAAGGTCAGAAGGTTGTTTATACACTTACAATATCTCTAAAATAAAGTCACACCCCAGAGAGATGCAGGTGGCAAACTGATCTCATTAGAAAAACCACAATGGTTCAGAGACAAGGTTCATTTCTGCAAGGATCCTGTTTCCAGCACTGCTCATACCCAGATGTTGCAGAGGAAGGTTCCCAGCCACAACGTTTGACAGACTTAAATGCGATTCCTGCAGGACAGGCCAGAAATATTTGGCTAAAATTCATCAAGTTAGAGAAACACTACACAGGAGGAAAAAAAAAATCCACTATTCAGAACAAGGCATTCTTGGCTATCAAGTTTAGAACCTGCTCATGACATTTTCCCCTGTAAACAGCACTTGGTGCAGCACACAGCATCCCAGCAGAACTCCCAGGTCCTAAAAGCTTTCACATATGCCTTGAATGTGTGTGAATAAACCTGGCTACTCACTGTCCTGTTAGCCTAGGAACCAGGCAACTTGTGTACAAACATCCACCAAGGCATGAAAGGGACTAGTATTCTCACATACACCATGTAGGCTTTCAGGGCAAAACAAAGATATATACAGGCCACCTACTCTTAGGGAAGAAAGTGCCACACCAGGATGACGTGGCAGTCAGCGTTTCACTCACGGATGCTGTCAAGGCAAGAAACGGACAAGATCAACTGCATTCATTTCTTATCCCTCCATTAATACTGGATCTTAGTAACTGCTGCCTGGGGCTGCTCAAAAAACTCCCTTCATGACGGTTTTCTACCGAAAACTGTGGCTTTCTCCAGGGGAGAAAAAACCGAACAACCCTTTCCATTAAAAACCCTCACTCTGTCTAGTACTTAATTTCTAAAAACACAGACATCTACTATCTTTTGGGTTTCAACAAACAGTTGGTTTTGAAGTGGTGCCTCAGTGGAGCTGTGGTTCAGCTGCCAGAGCACACCTCCTACGAGGTGTGAGATCACCCACAGGGCAGGTGATGACACAACTGGGGAGCCCAGCCAGGCAAGCCAGGCTGCAGTTGAGTCAAAGCTGTCATTCAAAAGTATTCAAAACTTCAGAAAGTCTACTGCAAGTGTTGGCAAAACCAGTATGTTTCACTTTAAATCTTTCTGCAAAATAATATATTTGGTGATCAGGCCTGTTCCTCCCCGTTTCTGGGCACCCCTGAAGCTGCCAACTGATGAAGATGGGAGTCAATTACAGCAGACACAGGAGGCTCGAACAATAGGTGCCAGAAGGTCGGCACTCTTCCCATGCTTGGGAATTGCAAATAGTTTGCTATTCCTCCTCTATTTCTTCCCCTTCTCAAGCATCTCGGCTCCAGTATCTGGTCTCTCATTGCCAAAAGGGACTAAGATCACCAGGGAGTGCTGTGCATTGCCCTGACAACGTCAAAAATTAACTCGCTGATCCTCGCGTTTAACGTACACACAGTATTAGTGGCATAGTGCGTTTAAGCATTTCGTACAGACTCTGATCCGAGGGCAATGGGTAGCCCCCGGTGCCTCGGCAGCTGCCTGAGCTCTCTTACGGGATGTGATGTCTCGGAGGAGCAAACCCAAGAGCACGTATGTATATGCAATCAAGGCTCCACTCTTATCAGTCCCCTCCCAGTCTGCTCATGCTTTAACAGATCATTGACCTCCCTCGTGTTACAACTGCCAGGAAAATACAATAGCCTGAAACTGAAAACACCTCCGGCCCACCAAGAACCCGATCTGAGGGACAAACTCGCTGATAATTCTGAGACCAGCTCATAGGATGAGACACCGATTGTCTCAGAGCTGCGAGTGAGCAGCTTAATTGGAAAAGAAAACCAGGGTGATGAATCACAGCTGAGGAAAGCACCTTGCTACAGAAGACAGACAACATAAACGCTTTACATCATTAAAAAAATTGAGGTTACCATTCCGGACAGCACACGTGAAAAACATTGAAGGGGAAAAAAAGATGAAATGTTGTTTAATTGGTGAATTCTTGCCATTAACACCCTAAACGGTCTGACACATGCTGGCAGGCGGGAGGTGGCAGCCTCAGACATGCTGCCAGCCACACTTCCCCACTCCCGGCAGCTGCCAGACCTTGCTGGGCTGTGAAAGTTTCCCAGCTCGAGGCCCTGTTCCTATTGCTTTCTGGTAAATTAGCCACTGCAGTCACATCTCCTTCCTACGTTTGACTCTGCCGGTTTTAATTCTATTTTCTTTTTTTCTTCTGCTTCTTTTTTTTCCCTTTTGGTTTCTTTTTGATGCAGGAGCATCTGATATTTTCCAGTCCTAACCCCTTTTCTCATCTCCTCCCCCCAAAAAAAAGGGGAAGAGACCCGAGAAGCACCGCAGGGAGGGGGGATTCACCTCGGTCTGGGAAGCCGCTCAACCAGCCGCCTCTGCAGTGGGACAGAGGAGCTTCTCACGGCATGAAAAGCCCCGGCAGCGAGAGGGAGAGGACGCGCCAGAGTCCCCGCAGCCGGGAGCGGGCTGGGAGCGGGCTGGGAGCGGGCTGGGAGCGGGCTGGGAGCGGGCTGGGAGCGGGCTGGGAGCGGGCT
>JAWWMP010000011.1:24759707-24782862 GCA_035047865.1 Dendrocincla tyrannina
GTTTATCTGCAGAACAGGTGAATTACCACTGCCCCCCCGCCCCAGAAAGGATAACTGGCTTTTAGGAGTGGATGTGCCAGGAGCAGCAGTGGAGCATGTGGGATCAGACACCATGGGCTTTTGGCAGCAGTAAACAGCATTGTAACTGTATGTGACTTCTCCCCCTCCACTCCCTCTTCCCTTGTCATTGTGTGGGCTGGCAGGACACTTGCCAAATGTGTCAGAGCCACATGAAATGCATGACACTTGTGACCCTGACCTCGTGGCCCCTAGGCTGACTGTCAAGTCTGAGACACAGACCAACCCAAAACGAAACGAGGAAGGTCCTACCCAGATCATAAGGGACTGCAGGACCAGTCTCAGTGGGTTTGTTTATTCTGCAGTTTTTAAGTTGGAAAAAAAACCCCATAATAACAACAAAGCTTTTGAATTCTGTGCTATGTATAGCAGTTCTCTTATATCTGTGAGCTGCATGGGCTTGTTGATGTCGATGTCGATGCCCTGCAACCAAGAGCCACTGCTGCCTATCGCACACAAGTCCTCATTATGTTGCATAACAAATCACCTTTGTTGCCTAACAGAATGGCACAGTAGATTTTGTTGTTGCCTCATGTAAACTTTAGTCTTGCGAATTCCATTTTGCACTGACACATTGCTTCTGCCTGACAAGTGCTTTATTTCTGTTGTTAAGCAGTGAGCTCCACAATACGCAGCCAGCCAGGGAATCCTGAAAAACAAGTTTGGAAATACATAAATACGCCAGCACTATGTCTGCAAAACAATCGGCCACGTGGATCCTGACTGCTGCCTAACACTGGGCTTAGAGGCTGCAGCTACACATCCTGGGAGGCAGCACGGCTGCAGATTCATCCCTCGTGGTCATCTGATGTTTTCAGTTACAAGGAAACACAGTAGCATAAAGAAACAAAGAAAGTGGCAGAGCAGCAAAGGAATTTTAAACCAACAAAGAATTCATGGTGTTGGCATTTTAATGTTATGTTATTGCCTTTTTAAAGGATTTATCCAACTGCATTGCATTATCTCTTGTTTTCGGTGTTTAATTACTGTTTCTAACTAAATAGGATTAGTTACCATGTTCTTCTAGTAAAGAACAAAGTGTGAAAAATGTTAACAAATTCATCCATATGATTACAAAATGTTAAACCTCACTAAACACTTCTGAGTCTTCTTTATATATGTTCAGCACATATTTCAGGGAAAAGAAAACATTTTTTTCCAGGCTTCATACAGTTTCCTTCCTTAAAACATTTTAGTTGGAAGCTTTTTCTATTGGCATATGACCAATACTCTGGATAAGTGGGAAAACAGTGGTGGTATCTAAAGGCCAAATTTTGCCACTTCTTAAAATGAGTAATGCTATCTTATTTTCATATATGCCAGCCATACCCTCTACTCAGAGCAGTACTGGAAGCTCACTGATAGCTGCTCTCTAGTTTCACTGGATAAAATCCAAAGAGGAAGAAAATCCAGTCATTACAAAAGCAAACTTCAATAAAGTCTGAGAGTTGGCCTGTTGGGATAACCCTAACTAAGAGTAACAAAATCTGGATGCTAGCTCATTTAAAGACGCACATATTTTGACTTCCCCTCCTACTCCTTTGAGAAATGTATGTTTCAATCTCCAACACACACTCATCTCTGGTGTACTCTCCAAATTGTTCAGCTGCTTTTCAGTCGAACCTGCTTTTTCATCAGTGCTCCTGTCATTCCTGCTGCTCACCCCATTTCCTACACGGTCAAGCAAGTCATCAAATAAATCATTGGAGACGTTGTTGGACAATGGGTGAATGAGTTACTGCTGAGGGATTGGGCTTTGCCTCTATTTACTGGCTGTAGTTAGAAACACTTCAAGCCAAATTTCAATTACAGGGGATCAAATAAAGGCCAGCCCAGTCTGGGCATTTTAAGAGATAATTGTACTTCAGTGAAGCAATAAGGCATGGTTGTTTTCAGACGTTGCTGCTCGCACTTAATGGTGCCCATACAAAATCTACCTGGGTATTACTGCAAACAGCTTTGGAAAGCCTTCATGGGAATGCATATGGTCAATGAAGGCAATAAGGTGCCTGGATGCTTGAGGTACAGGACAGGGAAACAAAAGAATCCTTGTAGGAACCCGAGATATGTGAGACTGTACAGCTGTAATGATGTGCAACTGTACTGCTACTCTTTAATTTGTGGGAAAAAATCATGAGCAGTGCTAAGTGGATGGGAGAGAGATCAGAGCCCTGCCTGCTTCAAGGTAAAACACCAGCCCTGAAGGTGTTGGCTACTTCATCTTCACAAATATGCTGATGACACAGGGCCTAGGACATTTCAAATTGTGACTGAAAGACCAGGACTTTTTAAGACAGAGAATAAATGAGTAAGAGAAGACTTGATAGAACCATAGCTTGGAATTAATAGGATTAATATAGGAGATAGGAGCCTGGCTCTTTCGTGTCTTGATATTTGAAAGGAAATACGTTTTCACAGAGAAATTTAAAGTGAGTCTAGAAAGCATCTGGACTTTAACAGGAGTAGACAGTAAACAAAGTCCTGTTTATGCTTCACATGTTTTGACACTGAAACATATTGTTCAAGTCCTGTTGCCAGCTCTGGACTGACTGGTTACCCTCTTTTAATAATACAAGAGCAAGATGACAATGCAGCTTGAAAGGCAACATTTTAAATTATAAACTCCTTTTCCATACAGCACATAATTAACCTATGGAACTCATTCCCACAAGATTTAAACTGAGCTGAGACTCCCTTGTATCTGAAAAGGATTGGACATGTATTTATAAACTGGCCCAATTCCACTTGGGGCAAGGGTAGTAAACATTCAATTAGGTATTTGCAAATGATCCTTTTTAAATCCCCATGGAGAACATGCCAGCAGCCCTAAGGACCTCAGCAATGGGCACACACAGAACGACTTACCCAAGGGGCAGAAATTCTCCAGGGCTGCTGCACCTTAACACTCGATTTCCCCTGAACAAAAGGTGATGATGATGCTTCGGCTTCAGAGCAGTTGGCAACAACACCCTCAGGACTTGACCTGCAGCCCTGGCAGTGGGTGTGCACAGGTAACACACACTGACTGCACGCCTGAGTGGGTGTGCACAGGTAACACACACTGACTGCACGCCTGAGTGGGTGTGCACAGGTAACACACACTGACTGCACACCTGCCTATTGCTGAGGTTTCCTCACACCTGCTGAGCTCCCCGAGTGTTGGGCTTTGCCCTCCAGCAGCTCGAGCAGAGTTAGGGCCGCTCCGCACCCCACACTTTACAGGCACACATTCGGCTGAGACCGAAATCCCGACATTTGTTCCTTATTTCCCCGCCGGGGGTGCCGAAAAGCCCCGGTGGGAGAGGCGGGCGCGGGATGCGGGCAGGAGCACGGGGGTCCCCAGTGTACCGGGACGGCCGCTGTGCCTGGACCGCGCTCCTCGGGGCTCCTCCCGACCCTCCCAGCCCGGCACGGCCATGGGGGCCGGCACCGCCCTCGGGGGACACGCCGAGCCCTGCGGTGCCACCTGGCGGTGGGCTGGGGGAGCGGGGACACCGCGATGGGGGAGCGGGGATTGGTCACACTGGGGTGGAGGAGCTGGGACCCCTCTGTGGTGGGCAGTGCGGGACAGCCTAAGGCTCTGCTCTCTTTTCTAAACATTTTGGCTGCAAACCAGTGCTCAGTGCTAGACCTCCAGGGACACTGAGAGGGATTTCTCAGGCATGGTGTAAAAAAACCATGTAACCATAAACCAGTATGTATTTACTCATCTGTGCCTTAAAAGAATAGACACATTAAATGTTAGTACAACATCCAGGCTTTGGCAACATTCAAAGCCTTTTCCTCTGTGTCTGTGTTTTCACCTACGTGTTCTACAGCCTTTCCTTTTTCCTTTCTTACCTTCCTTTAAGGTAACACTCCAGCTGGGGAGGCCAGGCTGGCTCCTGTCCCTCTGCAGCACTGTCCCTGTTTGCCTCTGTAGCTCGGTGGCAGAGGGATTGGGATGGGACTGGACTTCAGGAGAGAAGGGACACATCCTCCTGCAGCTTGGCCAGAGGGCAAGAAGAGGCTGAACTGCAATGGAAAACCCCTTGGAGCTGTGGACTTCTTAAATATGGTCATTTCAGCTTCAACCATCAAAGGGAAAAGTCTAAAGGTCTTCTGGAAGGAGAGAAAGCAGTTCACCCTTGCACCTTGGAACTCTGTGAACTGCAAATGCAGCCTCTGCTGGAAACAAAGAGCACTGTCAGCAAAGCACAGGGGCTGAGCAGGCAAAGAAGACCTCAAAGCTGGTGTTACTCTTAAGAAGGACAAAGCAGAGCTGGGCAGGAGCAGAGAAGTGAACCTAGAAAGGAAAGATAGCATTCAAACAAGCTAACTGAGGAGAAATACTGGAAAATAGGTTAAGAGAGAGGTGAATTTTATCCTTTTTGCCTCTGCAAGACATCTCCACCTTTTAGGACACACTGACCCTTCTTGCACAAATCACCAGGAAGGACCTTCTGTGCCTATTAAAAAAGGGTTTCTTCACCTCTGGACAGAACTCACTTTCCCTTCACAAATATGGGCAAGTTAAGCATTAGGCCCATCTCCCACACCAAAATGCAGCCAAGGCTGCTGGTTCCTCACCGCTCTAGCAACATGCCTGTCCACTCCAGGTCTCCAGGGCAGGTCCATAGTGACAAGGCAGGTCTGAGGAGAGGCCACAGCATCAGTCAATGGGTTGGGGTCCAGACCAGACATAGGTGTGACCACGGCTGGAGACCAGCACTCCTGTCCTGTGGCTCAGGACAAAACTGAAGGCTCCAGGATAAGCCAAAAGAGGCTCCTGAGCAGAGACCCCAGGGGAGGCTGTTTGGGCTAATTGGGGCCTATTAGTACCCTCAGGGCCTTGACGTAACAGGAGAGCGAGCACCTGTGCAGACTGAAGGCTTGTGGGGACTCCAGAGATCTCACCATTAGGGATCTAACAGAAAATTGCTGAGAGAAGCGTGGGGAGAGATGCCCAGTACCATGGCTGCAGTGACACAGGGCTGTATCATGTCCCCACCAGTAAAAGCCAGGTTTCCCTAAAAACAGCCCTTGCAGTGGCAACAGCTCCCTCCTGAAGTGACTAGCCAGAGGGCCATCACCCATATCCAAGGAGACAAGATGAAGCAACAACATACTTTGAGATAAACTGCAAAAACACACTATTTCAGTCTTTTACAATGGTATCTGTGATCCCACAATTAAGCAGGTTTGGAGAATCAGCTACAAGTTTCTACAGTTTTCAGTTCCATACTTCACCCATACGTGCTCTGCCTCCCTGCATTTGCAGCCTGAAGTTTCAAGACAGCTCAGACTTCACTGTGCTGGGTTCCCTCAGCCTCAGCCCTCTGGAAAACATTCCATGTGCACATTGCATCTCTCCAGATTTTATTCTCATTCCAAATCTGCAAGTACAAATATAGTAACATTCCACTTTCCTAATGCACACTTGCAAGATGTGCTGAAATGTCAGACGCTAAATGGTACAAAAAAGCACTTTACCACATTCCCGTTGATGTGCAATATAAGAGAGAAGGCAGAAATTGCTTTAACATCTGTTGATTTATTAGATCTGAATACTCTCCTGCTTTCATCTGGCAGCAGCAGAGCTATTAATGCTGCAGCAGCTTCTTCAGTGCGCTGGTAAATACATACCTCGAGAACGGTCTCATTTCTGCAGGATTTTGGTCGCGACTCCCTCTATCCAAAGCAGAGCTGCCTGAGCAGAGGGACTGTAGGAAGGTGAACTCAGCAGCGAGGAGTGGACAGGCAGGTGATCCCCCTGCTGTGGGGAGGAAGCAGGGGTGAGGCCAGAAAGCTTCCTACCGCTGTAGCTATTGTGTCCCTGCTTCCTCTGCCGCACCACCAGGGAAACCATGGATGACGCAGCCAGTGGGACTGAACTCACTCAGCAGCAGTTGCAGGGCTCTGCCAACATGATCAGAATCAGCTCTTGACTGTCAGTGTTGCTGTGTCACTTCAATGGATGCAGGGTCCTTCCCCGTGGCTGGTATTGTTTCTCATGCTGCTAAAAACAGCCAGTTGGCAACATTCCTTCTGTGCATTTGAATTACCCAGAAAAAATGCAACTCAGCCAAAAATGTTGAGATAACATTTTTTTCCTGCTTCTGGATGGGAAACAATATTTTGACATGCTAGGAGACTTCAAAATGAAAAAATGAAGGTTTTATTCTGATAAATTCGCATTTTCTCAGGGAGTGGAGGCCCAGGGAATCACTTTGTTAAAATTTCCCAGTTGGCTTGAATAATAAGGATATGACCTTGAAGAAGTCAACTGTGACACAAACATTTTCTCGTAACAGAAGACACAATCACTACCTTACTGTGGATCATGCAATGTGGCTGATACATTGAACATTATCCAAAGGAGAAAACGTGTGTTCAAATGGGACCATCTCATCCAAACCCAAAGCTCCACAGACAGACAGCACAGGTGGGGACTCACCTGTCCTTGCCCCACCTCTGGTCCTGCCCTGCTGCAAGGTCTCAAAGAAGGCAGCTGGAGTTTCTGGGAACAAGGGACATAGCCTGTCTCCTCTTGGAGGACATTTAAGAAGGGAATAGTTACCAAGGGCTCTTGTGTTGTTAGCACAGCTTTCTGATGTGTTGGCTTTTGCAATGTGTCAAACACCCTCCAAACTGGCCCACTGCTCCCTTCCCTTCCATGGGCACGGGCACAAACCCACTCCGAGCATCCACAAGGCAGCTACAGCAGCTGCCAAAACCCTTCGGCTGGAAAAATTGGCAGGACAAATTTGTTTGGAGGCAAATTAGAACTTCACCACAGAATAAGCACCAGGTTAAGCTGAAGCACCTCAGGAGCATCCCTGAAACAAGCAGTCCTCAGTTCTCCTTCTCTGCTGGCAGGAAGCCTCTTGACTTCAGCATATCACTTTACTGAAATACTCTCACATTTTCCTGATGTTGAAATTGTAAAGTGCCAGAGCAGCTAAATATAGGAACAAAATAAACCAACTACACGAGAAATAAAAGCTTATTTTTTGTGTCTTCTGATCTTATTAGTAATCTTTCTTTCCTTTTTCTAGAGTTCCTTGCTGAGCTGGAAAAAAAAATCCTAGTTGCCAAATCTGTACCTAATCTGTTGTTTCTTTCTATATATTTGTAATATATTCTTTCCTCTTTTTAGCCAAGGTTCCTCTGTGAATGCAAATTCTCCACACTGTCCTAGCCAAGATACACGGTGTGTTAGTGGGAACTAACCTCTTCAGTACTCAAGGAGCAAATCTCAGCAGAAGATCTGTCATATTATGAGCACTAACAAATACTGCAGTTCGTGTCTCTCGTATTTTGTGTATAAAATTTAAACTCACAGCTGCATTTCTGGCTGTGATCTCCATGGAGATGTCACACACAATTTCCCCCGCAGTGAAGGGCAATGTTTGGCTGAGACTTGCATGGCTCCTGGAGCTCTCGCTGCAGCCCAGCACCCCCTTCTGCTGCCTGGAGTGGCATCTCACCCAGCCCCCTGCAGGGCTGGAGCTGCAGTGCCTGGTTGTTCCAAACAACCCCTTATCTCACTGGGTTTGGGATCAACCCTTCCAGCTGGATCATTAAACCACTGGTGAGCTGAAACTGGAGGATAGCACAAACAGTCCTGGAACATTTTCCTCCATCTGTCTGTGATAAGTCTAGCTAACTTTTGCCATCTTCTGGAGGAAGGGAATAAAATGAGGATGCTCAGTTAGATTTGTGCCATATCAAACTTGAGGCATTAAATAATGGGTTTATTTGTTATTATCACAAAGCTCACCAAGTTTGTAGACTTTTTTTTTTTTAACCAGTTCATCCCCAGTGCTCTGATGATGTTTTCATTCTGCCTCAGACTCCAGAAGCCTCATGTTCATCAGAAATGCTCTCAAGGTACCCAAGGCATATTTAGGATTTCCTGACCAGTTTTTCAGCAGTGCAGTCTGCTGAAAAGAACTGCTCAGTACCAGAGCAGTGGTGCATTTCCCCTCAAGTGAAACAAAAATCTCCTTCACAGGAGAGCTGTGCTTTCCCGTGGACAGTGAACTCACTTCCTTCTGTTTTGTTTATAGCCCTATGTGAGGTTTTTCCTCTTCCATTCCCTTTTCCAAAAGCAGTAAGACAATAAGATATTGTTAAGTGTTAAACATCCATGTTTCTGTTTCTTGTCATCATAACAGGACTATTAGAATGATGAGAAATGAAACAGGGAAATGATGAGGGAGAAGGGCAAAATTTAGCTCTGATTTTTATCCAAAACAGAAGAAAAGACATTCAGAAATGACCCGGCAATTGCCAGGAGATATTTTGGTTTTAGGAAAATTACAGACTAACCATGTAATGTTAATGAACCTGCACACTATGCTTAAACTAGAAAACTGTACCCTGGGCAAGGTGATTTGACCAATGCCATCTGTAACAGGGCATAGGGATGAAGCATACAGGTCACTAACAAAGCTCAGAGATGCCATTTCCAACAGCACCAGGAAAGGAAGTATCCAACACTGAACTACAAAATCCTTGGACTCCTCCGAAAGGGGCTCTCTCTGGAGGGACAAGAGACAAACATGGTCATGGGAGGACTTGAGGATACCTTTGGAGAAGAGGAAACTTTCCACAGTGTGGAGACTAAAGGAATCTGATCTCCCTCACACCCTGGGGAGAGAGTCTAAGGCCAAAACAAAATGATGCTGGAATGGCACACCCAAAACTGGATTGGAGCAAGCCCTGGAGCTGGTTGTATGCGATCACACGTTGAACACATCCAGCAACAAACCAATTGCCGTGCAAGAGGAGGACATTTTGCACTAACCTCAACATCCTAAATGTGGTGGATGTGACAGTTTGACCTCAGGCAAGGGAAGGGCACACGCAGGGACTGTGGACAGCTTTGAAATTAATCTTGTGATCAGCTACAAAGATCCAGAGAATGTGTATTTGGTGTAATGAGAGGGGTCAGCCCAGCACATGGACAAGTACATGGCAAGGAGGTTTGGCAGCACAGCCACTCCAGCAAGAATCAGAAATTCCTGGGGATACTCAGCTGTCTAGAGAAATGTGTCACACTGATCTGCCCAAGCCAGAAACCTCATCTATTGCTCCTTTCTCCCTGAGACAGCCTTCCTAAGCCAAATGGGTGATCACATCCAATCCATTTTAGTTTGCCAAGCGCGTTATTCCTCATACAATAACTGAGCACAATTTACCAAGCGAGAGCATAAACAGTCTTGGTCAAAGATATGCAACTGACGGCCCCAGCAGTGCCCAAGCCAAAGGCAGAAGATGATGTTATAATAAGAAAGGGCCTATTTTAGGGGGGGCAAATAGATTCTGCAATTAACATTGTCAAACCATCAAGTAAATAGATAGATTTCAATATCACTCAATGACTCTTTTAGCCCTAAAATGTTTGAGAAGTGATGCCGTTTAACTTGCATGTACAAGGACAGATAAGATAGAAACAATAGCGCACCATCCCCCAACTAATTCAACAATAAAACATTTGACATGTTTTGGGTCAGCCAGTGCAAAATGAAAACGTTGCCATGAATATCAACATGAGGAAACAGCAATTTGAAACAACAGAGGTATCTCAGTGGACAGCCCTGAAGTTGGGGCTGCAGGACCGGGGCGCCAGAACCCCCATTTCCAGGCTTTGGAAAGCAATACAGAAACGAACAGCAGACTGAAACAGAAAGCCCTGGCTCACAATGTCACACGTGGAAGGGCATTACTGCTGCTGGACACATGAGTGGGGGGAAAACTCTGAGCACGGGCAAAAATGTGAGTATGGGGAACAGAGGAAGATCCCCAGGAAGGCTGCAATTGCTGTGTCATTTTATGGATATAGTTATATGTTAACACACACATATATATATGACAATCGAAGTAAAACCCTCTCACATACTTTCAGTACATCAGTAGTAGCCTTCAGGTCTGCTGCTGGCTTTGTTCCCCTAAAGTGAAAGCTGCCGGATTACAAAATAAAATGCAATTATTTTTCTTGCAGCTCTCCTTCTCTTTTGTATCTCATACACTTTCTTCATTTTTCCTCTCTCTCTCCTTTATTTCACTTCTTTCCCCCCTCCCCACTTCTATTCCTTGCTCTCCCTACCCCCCCCCCCTTATTAGCATTTAGGCTCTCCACTCGTCCTTTCTCCTTTCCTGCTGCTTCTGCTTTTCTGTCTCATTCCCAGTCACTCATTTCTTTCATACTGAATTAATTCTACCCCTGGTCAATGCATCCTGACAATCTATCTGTTTTTAATTGTTGCACTAAACTTAGCTGGACATTTCAGAGAGCCGTGTACATTTAAACTGAGGACCTTTTCAAAGTCTTCATAATTCAACTTGATTCCATGTATTTGATACAAGAGCCATATGTTTTTGTGGATCACGTATTGTCTCGCACATGTGAGTACTTACAGAACAGACCTGTATTGGGGTATCGATTGCTTTGGCTTTCTGAGCTGTCAAGTAATTTTGTGCTATGTAAAAGCATTGATACTTTGAAATGTGCAGAGATTTTCTCCACACGTCTAAAAATACTCTGTAAATGTAACAAATGAGGGCTCACAATGCTGAGTGGGCTTTGCTTCTCATCCCTTCACAGGTGAAAAAGAAACCCTCACATGTTGCTCCCCACCAGAGATAAGAGGGTGGTAGGGTTTGAGCAGCATGGAGACCACATTGCTCCTTCATTACCATTAGCCTTGTTAAATGGCCCTTCACAGACACCACCAGTATTTCTAAGCTTTATTGAATTCATCCCAACAACTCCCTAGAAATGATTCATTAATCTATTGCATCCTCAGAGCAGATCTAGTAGCCTTTACTCAGACAAAACTTTCCTGCAGTCACACCCTTGTGCAAAGTCTACAAAGAAGGGGAGAGAAGAGGGAGAACATCATACTGGATTCTGGCAAAGGCAAGTAAGATTTGACATTTCCTTTTCGGCAGTTAAAACGTTAAACCAAAAGTTAAAATCCTACCCTAGGTGTGGGTGTCCCCAGCACATCTTGGTATCAAATGTGTACATCTCCAGGGAAAAGTGGACAGAGACTAGCAGTGATCTAAATGGAGGGGAAAAGTTCTCACACTGATTCAATTAGAGCAGTAGATGTTGTAATATAGCTTCAAGGGATAACTGAAACTTTTGGAGAGTGCTTCCTTTTTTTTTTTCTTTCCCTTTTTCTTTCCTTTGGCTGCTGCCACATGGAGCTCATTTCACATTTCAACTGTAATGTAAGTGATACAGAAAAACAGTTCTCACTTTGTGTCAGATCCACTGGTGCTGGATCCACAGGCACCCTCCTCCAAGGAGTCTGAGAATACAGCCATGCACAGAAGTTTACCTTTTCTATCCTGCCACACCTGGGTCTCAAGTGGATGAGTTTTCTTTCTAACTGCTAGCCAGAAAATACTGAGTGATCCCCAGAAAATGATTCATCTCACTCAGTTCTCTGGGAAAAAGTACAAAAGTTAAATCATGACAGTTGTTCCGTGCTACAGTGATGTGAAGCACAGGACAAATTAAAACGTGCTATTAACCAACTATGTCAATAGAAGTAGAAATCCACACCTTTTATGAGGAGAGTGCACTGACTTTGTTACTACTGTGCTGATTTGCACCAGCGGTGCATCAGTCCCGGCAAGTTCTCTGGGAGCTCTTCCCCCTGAGGTAGCCAACAGTCTGGAAACATCACAGGAGTATTTTGACTGGGGGCTCTCGGGAGCTGGGGCTGCTCCGTATGCTGTGGTATTGCAGCAACGCCCCAATCTTGCTTGAACAGTAAACAAATATAACAATAGCTACAAAGATAAACCACAAAAAAATTTCCCCCTCCTGGAATTCCCAACGCAAGATGAGCATCTTTGTCTTAGAAATAGCCAGTACCTTAGTTTCCCACTGCACTGGCTCAAGCTGTGGGTGCCTGGTGAGTCTAAAATTCACTGTGCTCCACTCTTTGTCACTCAGAAGCTGAAAGAGCTAAAGAAAAAACAACCCTGGAAAATTAAGGCATATATAAGTTCGTTCACTCTGGAGAGCTCCCCTAGCTCAGTCCTTCTCAGTGAAACCTGACATGCCACCATCAGAGCTGTGACATTGGCACTGCAGCGGCTTCGCCAAGGCCAGTGTGGGCAGCCAAAGACTCGGGGGATTCACTTGCAGTCTGTATTTCTGTGTTGGCAACACGGGCAACAACACCCACAGTTCATCCTCCGGTGCCTGCTGAGTCATCTTTGTAATCTCCCTCGGCTGGTTCAGACCACGGGGAATCCTTTGCAGTCACCCAAATCCCCCAGCCAGCCCCAGCACAGAACTGAACACGGAAGAGCCACTGCCACGCCTCAGCGAGGAGCTCAGGGCAGGGCAGAGAGACCAGGAGTTCCTTCTGACTGCAGCATCAATTATTTCACTGGTCCTTATGTTTCTCCAGGATCCACTGCACCTGATTTTCTTTAGCAAAATCCATTTCTCCTAATTATAAATATTCCGTTCTTTCTCAAATAGAAGGCAGTAGCTGGTATATCCTCATTTGCTCGAGATCAATGGATCACACAGTGATTTTTTGGCTCTGAGCAACTTAAAATGAATTTATCACCAAAAATGTCGGTAAGTGTGTATAAACCGATTTTCTATAGTTATAAAGTCTCAGTTGCCAAAGGATTGTATCCTGTGTTTATTTAGAGGAAATTTTGGCTATGGGGATTACTTGACACCTTATAGTTCTCCTAAGCAAGTGCTGCTCTCCACACTGCTTCGTTAATACTTGTACAAGGCCACACTCCAGAACACGAGGACTCAGAATGACTTGTTACATGAAGGGAATTTTCCTTACAGGAGAGATTAGTGGTTAAAAATACGGCACACCAGAGCAATGGTAAAAGCCTGCTGTCAGGAGGGAGGGCTGCAGCCCCTGTGGTACCGGCGAGAGAGGGAGGGCAGCAGCAAAAGGAAAAGAAGAATCCGCGAGCGAAACGGAGCAGGCGAAAGGAGAAAAGCGCGACTGCGTATTTATACCCTAGGAATTCCCCACGTTTCAAGACCGCTCTAAGAACGTCCCGCGGGCTGGGAAACACCTCCCGCTCCCGTGGCTTTTTCTGGGTGTTTTCTGGCAACGGGACGGTGCTGAGAGCACGGCGCGTTCTGCGGTGGGAAGAGCGGAGTCCCCTCGGCAGAAGGGGCCGCTCTCCCCGGCGGGGTGGTGTGTGGGGCGAGGCGGGATGATGCGGGGCGATGCGGGACGGTGTGGGATGATGCGGGGTGATGCGGGGCGATGCGGGACGGTGTGGGATGATGCGGGGTGATGCGGGGCCGGCAGAGGGCAGCGGCGGTCCGGGAGGTGCAGGCACAAGCTCTGCCCTCATCGGGCCAACTGCAACTACTTAGGGTGTGCTCTTGCTTCAAACTCCGAAACGTGTCATGTGGAACATCAGAAAGGCGCACTGGTGAACTCTCCGCCTCTAATGGGAAACACTTGAGAGTTCCACCAAATCTGTCACTTTTTAAATGAAAACATGAAAAAAGGGCCGAGATAAAACAAAACAACGAGGGGGGGGAAAGGTTGGAATCATGCACTTTGATTCAGATACTGAAAAATTTTCCTCTAGGAATGGAAAAACTGATGGGGAAAAAAAAAAAAAGGCAAAGCGAAATCTTCTGGTGCTTGCAGCAGCCGGAACAGACATTCCTCCCTATATATAATCCCCTCGTTCCCTTCTCGCTTCGGGAAGGGAAAAAAAAAATGTCTGTGATGGCTCGTAGAGATTTTGGGACCTTAAAATGTTTAAACAAGTGGTTTCCATTTCTATTCCAAGGCAACTGGTGACTGTCCCAGACAACACTGGCTGCTCTGGGCTGAACTGAACGGTGGTTTATAAAAAGAAAAAAAGGAGAACCAAGAGGCTTCCAAAGCAAGGGCGTTGATTTTGGGGAAAGAGTAGGGAAAGAGAAGGACTGTTTCGTGGAATGGAACTACAACAACCGGGCCAGGAGGCTGCTCTACAAGAGATATGTGTGTTTAAAAAACGTTATTGCTAACTTTTAAAATGTCCTGCTTCTATTCTAAAAACGTCACCGTATCTCGAAGGCACCACAGGAACCAGAAAGGCAACCTGTAAGGACGGTGACTGAGAGGCTGTCCCTGTCCCTGACCCTGTCCCTGTCCCTCTCCCTTTCCCTCTCCGTTTCCCTTTCCCTCTCCCTGTCCCTCTCCCTGCCCCTGTCCCTCTCCCTTTCTCTCTCCCTCTCCCTGTCCCTGCCCCTGTCCCTCTCCCTGCCCCTGTCCCTCTCCCTTTCTCTCTCCCTGTCCCTGTCCCTGTCCCTTTCCTCTTCCCTGTCTCTGTGCCTGTCCCTGCCCGTCTCGGCCCCCTCTGCCGGCCCGGCCGGGAAGCTTCTGCCCCACGCCCCTCCCGCCGGGCCCTGGGGACATTGGATCCATGGCAATTCGTGAGGACACGGATTAAAGTGCGCCCCTTCTCGCACTGGTACTATCGGGGATCCCCATGGCCGCTCCCGCTCGCAGGGCGTGTGTCCCTCCTGCCCCACCTGGGGCTGGTTTGAAGGCAGAAGGGGCTGGGACGGCCTCAAAATCTCGGTGAAAACGGATCAAGGGACAACTCCAGCTGCCCAAACCTCAAAACCCTGCAACGTGCTTGCCCCTGAAAGACCTCCGGACCTCACCCCTCTCCCAGGGGTGTTTCCCTAGCCAGGAGCCAGCGGCGGGGAACATTCCCCGGGACTTCGTTCTCCGGGCTGTGCGAGCCTTTGGCGGCGCCGCTTCTGATCCTCCCGTGGGGCTGACAGCAGCCCCTCGGTGGGGCAGACCGCGGGAACCGCTTGTACCCGAGCGTTCAGGAGTACCAGATACCACAGACATGGTCACTGATAAGCACCAAGCGATATCACCTCCAAAGCAAAGAGCAGAGGAAACGCAGCGCACCGTCAACATGTGCCTGATATTTCCCCCCCCGAACATCTTGTTAAAAGCAACACCTGACAAAAAAGAGATGAGTAGCGTGTGACTCCTTTTTGTTTCTTTCCCCTTTTGATAACTTAGGACACTATGCCCCGAGTTGTGCTCAGCTTCGCCCTGTCCTTTATTGATTGTTTGGGTTTTCACGGAACAAAACGATAATAACGAAAAGAATCCCAGTTATCGTTGGGAAAAAACGGGGAAACAGGCGCCGTATGTTAAACAACAGGTCAGTAACCCTGCTCTGCGGCGGAGCCGGCAGCGCGCTTCCAAATGCGCACCTTTGCACGCACTGCTTGCCCGAAGAAGTGGAAGCAGCCCCGACGGCCCAAAAATCACGAACCTTCTCCCCACGCTTGCTCAAAGCCCATTTACTGAAGCCCGGCGGGTTTTCTCAGTCGCCCCTGCCCCATTCAAACTCCAGATCCCCATCAACTGCCAGTGAAATGCCCTTCGAGGGCCAGCCCGAGGGTAGAGGAGTTTTGCACCACTCCGTGCCCGCTTTCACTTTGCGCTGCCTCCTGTCATCGAAAATAGTCACTGTGAAGCAGAAGGGTGAGATTCTGCCCCGTTACTTCATGATCGTTCCGAATTAGCTATTCATGTGGTGTGGGGACAAAAATCCCGTTGGAGAGAGAAAAAAAATTAAACGAAGGCAGGTGAACAATTAATCTGCCAGAATAACCATAGGGGTTACAGGGACCAGCTGAGAAGCCAGGAGCCTCTGCCCATGTCAGGAGCCACGGGTGTGCCCGCGCCCGCCTGCGCCCTCCGGGAAAACCGAGGTTAGGACCCCCGGCATTTCAGGGCAAAGTGACGTTCCTCCTGCCGTCATTTGATAACGGGGAAAGGCCTTACAGGGCGCACAACCCCCCTCCCAAAGGCAGGGCAGGGAGAGCCGGTGTTTCACTTTAAGATCACACCTGAAGAGAT
Source organism: Dendrocincla tyrannina (assembly GCA_035047865.1). Classification (NCBI taxonomy): domain Eukaryota; kingdom Metazoa; phylum Chordata; class Aves; order Passeriformes; family Dendrocolaptidae; genus Dendrocincla; species Dendrocincla tyrannina. The sequence continues at coordinate 24,775,676 of JAWWMP010000011.1, forward strand.
TTCGCACAGCATTTGCTCACTGTGCAACTCGAAGGAGAACAAGGCTCTCCTCCACTGCCAATGCGTTCGTGATCTGTGGTTCTCGACCCCCTCTCTCGGGCGGAACGGGCAGGTCCCAGCGGCGGGAACGGGTGGGGTCCCGAGGGGCGCAGCCCTGCCTGGTGCCCGGCGCCCTGTGCTGGGGCGGGGAGAAGCACGAGGTTTTGTCGAAAGCCGAATTCTGCTTCAGGAAACATGCAGCTGATTTTGAACGAATTCCCACCAGCCCACCAAATCCTGCAGCTGCTTGTTTGGCTAATAAGACTCCATGTGGTTTCTAAACTTATGAAAAGTAAAAGGAAAAAGATGTCCATCCAAGTAAACTATAAGTGAAAACTCATTGATTACCTCCGCCTTCCTGTCTCTCATTTGATTAATCATTTGCCATCATGCTTTCCGAGTCACTTCTGTGTTGGTTTCCCTCTGCCTGAATCCTGTAAGACTTTTCCAGAAGGGCGGCTGTGATGTTGAGACCAACATACTGTAAACAACCACAAGAAGCAGAGCTAATGTTTTCAATACAGCTCTAGGACTAAAATAAACTCGTTGGATTAGGCCAGCCTGAGCGATTGTTTTGGTGAACGCTTCCCAGGCCCGCTGCTGAGCACATCCCCGAGGGCTACCTGGGGCGGGCGGCGGAGCGGGCGGGCGGGCGCCGACCCCGCCGGGAGGAGACCCCCGGCCCGCCCGGTGCGGGGCCGCATCCCTGCTGCGGGGCAGATGTGACACCGCCGCACAGAAGAGCCCCGCACACACAGGGATGGGCTCCTGGGGCATTCCGCATGGGTGAATGGAGAAGTCGCAGGGGAACCGCAGACCCGGGAGCCGCGCCTGACCCCTCCCTCTCTCTCCCCAGCCCCCGGCTGCCAAGGTGTGCCCAGAGCTGCCGGCGCCGCTGGCGGGGCTCAGCACTGCTCTCAGGGCTCTGCAGCGCTTCTCGGGGCTTTCCACCCTGGTTACCCAGGCCCTGTCCAAGCCCGCCACAGTGTCCGGCTTTTTAGTCTTCGCAGTATTTTTTTCACCGGCTTCTATTGCCCGTGCCCGCCTGCACGGCGCTGGTCCCCCGCGTTTGTAGCCGGCCAGCCTCTCCTGCGAGCGGGCAGGAGCGGACCCCACAGGGCGGACCGAGCCCTAGAAGGGAGGAAGGCGGGGGTCCCCGGTCGCTGCCCTCCCCGTCGAGCCACCCTCCGGGCCCGGGGCGCAGGGCAGGCGGCGAGCCGGGGCCGCCGGAGCTCGCCGCGCTCCCGACCGCCGGGAGCCGCGTCCGTCACACACGCAGAGCGGAGATTTTTTAAGTAACAAATGTACTTTTTTATTTTTGAAACAAAAATATCGTTTTCGGCTTAACAATAGCCGGATTTCGCTGAATGAAGCCTTTGCATATTTTCCTGTTTTAATTGGTTGTATAATAAACAGTCCTGACCCCGCACTCTCTTTTCAATGAGTTCAGGGTGAAACGCGGACCATGGGACTGGAAATGACTTTTTCACCACTTAAAACACGGACAAGAATACCAGGAATCAGGCGGTGTTAAACAGGCGCTCCGGCCGGGGCGGGAGGGAGGGCGCAAGGTAAGAGCTCTGTGTGTGCCTCCTCACGGAGCACGGCTCTGCCCTGCCCGCTGCCACCGCCACCGTCGCCTCCCCACTCCAGGCACGACGAGAGGAGCCGGGGCAGCTCCCCCAGGGTCCCTCAGCACCCTGTTGCGGGGTGGCTGTCCCCGCACTCCCGCCGGCCCGCAGGCAGAGGGCAGCCGTGACGTCCCGTGCCATGCCGGCGGGGACAGGTCTCGCTGCCGAGGGCTCTGCCACCCTCCGACCCCGGCCAGGGGTTCAAAAGGACCTTTGCGGCCTGCGCAAAGAACCAGAGAGGAAGAAAAAGCCACGGCCGCAGAACATCCCTCGGGGTGGGCTGCCCCGGGGCGTTGGAGCAGCAGAGGGGCTGTGGGAGCAAACCCTGCCCTTCCCCCGAGGGGCACGGGCAGCGCGCTGCCGCTCCTGCAGCGGCCGAGGCAGGCTGCTTCCCGCTCCAGGCAGGGAGAAAACACCCTCGCTCTCCTGCTTTCATCTCTGGCCAGCATTGCACAAACCCCGGGCCGCTCCGAAAGGGCAGCGGCGGCGGCTGAGCGACCCCGAGCCCCCCGCCCCGGCTCCGGCCCCCGGATCAGCCCCGCGGACCGGGAGGGCTCCTCGCCAAGGTGCTGTCCCGGGGAGCGCGCCCCGCTCCGTGGAGCATTCCTCCTGCCGTCATTTATATAACGGGGAAAGACCTTACACAACGCGTAAACCCAGCTCTTGCCAAGAGCCCGGCGGCGGCTGCTTGCCTTTGTGAGGGGCCGAGGGGGCCGGGGGGCAGCGCGGCCGGGGGCAGGTGGGACCCGCGGGGGGAGCGAGGGCGAGAGGTTGCTGAGCCGCCGTGGGCACCGCCAGGTCCCCTGGCGCCCTTCGTGCCCACGGGGCTGCCTGCACGAGGGGTCAGTACAGACCCCTTCTCCCGCCCAGGCCCTGCCGTCCCAAGTGCCACTGTCCCGGTTTGCGGCCCGGTCCTGCACATCAGCCAGGCTGTCCAGCGGGCACGGCTCGTACGGGCCACTCAGTCCCTGCGCTCAGCAGCGCACAGCGCGGCCCGCCGCGGCTGCCCACGGGCCGGTGTCCCGGGCCCAGACAAGCACAGCGAGCAGGGAGGTGATGGCCACCCATCTCCCCAGGCCCGTAAAACTGAACGAGCGGCAGAGGCCGAGCTGCTGCCGGCAGGACCAGTCCTGCCCCAAGGCCACCGCCCGGCCAGCACGGCCAGGACAGCCCGGGACGGCCGCCGAGTTCTCGCCGTGGTTTCCCTGTGAGTTTACATTCAGTGCAGTCTCTGTTTATAAAATATAGAAAACGATCGTGAAATCCTACAGGCGCGACGGCCGCAACTGACTCGGAGATGCGCTGCTGCCGGGGCGCGGCGAGGGGGCCCGGGCCGAAGGCGAGCGCAGGGGCCCGGCAGAACGACAGAACCCTGGCCTGGCACGGCGAGCGCTGCACGGCCCTGCCGGACCGCTCCTCTGCCAAATGCACAGCTCTCTGCCTCCCCATACAGACCCAGCCGGCCGCTGGCCAAGCACGGCGGGACCCAGCTGGAGACCCCTCGGGAATCCGAGTAGCCCCGGGGGCCGTACGGCCCTGCGCATCCCGAGCTGCCACCTCCTCCCCCAGCACCTGGCACTGCCAGCTATCGCTTCCCCCAAAGCCGGCGAGGCCCATCCGCTCCCGGGAGCTTGCCAGGGGGGCTGCTGCCCGGCCGAGCCACGGCACACCGCAGGAAGGAGCCCAGGGAGGCGCCGGTGGGGCTGTGCGGGGTCCCGGGCGGTGCTCCCGCCCTCTCTTCGCCCCGTGCCCACCTCCGGCACCGGGGGTTTCCCTTGCGGTCCCGACGTACCCCGGAGGAAACTAACGGGACTGGCAGTACCTAACTGAGTAAGGAACAATCAGCCAAGGCTCTGAGCCCTTCGGCACAAAGCTGCGATCCTCGGGGCCTGTGAGCGGTGCTGCCCCTGCTCTTCGCCGCCGCTCCCGCCCGAGGGCAGGTCGGATGCAGAGGGCAGGTCGGATGCAGAGGGCAGCGCGCCGCTCCCGCAGAGCCACGGGTGGCAAAGGCCCGAGCCGCTGCCGTGTTCCGTGTGCACTGGCAGCCCCGCTCCGGCCTGTCGCCCCCGTTGCACCGGTGTCCGTGCAGAGGCCATGCTTTCCCCGTCCCCCGCGCCCCCGGGGCAGCCGCTCGGCCCGCAGCCCCGAGCACAGCGCGGAGCGGCCGCGGCACCGCTCGCTGTACCCCCTGTGCACCTCTGTCCGCCCGGGAGCGGAGCCCCTCGGCCGCACCACTGCTCCCAGCGCCCTCCCGTTGGGGACTGGGCCTGGGCAGCGGGGCCAGGGGACACAGCAGGGCCACTGGACCCTTCTGCCCTCGCCGTGCTCGCCGAGCGGCGCCGCGGCAGAGGGAGCACCGGTCCCCACCTCGCCCCACGGCTTTCTGTGCCCGGGCTGAAGGCTGCCGCTTCCTCCCGTGCGGGGAGGCTGCAGCAGGCCCCGGCAGATGGGGAGAGTGTCAGGCAGCCGGGCAAGGGCCCGGCTGGCCCGCGGGTCACGACGCAGGCCGCCGGCTGCGGGCGGGGAGTGCTCACCACGGGACCGCTTTTCGCCCCTGGCATCCCCTCTGCGGGGCAGGGAGCTGCGGAACACGCGCATCCCCGCTCCCGCCGCGGAACTGCGGGCCTGGCCCGGGCCGGCGTCTGAGGGCACCCACTGCACCCCGGGCCGGCACCGGGCGGGGGTCGCCCCGCCTGCCCCATCCCCTCCTGACGCCCCCCGCGCAGTGGCCGCTGCCTCCGTGGGCCAGCGTGTTTCGAGGGGAGGCCCAGGCCTCGGGAGCGCCGCTGCCGCAGCCACCGGGGAGGATAGAGACAAGGCAAGGGGGACCCGCCAGCGGCTCCCGGCTCGGTCCCCGCCGGGCCCGGGATAACGCGGGGCCGCGCTCTGCCGTCCCGAGCAGGCGGGGCAGAACGGAGAGCGGGGCCGGGACCCGCGGCGGGCACAGCCACAGGCACTGCCCGGAGCGCTCAGCCCCCGGCGCCCCGCGAGGGACCGGGACGGAGGCGCTGCCGGGCCCGCCCGCCGAGCCGAACGAGACGGTCCCGCACCTCCCCGACACAGCCCCGGAGCGCAGCCCAGCAGTGCAGCGCCCGGGGCCGAGGGACCGCCCGGGCAGGCACGGCCCGCGTGCCCCCGCAGCGATGCCCGCCGCCGGGAGCAGCGGCCCCGGCACACGGAGCACGCCCCGGTCCCCGCCGCCGCTTCCCGACCCCGAGCGCGAAGGAGCGGAGTGAAACAAAACGATATGGAAAGAAGGAAAGACATTTTATTGGAGACTTTACAATGCTAGAAAGTACAATAAAAGTGCTAGTTCACTCTAGAAAAGTTGGTCCCAAAATGGTACTATGCCACAGTATCTATCAGCTTACACAAACATTTACAAAATCGCTATGAACTGGCCCCTGTTTTATAAACGCTATTTTTTTTTCACATTAATCTATGTAAAATTGTAAAATTGAAGGATCAAAATGTTTTAAGAAAAAGGGCAAGCACTCAAAAGCAGAACCTACTGGAAAATCCATTTTGGGCCAGGTTTGGGGTCAAAAAAACCGAAGATAGTTTAAACTTTCATTATTAATAATAATATGCACACGGAAAAATATTCCAATTTACAGGAAACTGTCTCTTTTTTTTTTCTAATAACATCAAAATATTTTTTTAGACCTGTATAAAATTACTTTTAAGACCTCAGAGGACGTTGTCTCCTTTAAAAATATATTTACCACTGCCAAAACGTTTCACGAGTGACCCTGGTGGGTTTTGTTTGTTGGTTTCTATTAACCAGCAATATCGCACATCTGCTGTTACAGCAGTCCCCACGTTAAGTACTATTTTAACGAAAAGCCACAGCTCAGAAGAACCGCAGTGCTTTGCAGAGCAAGGACGAAGACAGAGAAGACGAAGAGAAGGAGGACGAGCACCGCGGGCACACAGTAGTGTCTAGGCCCCGCCAGCCCTGCACCGCACGCATGAAAATGCCTCCGCTATTTACAAGCTCCACTTTACTCTCCCCAAGACAGCCCGAAAAGATTACAGCCGAATTACAGAGAAGCAAAATTTTGAGGGCTAAACAGTCTATTTTTAATTACATACTCCCCCCACCCTCCAAAAAAAAAAAAAAACCAAAACAAAAAACAAAACCACAAAACAACAAACCAAAACAAAAAAATAAAACACACACAGAAAAAAACCCTAAACCCCAAAACAACCAAAACCAACAGGTCGCAAACAAACACACACACACACACACGAGCAGAGAAACACTCGGTGAATCCCAGCTCGCCCGGAGACGGGCGGCCCGGCCGCCGCTGCCCGGCGCAGCCCCGCAGGGAAGCCCCCACACTTACACTGCCTTCTTCTCGTGGCCGGACGGCTCCTACACTGACACTACACACGGGGCGAGGCTGCTATTTGCCCACCGCGACAGTTTGGGCACAGAGAGAGGAAGGTCCGCAGCTAGGGACGAGGGGGAGAGACACGAGAGCACAGGGGGACGCGGCGGGATGGGAGAGGGGCAGCGGGGCCGGTGCATTTCTGTGACGGCGGCCGGCCGGAGCCTCCCTAGATGTCTATGCGGGAGTGTAGGGCGCTGTGTTTGCTGTCGTGCTCCCAGTAGGAACAGTGCATCATGGACAGCTCGGTGGGCTGGCGGGCGCAGGCAAACTGGAGGCCGGCTCCGTTCGCCGCCGGGGCCGCGGGCGGCGCGGGGCTGGCCGGGCTGAGCTGCTGCGGGTGGTGGGCGTGCGGGTGGTGGTGGTGGTGCCCCATGCCGTTGTAGGAGTTCACCATGCTGGGCAGCGCCATGCTCTGCACCCGCGAGTAGGGGCTGTAGGACGCCGGGCCCGAGAGTCCTTTCACATTGACGGGGCTGACGTTCCCGCCAGACATCTGGCAGGAGGTGTAGGGCATGGGCGCGGGGGGCTGCGCCAGCGGCCACGAGTTGTTCATGAAGGTGGACTGCAAGTACTTGGGCGGGGACAGGTAGCCGTAGCTGTCCGGGCTGAAGAGGGTCTTGCCAGGCTGAAAGTGGGTAGGAGGCGGCCGGAAAGGCCGTTTCATCCTTCGTCTCCTGCGGTAGTTGCCTTTCTCGAACATGTCCTCGCAGGCGGGGTCCAGGGTCCAGTAGTTGCCCTTGCGCTCGCCGCCGCCCTCCCGGGGCACCTTGATGAAGCACTCGTTGAGGCTGAGGTTGTGGCGGATGCTGTTCTGCCAGCCCTTCTTGTTCTTCTCGTAGAAAGGGAACTTGCTGATGATGTACTGGTAGATCCCAGACAGCGTGAGCCTCTTCTCCGCGCTCTCTCGGATGGCCATGGCGATCAGGGCCACGTAGGAGTAGGGGGGCTTCTGCGAGGGGTCCGGCTTCTCGGGGCACTTGTCCGCGCTCAGCTCCTCCTTGACCCGCTCCGGCTCCTTGCTGCCGCTGGTGTCATGAGCCAGCAGCGCCACTGTGTCCTCCTCGCCGTCCGGGTAGTTGCTCATCATGGTGCCCCGCGCCCGCCGCCCGGGGCGCCCAGC
>JAWWMP010000011.1:24784057-24851967 GCA_035047865.1 Dendrocincla tyrannina
CCTGCTCTGCCCTCCCCCGGCCCCGCTCGGCCCTTGGGGTACGGGCTGCAGTGAGCGCGGTGCTGCCGGCACGGCTCAGCTCGGACCTGACCTCCCCTGCCGTACTCAAGTACAGCTCGGGCTGCCTAGAAGCGGTCCTGGGACCAGCTGCACGCACTGCCCGGCGCCCGCAGCTCCGCCGGCCGGCGGCTCACGGCCCTCAGGCTCGCTCCTACCTTTCTTAAACGCGAACCTTCGCACACACTGTTCCCCGCCCCGCGGATTTGACGTGAGACACCAATTTTCGTGAACAAGCACGAGCCCAGGAGGCTGGGAGCTCCCGGCCGAGCGTTCCCGCTGCAGCCGGCCTCTGCCGTCGAGGAGCCCCGGGGCTTCGATGGCTGATGCGCGGATCTCTAGTTCCTCTGCCTGGCCACGGGTCCCTGCTCCCCGCCCCAAGAGAGGCTAACTGGGCGTGAAGGCACTCGAAGGTGCAGAAACGTATTTTAACCGAGAAGTACATGAGTCCTTCGGGGAACAATTATATTTACATATATATACATAATTATATTTCTCAGTTGAAGCACGTTTCTACATCTTCGCCCATGACCATATAACGAATCCCTGATCTCCCGTCGGCGGAGAAACGCATGCCCTGTCACCTGGGCTCTATGATTTCGGCCACAGAGAGGAGGCCCGTCTGGTTCCGCACCCAGCCGCGGAGCAGCGCTCGCCGCCCCCAGGCACCTCCCGAATGCACACAAACGAAACGGCGCAGGGATGGGGCCCGCAGGAGAGACCCTCTCCAGGCTTCCCCTCTCCGGGCGGCCCCCGGCGGCTCTCTCCGCGCAGGGCGGCGGAGCAGCCGGAGCCAGCTGTGCCCGGCCGCCCAGACGGGGGTTGTGGGCTCCCCAGGGTCGGGGCGAACTCCTTTCTGCCGGCCACCCATGCTGCCGGCGCTCCCCCTCGCAGGCATTTCCGCGGAGAGGGCCGGTGCAGGTGTAACAGCACTGCTGCGTGTGTCATCACCTCCGCCAAAAGGCACATTCCTCCCTTCTCGCTCCTAAGCCGGGCGCGTAGCTCCTTACCACGGCTCGCTCGCTCGCAAAGGACATTTGACATCCGAGGGCTTGTTTGGGGGGTTTTTTGACAGCCCCACCGAGGGAGATTTTGGATGAAAACCAGGGCAGAAGCTCAGCCCAGCGCTGGGAGCGGCGACCGGGCCGAGCAGCAGCAAAGGTGAGCACGGAGCCCCGTGTGCGGCTACTTGGATGTTTGACACAAGGGCAGGCAGGCGCTGCCGGGCTCTCCCCTCTCTTAATTAAGCCCTTCATAGGACATGAAAGAACCGCCTGAAAGCGCAGGAGCACGGCCCTGAAGCTGTACCCTGTAACGGCGGCTAAGCGGAGTGCTGAGGGCTTATCGGTACCCACCGAATTGTCACAGGGACGGGACTGCAATTAACGGGGATGGGCAGGCAGCAGAGCAGCGCGGAGGGCAATTTTCGGGGGAAGGATCGGGGGATGCCGCCACGGCCCCAGGGAGCGGCCCGATGTGCGGGTGCGCCAGGGTGAGCCCGCGCCCCGCCGCTCCCGGAGCCGCGCAGGGCTCGGACACCCCGGACAAGGCGAGTGCAGACGGAGCCAGCGGAGCTGCTCCCGGCCGGGTCCTGCGGCCGCCCTTGGGGTTAAGGGAAGCAGGAGGGAGGCTCTCAGTGGAGAGGGGCTCCGGGCGCCGGTGCCCGTATCCCGCCCGCTGCGGCGGGACGCTGAGAGGCGGGGAAAGGGCTCCCGCTTTCTTCACACGAGGGCAGAACAGCCCCGGCCCCAGTGCAGGGAAGCCGGGAAGGAGGAGGGCAGAGCGGGGCTCAACCCCGGCCGCGCAACTTCCCGAAGAAGCGCCTCGAGAGGGGCTGCAAATCGGAGCTTGGCCGGGAGCGAGCCGTATCGGGTCCACCTTGCCGAGCTGAGCAGGGATCCTCCGCTGCGGCGCCGGGCACCTTATTCCGGCTGGGCGGCGGCTGAGCCCCTACCCACCCGCGGGTGGAATAGCCGAGCGGAGCAAGGCCGGGGGTTTCGGAGCCGCGGGGACACGGGACAGGGCGCCGCCCCCACGGCTGGCCCCGGCAGCCCGGACGAGGCTTCCCACTAAAGCCGTCCCTTCAGCGGCAGCGCTGATAAGACCTGAGTGGTTTTTTCCCACTCACCCTGTGTAGGCAGCAGAGGCCATTCTACCTGGCAGGTTTGGGGTCGGTTTGTTTGAAAATGAGACAACCTTTCTCTCCCAAAGTTTTTGTTTGCTTGTTTTGGGTTGGTTTTTTATTATTTTTTTTTTTTTTTTTGGAGAGGAAACATGTCTCCGGCGGGGAGAACCGGGACGCCCCTGGCTCAGACAGCCCCTCTGCCGTCCGGCCGGCGCGGCTGCCTCCTGCAGGCACCGGGGCAGGGCTCCCACCGCCCGCACCGACAGCCGGACGGGGACAGGCGACACAGTGCTGTTGTCAGTCCTCGGGCTCCTGCCCAGCTCCAGGTGCCTCCGGGGACGGACACACGGCTGGTGCCGCCTGAGGACCCACCTTTCGGGACCGCTCGAGCCCGGGGCACACTGCCGACAGTACCTTCCGCGGCCGTACCTACATTAACCCGCGCTCATTTGGCTCTCGTAGCAACAACACAGATGTAAAATCGGCTCCGGGCGAGCCTGGTTCCAAGCGCCGTTTCCCCGAGGAGCGGGAGCCGGGTAGGACCGGGCGCGCTCGGTCCCCGCAGCAACTTTCCTTCCTCGGCACAGCCACCGAAGCATCCGGGACAGGGCAGTCAGCATGCCAGCGTTTCAAGTATTCCTAGTTTATTCCTTTTTGATTTTCCCAAGTACTACTAGCCTTTAAGACCGTGGACTATTTATTCTTACATAAGAAACACAGGAGAAGGAGGGTACAATGCAAACGCGGCATGCGCGGGTCCGTCCCGCACCACGGCGCTCACGAGAGTTAACGAAATGTACGGCGGGAAATAAAATACTGTGCCCTCAATGAAAATTCATCAGAATTAATCCACTGAAAGGCTGAGACGGAGGCGTTTTCCCGCGTTACCCACGCCGGGAGCTCCGTGTCCCCGCAGGCAGAGCAGCCCCCGCAGCCCGCGGGCAGCCCGGGCCGGGCCGGGCCCGCTGCCGCCCCATTTCCACTCCAGAGCCCGTTTCTCTCCCTTTCTAAATGACACCTGGAGGCAGGGCCCGATCCTGGAGGTGCTGTTAGCGGCACAGCCGCGACTACCAGGAATAACTTTTGCAACTTCAACGCAATCATTATGTGAGACAAAACTGCATGAGTGTCACTCCTTTTAGACCCTAACCTCTGGCTCGGAAAAGCTTGCATTTTCAGAACCTCACCTCTCACCTGGCCTGCAGATCACCTCGCTCACATAGGGACACCACAAACACACACAATTCCCCTTTCCCCTCTCCTCAGGGTTCCCAGCAGCACAGTCGCGAATATTTCATAGACGCTCTTTAATTACATTACTCAGTGTGTGACGCCAGAAGAAGGAAACAGTCACCTGGAAAGTGTCTTCTTCTGCATGAATGAGTCTCATTGTCAAAACCTTGAGCATATAGAGGTGCATATATGTTTTTCAGTGGAGAATTTACTTTCTCATTTATACTGTAAAGCTAAAAATTCTGGTAGCTTCAGGCTTGTTTTTACAAGTTCCCAGCTGTACAAGGATTTCTGTTTTTACAGGAAAAACTAAGCAGTCCATAGACCATGATGGCTGTACACCCATAATGTGAGCTTCATGAGGAACAGAGCAACGTTATTATAATCTGGACTGAAATCACATTGAATAAAAGCCCATCTAACAGAGCCTGAGGGGCAGAGTCACAAATGGGCTCAATTCTACACCAAATCCAATGGGAATTTTAGAGGGAAAGGTTTTAGGATCAGGAGAGCAGATTTCCCCATTCAGCTGACACTATGAAGATACTTTTCAGGGTCCCACTTAATTTTGAACCCGTTCCGGTTGCCTCACTATCAAAGAAGTCTATCTCAGAATAAAAGGCAGCCACAGCCTTTCCCCCTCTTACATTTCTGCTTCCCATCTCTTCTCTGCTCAGCTTCTTTTCTCTAGCCCGAGTCACAGTCTTCACTACAGCATATTTGTTTATGCTTAGAGGACAGGCCTACAGGAAAACAAGCTATATATTTCACTCCACCATTTGGTAGTTCCTTTCTTTCATCTGAAAACACAGCCTGATCCAGGGAAGGTTCTTGAATTCACACAACCGGTTACATGATGAAATGCAAACAGTTTCGTGTGGTATTAAATGGCAGCCCGCAGCAGAGTTCAGGTTGGCTGTTATGGATTCACTAGTTACGGCTCTGCAGGATAATCCTGTGTTACTGCCATCCTGCAGTTAGTGGCCTACAGCAATGCTGCCGAATGCTGCAAATAAAAACAAACAAGGAAGCCTCCGCTTTTTAGACAGAGCAGAAATTATGTCTTTTTTAGGACGCTCGAAGCAAAGATCGTTTGTATCAGTCTGACAACTTCCAAAGCAAGCTGCTCTTTCTAGCACTTCAGAATTGATGCTTATTTTTCTACAAAGCATGGCGGGGGGTGGGGGGGAAGAGGAACAAAAAACCCAAACCATGCAAGTCCACTCATGTCCAGATCACCCTGAAGTTGCAAATTAATAGCATTGTACAACAAAATTAGAGCCAAAGCAGGCTTCTCTCATTGTTGCTGCAGAGATACACTGCTTAACAGATCATTTTTAGATAATAAAAAGTCTGCATACTTGTTTAGGCAATTTGGAAAATGTCACAGTTAAAGATCCAAGTAAGGGAAATACTGCAAATTTCAGATATTTTTTTTTTTAAAGAGGCTTAAACAATTTCTTTCAACTACCCTAGGTACATCAATGAAAATTTGTTTTCTATTACTTCTTTGGAGAATGTGGGTCCCAAACTATAGCCATGATTCTCTCTGAACTCATATAATCTACCCAAGTCTGTTTTCATAAAGGGTCTGTTACTGCTTTGAGGAAACAATATTTGAAAATGTTATTCAGGATAGAAGTTGAGATTCCTAAATTTAGGTGATATGGATCCACCAACATAACAACATCACTGGATTGTTAGTGATTGGAAGAAGAGCAATTCCTTACCTGACACAACTTTGCTGACAAAAGTTTGCCCTTTTCTGAAACAGTCATACTGGCAAAGCTGTTTTATTTTGGAGAGCCTGTACACAGGCTCGAGGCTGAACTGAGCCCTTGCAGCTGACTGTTACTTAGCTGTGTCCACACTGGAAGTGCTTTGCTGCGGGAATTTTTAGGGATACTCCTGCTCAATCTTGTGTCAGAGGTTCCCACTCCTAAAGCAGACCTGGCCAGATGGGGACAAGCTTGCACATGTCTGCAGCCACGCTGGTTTTAGTCTGAGTGAGTAGCTCGTGGTGACTCACTCTGACCACTGAATTCGGGCAGCACATCTGCATACTGTGAATTTGAGTTTTGTCTTTAGCAGCTCCCTGAGAATTTGTGCAAGGCATGTTCAGTGCTCTCTGTCCACTTTCTGCAGGCTCCTGCAGGGGAGGTGCTGCCCTGGGAGTGAAGCCATACAGACATAGCAACATGCTGTAAAATCCACATGTATGCTCACATTTTGACATCTACATTATGACCATGTAAGTCATGCTCCTTTTCCAGTTCTAGAACAACAGTCCTGAGCAACTAGAAGCAGTTGGACTTGGTTAAAGCCAAGTAGCCATGTCCCAAGGTTTTTCAGATCTTACAGAAAGGGCTATATTAGCCAGGAACAGGGTGCTTTTGTTTTAAAATACACTGTCCACATCTGGAATTTATGCATATATTACCTATCCAAACAATTTGAGAATAGCTCTCTATACACACAATCTTCTCCCCCATCTGCTTATTGAACAGAAGCCCTGCCTGAAACACCCAGAGAACACCCTGCCAGATCCAGAGGGCAGAGTTGAGGTGAGGGAGGACTACCATGCCCCTACAAACAGCATCTACCTCCTCCTGAAAGCCTGGAGTGTTCAGGAGGAGCTCACGGCATCACCGCACTGACAAGTGCAGCCTGCAAGAACTGGACCTGCAAAGCCATTCCTGCTTTCTAAGCCCCCCAGTTGACAATCTATTCCCTCCTGACTGTAGCTGTGCCTTTACCGAGTACATGCTGCACTTTAAAAACATTTAGAAGCACAAGTTTGTTTCCTTTTAAATGTAACTACTGTACTTCTACAAAGATTGTAAGATTGCAAGCTATATAACTAGGTTTGATCTGAGAAAAAAAATCTGTTTTGTTGGATCAAACCACATGCCATGTCTAGAGAATCAGGTTAAAAGTGATGTGATTTGGTGGAAGTAATTTTCTTCCTTCTGGAGGAAAAGAGCTGAGTTTTAGCCAAAGTCAACTTCAGATTACATATATTCTCTCCCCAAAACTTGAACACATAACTTGAAAGCACACACTCACTGGAGATACAGGTTGTGGTGCCAGTGGAAGGTGGATCTGATCCTCGGACACCCATTCAGTCCCTACATTGTCCCAACCAAACAGTGGGCTGGGAGGCACAATGAAAACCCAAAACATTACATTTCCCTTCATGGCAAGAACAAATTTTGAAGAAGATGAGTATTTCAGTTTAAGCTTGGCCAGCTAAACTCTGGAAGATAATTTTTGTGTGTACAATCACCCTGAGGTCTTTTAGTTTATCTCAGTCTTGTTCCAACCTTCTAAGTATGCAAACCTGAACTGGAAATCTACCAAACATGGGAATTGGCATGATATTTCCAGCTTGCCCTACTTTTGACCTGGCCAGAAACAGCATATCACAGTTGCTCACAGCTCTCCAGCATTGCTCCTCTTGGTCACAATGAGAGCAAGGAAATGCAGAGCAGACCAAACAAAACAAAACAAAAATTAACCAACTTTCTTGGACTCTCAGAAGGGGCTTGGTTCAAATCCAGTGGAAGTGTAGATGAAAGTTTAGCCTGCTCATTTTATTACCGTTTGTTTACTTACATATAATTTCATTTCAACTTGTTTTGTTTCTTTCCTCCAATTTGTATCAATCCCTTGAAACAAATAAAACAGAGACCTGCTATAAGAATAGCTGTCAGGAGAAGTTAAGCCCCCCGGGCAAGTCCAACCTGGGCTAGGCACAAGTAATTCCACCCTGTGACCCAAGGGTTCAAGTCACAAGTTGTGCCAGAGCCAGGGAGCACAGGTGGTAGGACAGCACCAGCTCTGTGGGGTCAGGACACATGGACACCTTCCCTATGGGATGGCTCAGGGCAGCTGGCACAGCCCACAGAGATGGTGCTGCCCGGAAGGGGGAAAGGGAAGGAACAGCCCAAGTTTCAAAGATTCAGCCCATCTTCCAGAGCCCTTTGCCAGAGCAGTTCCTGCAGAACTCTGGCCAAAGGCAGGGGTGGGACAGGGGATAAATGCCCTCAGGGCTCGTAAGAATTGCCATGATGCCCTGATGTCCGGAATATAAACATCTCATGTTATTTAATAACAAAATGTAACTATTTGAGAAATAGTTCTCTCTTTCACTTCATCCTTGCTCCATTATCATCTGTCTTCATCTTCCCGGCACTGTAGGCGTCTCATACTAAGCATGAAATAACATTTTTTTGCATAGAAAGGCTACTACATGTGCCACACAACTGAGTATTGTACTGAGCCAGTTCACGTGTGGCTTCACTCTTGCGATGCCACTGAATATGGAGCCATGGACTGCACTAAATGTATGCTAAAATCTTCACCAGATATTTGGATTAACAATTCAAAAACTTAAAATTTATTATGGTTCTGTGGTTCATTTTTACTGGGCAGGGCACAACGGTTGGATTTTTTTAAATCTTGATTTTATCTGACTTAAATCTATAGCAGAGGAAATGAAAGGGTTTGGCTGCTTTTTCAGAAGATTTTTGCCTTGAATGATGTGCTAGCTTGTAGTGCTTTGTGTGTCCCTGCATCCTTACACAGAGAGCTCTGAGGATGTGCAAGGTATATTAAGGACCAAATGCAGCCCTATAGATGTCTTACGCTCCAGTGAGGAGAAATAGGCTCAGCTTCACCTGATAAGTTAATTAATCAACAGTTACAACTCTCCTTAAATCACGAGACTCTACTAGTTGATGTTATGACTGGAATATCACCCAGCATTTAAGCAGCATGCCACCTTTTGGGCCATTCAAGTATTTTATACCAGCATCATTGCTGGAAGGCATAAAGCAAAGTTTTACTTGCTATTGGATCCTCCACTAGGCATTTAATGTCACATTTTTGTACGTGTGGTTTCTCAGAATTAGGTAATACACAGGATTTCTGAATGCATCTGGGAACTCATATGTCTAAATACTGATCCTGATTGCTAATGTCAGACACCTCAGCTTGAAAATGTCATAGTTAGAGCCTGTCCATAAGAGGCATTAAAAACAATGAACGAAGGGCACTTCACAACACATTTTCAAGGAAGACATTGCCCCATTGAAACAAAAAACAAAAACCACCAAAAAAAAGAAAGAAGGAAAGGCAGCAGACATTTAATGCTACAAGCCCTTAAGAAATGTTCCTAAGTACCACCCCAGGAGCAAGCCCTCTACTGACCTGTAAACCCGATATAACAGTGTAAAGAGCTGTATCCCTTTCCCCTGCTTGTGGCACCACTGCAAAGTGACAGAAATGCAAAGGGTTTTAAACAGCTTTCAGAATACCGCTAAGCTACATTTTGGTTCTTTTGAAGCTGAAAAGGAATTTCCCTCTTGATCTCGAGAGAAGCAGGATTTCCCCTACTGTTTAAGACTCCTCATAATGAGAAAGTACTTTTCTGTTTCAGTTCTTGCTGTTGGTGAGGTGTTATCCAGCAGTGCCACAGCCTTGCAGACATTTTGCACATTTGCTGGGAATTAACAAAAGGAGAAACTTCAGTTTATGACACATTTGAAGCCTAGTTTTTCTCGTAAACTATATCTACAAAACAAGTTTTTACAGACTGTTTTGGGATAGAAAAAGGAAAAAAAGGCCACCTATCTTTTCTTGCTCAAGTGTCTATGCATAGTCTTGCCTACCTCAGAGACTTAGCACCTTAACATTACCTACATGGAAGGGCTAATGTGGGGGACAACCCCATAGCTCACTGATTCATGGAGCTGGTATAAATCTGTATTTTGAGAAACCATTTGTTAGGAGGCTCCCCCCTCTCCAGAGAGACTGTTGGATTTTCAGTCTTGAGAATCTTCAGGAAAGAGATTCTTTCCTGAAACCAGCAAAACACTTCATTCTTGGGGAAAAACAAAGTGTCGTTTTATGAACAATTTTTTTTTTTAGCTGAACAATATATTTAAAGAAATCCTAGCTTGGTTTCAGTTTTTCATTAGAAATACTGTCAGTTTTTGACAAAAAGCAAAACTGCCTAACTATTCCTTTGGGCAAAGGTCAGTTTCTTGTTTAAAACTGTCTTGATAAAAGATTTCTGATTAGCACTGCCCTGGGTCTCTGAAATGTCCAGCAGAAATGTACCCAGGGCAGGAGCTTGGGCTGGGAGCTGGGTTTGAGAGGGGCACAGGCCATGTGTGGCTCTATCACAGGCAGTGGTGGGATGGTCGTCCCAAACTGTCAGGGAACACCTTTGCTGCCTCACACCCCAGACAGAAATCAACCACCACTTAAAAGGCTCCAGGGAAGCTTTAGACTAGCAGTAAATGTTGCTGCTGGTTGGTGAAGTATTTAAAAGTGATGCTACTGTTATGGTACCTACAATTATTTGCTGGGGGGTGGAGGCTACGCCCACCTCACAGAGCAGTTTAAATTAGACAGTGTATTTGTGCGGGTTATTGAGCTGCACTGTATCCTCTCAAGTTCAGTTTCCGAAAACCGGTAGAAAAGCTATTCATTAGTACCATATCCTCACCTCATCACCACAACCATGACTAGACCGAAAAGAAAGGAAACATTGAGCCAGTGTATCTTTTTCTAACTGGTGGTAACTTCAGTCAGACGACAGAACTGCTGCTTGAGTGACTGAAATTAGCTTACTTTTTGCATTTCTTTCACAAAACAATTATAAGATCCTTAAGGGCAGGCTGACTTGCTGCCTCTTATTTCCTTGTATCAATAAATTACCAGGTTCTCCCACTCTTCTTCCCCCTTTTCTTAAATTCTACTCCTCAAGCCCCGTCCTGCCTGAGCTGCAAGGCTCATTTCGGTCCTTCGGTGGTTGTATTAGTCAAACACACAGCAGATGTCAGTGCGTTACAAAGCTTGGTTTGAGAATGAAAAAAGAAGTTACAAGTGAGAAAGTTATATGGGAAAGCAAAAGTGCAGGGAACTGCAAAGCTCCGAAGCCATGGAGGAGGTCACCCCTCCGTGTTTGACACCATCTCCTTAACCACTAACACCGGGAGCATTGCTGCAATTTTCCGGCTCCTCCTGTGGAATCCTTCCAAAGCTTTTAAGTCTCTTACCCACCCCGGTTTTTTGGGAACTGCAGCACATGCTTCCCAGCTGGTATGGGAAGGAGATGCCCGGGTATTTGTCCCCCTTTTGCACAACTCAGGCCGGAGAAGCGCAGCGGAGAGCGGAGCAAACTGAAAGCATCGCTGCCTCCCGCTCCTTCTGTAACCAGAGATCCTCTCCCTGCTTTAGCAAAGCCAGCCTAAGCAAAATATTTCCCTGGCCCGGGTGTCACGGCTGAAAGAGAGGTGGGTCATTGAGAGTCAAGCTACGCATACCCTAAACCAGACCTCGGTGCCGCTCCCGCTCCTCCCGATTTCGTTGAAGTCGCAGCAATCCAGGAACAAAAGAGAGATCCAATTAAAGGCCTCCCTTGTTTCCCCCAGAACGGAGAGCGCCCTGGAAAAATAAACAGCCCCTCTCCCCCTCCGGGAGCGGCGCAGATAAAGCCGAGTGAGTGTGTAGGGACCCGTGGGCGATAAGGCACATTCTCAGGAAGCCGAGGACACACACCTCAGTCCGGGGGGCTTCCTTACTTTGTACACCCAGTTTCCCCGCACGACACACAGCATTGTCTGGCCGTGCCGAGCCTCGGCCCCAGCGAGCAGCTCACATCCAAGTGCCTCGCAGGAAACTGCTGAGGGCTTTTTATTTTTGTTCTTCTTGGAGAAGTAAAGCAGAAGAATGTTTATCTTTCTTATCTCAGAAAGGAAACCTATGGGAAATGCTATGCCATATTCTCCACTGTTCTCCTGTCATATAATTATAATGCATTACACAAAGCAAAATCTTCTGGAAAATCAGTAGGGCTAATGAGAAGACAATCCCTTATTAGAAGGCACTTTTCTTTCCAAATTCTACAAGTCTCATCTGAGCAATCAGTTGTATAAAAACAAAAGATGAGCTAAATGTTTATGTCAGGGAAACACAACGCACCCGGAGGGTCTCGTGGCATTAGGAGAATAATTGTTACACAAGACAAATCTCTGCTCCCCAAATAACGAGCCTAGGCCAGATTTTTTTTCAGACTTCAAAGAAAGAACACAGTAGGGCCTTTCCCCTGCCAAATGGCTAAGTGGAATAAAAAATTGTGATTTTGCCATTAAATACTTGGTATAAAATCAAGAAAGATTTTTTTTTTTTTATTTTCTTATTATTTTCCCCGTTTTGTTTTGGTTTTTGCTAACAGTGATTCTATTACATTCCATACTGGAAAAGGATAAATTAGAATTTCAAGGGCTCTAAGCAGTCACTAGAGAAGGAACTGCACACAACACTGCACCACCACCACAGCTTACAGCTTGTACAATCCTAAACCCTTCTAAGCTATATTCTACATATTATTAAGGTCAGCACAGATCATACCAAAGCAGCATCTAACGCTGATGATCGGTATGTCCCTTACATTCTGCCAGCAAAATTTTCCCTTGAAAATTTACTACAAAGCTCTAAATTCCACTGCATTACATTAAAAAAAGAGTCAGAAGGAGTTGGGAAGGCTGATATGAACAACATCTCTAAGGAACTTTCATTTTTTTAGTGACATGCTTAATGAGAATTTGATGAAGAGGATACTGAGACTACGTAAGAGGCTGGTAACAAACCCAGGTCTCCAACAACACAGTCACTGCAGAAATTCTAAATGCTTGGGACTAGATTTTGAAGAATAGTTACCAGACATAGATGGGAACCAAAGTCCTTTGAAAGAGAGAACAACCCTCACTAGTTTCCATTTCTGCAGCATGTACTCCTCAGAATTGCCTACAGACACACACTCAGGAAATTATACTGAATTAGAGTTTCAAGTGGGTTAATTAATTGGCCTAAGCCTCCAATTTATTCACAACCAAGAGCTTTTGAGTTAACTAAGTTAAAGGCAGTTGAGCACTCAAATTCTAAGAAGGAATTCATACGCAGCATCTTAATGCAGTTAAAGTAACTTGTTTTAAATTCACATCTTCCCTTAATTTGTTGGGGTTTTTTGAAGCCTTCCTGTAGAAACGGGTGCTAAGGCAACACAGAAAAAGGAGTTTGGATAAGTAAATTTGTCATTTTTAAAACAAATAAAGAAAATGTTTAACCTCAGCAAATGTTCCCAGATCATTTCAGGAGGGCTATACAAGCAAGGTTTGAGAATGTGCTGGTTTTTGAAGCAAATGTCAGTACGAGAGCAATAAACTCCTCAAACCAGAATGCTCCCTGCAGGGGGGTATTTGGCCCCCAGTTTAATGCACACAAACACCTGAAAGTGTTTGCAGGTATTCCAGGCTTCTCAGTGGCTTAAGTGAAACTGAATGATGTCACCCAAAGGATCAGATAAAAATAATAAGAATACAGTAACCTGAGCCCTGCCAAGGCCCCGGGGGTGCAGGATTGTGCTGCAGGGAGTGCCCAGCCCCTGCAGCGGGGTGGGAGCAGAGGGGAGTGGGGCAGCGCAGCCCTGGCAGGATGGAGAGCTGACGTAAAGGATGAGCAGGGTCCAAATCGCTGTGTCTCACCTGGTGAGAGCTGTGATACAGGCATCCTCCTGCCTGTCTGGAACCAGCTGTGTAGGGAAACAGGCCCTTTGGTACAGATCCTTCCACAGCTACCGGAGTCTGCTAAATTCACTGCTATCAATTTTTTTTGTTTGGGTTGGAATTTTGTTTTCTATAAAAATACACCTCTCATGATTTCTCTTTTCTCACTTGTTCCTTAAAAATAAATGGTTTGTGTTGATTATGGTCTCTTCCTTGTCAGCTGGCTTTAAGTGTAGGTGGTTTATAACAGCTCAGCTTGACAGGAACACCTCAGCATCTGATTTTAAGTTAATATTCCTCTCTGTGGAGCTGTTATCCATGTCTGGTCATATGAATGACACCTAGAGAAAACCACAGTCTAGATGTTGCTCTCTAACCGATCTGATTTCCCACTTTTCACTTAGAGAATGAAGATGCAGTGCCCTTCATTTGCTGCCACCACTGTCTAAGTGCTGTGGGATGTCCTTCCTCTGGCACACCTGGCCGTAACTTGACCAAAAATAGGATTAGCCCTCTACTCACAAAGAAAAAAACTTCTTAAAAAGATGCACGATTTTTCTGTGAGATTCTAGTTTCATTTTTCATTACTTTTCAATGGCTAAAAAAGTAATAATCCAGATTTACATACTCTAGAAACCCTAGCCAGAGAAAAAGGCAGCCAAGCCATTAGTGATACCCTGCTGCCATTGCATTCCCCTGCTTGCACAGGACAGTTGGCTCACAGCCATTTACAGCATAATTCAGTGAGCTGAAAAAGAAGAACCTCTTTGCTATTATTAGATTTCATCTGCATATTAAGTTTCCTCTGCATATTCCCCATTTGAGAACAGGGCTACATAAAGACACCACAGCCCTGGATTAAGTAATGATAATAGAAAATGTTTGCCCCAGAGCCTGCACTCACCAGTTATAAGAATAATAGTTACTACACAGTTTAGTACATGAAGGAAGGACTCAACCCACAGAAAGGCATCTTGTTTTGCAGCTGGATAAGCTTTTTTAAAAAGGACATGAGCAGAACTGGAAGCCAGAAGAAAAGTTGTACCACGATTCCTGGATATTTAGTAGTCTATAGAAAGATCTCACTGGAGCCTTTAAAGGAGTACTGAGACAAACTAAAAGAGAACAAGAGTATCTGTAGTTTAAGCAGCAATATAACATGTCTTTTATCTCAAATAAACTTAACCTGATCAAAAACCTATTTAAAATGCAAGAGAAATTATTATGGAAATGTTATTTGTTGCTTATATTAAAAAAAAAAGCACTTGCTGGCTTTCAGTGCCTTGTATACCACCTGTTCCACATAGTTAAGAGAATATGGAAAACAGAAGCACTGGGTTTCTTTGCTGTCAACTGCACTCCTCCTCAAAGCAGGGATTCATTACAAAGCTGTTTCCAGTGGGCGTTAAACTGCTTGAATGGAAGCAAGAAAATACTCCTGTTGATGCTGCACTCAGTCCTAGCACAAAACAGCACAGGAGGGGAAAAGGCTGGGGATGCTGCTGTAACTCCAAAGCTCTCACAGCAGTCTGAGTTAAACGTGCTCTGCTGCAACATCCACTTTGCAATGTGGATTTTGAGCTTTGTGAAAGCACACAGCTCTTGCCTGGACATGCAGGGACCAGAATCGAGCAGGGCTGACTACCCTGAAATGTCACCCCTCATAGGAACAGCAATTGCTCTTTAAGGGTTGAAATAATTCAGGATGTGGGTAGTTCCTGATCACACGGATTTTCAGATAAGGACAGAAATGAAAGAACAAGCTCCTCTTCATCACACACAAATGAAACAAGTGGGACCATGGCTCACTTGCTCTTCCTTTAAATTCTGACAGATCACTTTGCTACCTCTGGCTTTTTACAAGGCTGAAAGAGAAATTTTTCTTTTCATCAAGAAAGAGAAATCTCAGCTTCACTAAAGCAAATGGAAATTTGCTGTTGACTTTAAAAGATTCAGGTTTACGCAGGTCTTACCAGCAACTAGTACTAAAAGAAATGACTGGATCTGAAAAAAATAAAAGCTCAGAATAATGTCCTGCAGTGCAGAAGTTTCATGCAGGCAAGAGCCCAATCAGATACTTACAGGGATGGATGACAACTGCTGTGAAAAGGCTGGGGGTTGTTTCTTTAATTTTTTTTTTCTTTAATAAATATCAACGCCACAAAACTGTTTTCTTCAGAAGAGGGTCTTTTAAAAAAATGCCTAAGTAATTTTGGAGCAAAATACTATTTATTGGATTTATGCATGGTATATCAGTAAGACATTTAAAAGCCAAAATTATCAGATATTTCATATTGAAAAATACATTATGTAACACTAGATGAAGAAGCATCTAATATTCACATACATATAACAAAGGTATTCAGCATCAGCTTTTCCTGAGTATGTAATTGTCAGAGGGACAAACACACCACTTCATTCTCCACTTTTCAAGTAAAAAATTTACCCTCTTATAGGTTTTCAAAAGACACACAGAAGGGGCTGTCCAAGCAAACAGAGAGGAACTGCCTGTTGGTAATACAGTTGCATTGAAGTGAGACAGAAAATTGCTGTAGCTTCATAAAATTTGAAATCTGTGCATGGTTTTGAATTTCCTCACACACTGTCTCCAGCTGCCTTCTCCTGCTCTGGTGTTTCCCAAAATGGCCCAATCATCATCACCCAATTAGTGCTGGAGGGAGAAAAAGGGCTTCTGTCAGACAGAACTCCTTAAACAATTTAGTACAGGTCCTTAAAGACATGAATTGGGGTTTACAACCTACTGTAAGGATTCATGCATCAAATACATTCAAATTTGTGAGACAAAAGGAGTGGAAAACGAATTAAAATTATTTACCACTGAATCTAGTGAGGTTTGTGAAAATATTGGCAGTCGAAGTGTATAGTAGAGATCCTTATCACAGCAGTTCAATCGCAGGTGTTTCCCCATATTACTGCATTAGCCTTATCCAGAATAAATATTTAATGTTAGTATTAACAAAGAAAAGCTGTAGCTCCAACAACAAGCTCTGTGTATTTAAAGCTCAGTGATGATTATCCACTTTAAAATCAATTGAATAGTATTAAACAGTTTTACATAACACACGTTTTCAGACTGTAAAGAAAAAGCTTCCAGTCCCCAGAGGCGCCACTTCTGGAGCCAAGGTTCAAGCCAGTTCTCCCTGCTGGGATCCAGCCCATTCACAGCAACGCTCTTCAGCCGCCTTCACGGATTTTTCTCCCCTACACGTGTCTTCACTATGCACAAGTGATGTATTCCTGTGACACACCCACCCACTGCATGGGGGCGGCATCCTGGCCGCAGTTTTGCCCTTGTACCCCTCAGGAGGTTGCACTTCAAGTTGCAGACTTGTCTCCTACTTTTGGCAAAACTCCTTTGCTGAGCTGCTCATTGAAATTGTACCTCCAGTGTGAAGAGCAGTGCTGGACCAAGGAGGGATGATTTCACAGCAGCCACTTGAGTGATTATAGTGATTACTGCTTGATGACTTAGGAGTTATGGTTTGATTTTGCCAGAGCTGGAGCTGGGAAGGCTCAGAAGATCCCCAAGCCCAACACGCACGAAGACCGTGGCACCCTTGCTGCCAGTGACAGTCTGAGGGTTTTGAGGAAGGTTGCCCAAGAATCCTTCCCATTGTGTTAAAAACTCCCCAAAGTATTAGAAAGTGCACCTAAAGACAAATTCAGCTTGAGTACAAAGTTACCATATTTTTTGCTAATTCTCTGGAGAAAGTAACAAAAAAAGAATGGCTAGCGGAGACACTTCGACTGCAAGGCATCTCCACTTCTCTTGAATTTCTGACTTTCAAGCTCTTAATAGCCTTCTCATTTTCCTAATTTTGACCTCTTTCTTCTGAGTTTCTTCTGACAAATTTTTTTATCACCAGTATATTCAGGCTGGCTGTTCCACCCCTTTCTCTGTCCTATACCTTGTAGGTCCCACCACCCTCACAGCAAAACACCTCTGTGTAAATTTTTTTGCCTGCACCTCTGAGCTTGGACACAGATTCTTCCTTCCCTGGGGGATCCTGCCCCTCTCTCAACCTCCACCACCTTCCTATGCATTACCGAGCCTGCAAGTTCTCCTGACCTCTACCCTTCTGTTCACTCTTTGCATTATTCTCTTTCAAAATTTTATGAGTGGTTTGGAGAAGATGAAAATTATCCCTCCCACTGGAATAACTTTGTTAGGGAGCTTGGGGTAGTAGAAGATGACAGACCATCAACTCATAAGCCACATATGGTACCCTGGGGTCTCCCAGTGTGCATTTGCTCCACCTCTGCTACGTCTCTCATACTCTTCCAGACATCCTTTTCCTGGTTTATTCTTCACTGTTTCTTTCCTTCTAATAATTCCCACCCTTCTTTATTTCTAACCAAGAAACTATCCTCCCTCCAAATAGTCCATTTCTGGGAAAACATCACAAATTGTTTTCTTTTTGCCTTTCCTTGTTCAAAGCTAAAGTGCATCTGCCTGGATTCGGTTATTTCTTAGGGTATTTTTTTATCTCTCTTTTTTTCTGTCTCAGGAGAAAAAAAATATGAAAATTTCTCATGCCTTTCACACTATTTTGGCAAAAAGAAAACAAAAAATCAAGGCAAAAGTTAAGGACCCTAAAGAAAATAAAGTATGTTTATCAGAACACCATTGTTTGACCTGAACAAAACTTTATCAGCATTCTCTTTCAAGCAGCCTGAGCTAATCTGCTGGGAGAGAAAAGAGTGGCCAAAAGTCTGATGAGGTGCTCTGGGAAGGACGAGGGAGCCGGGGCTGGGAAAGCTCCCTGAGCAAACCCTGCACCCTTGTGTCCTCCCCTGAGGGCAACTCCACAGGAGTGAAGTGGCAACAGAGGGCATGAAATGGGCAGAATGCTTTGCCAGTCCTCCCTCTGAGGGCTTGTTCAGTAGCAACAGCTTCTTTTGAATATAATCACTTTATCTTGTGGTTTTCAATCCAGGCCTGCCTCCAAATAGAAGAAATCTTTATCAGAGATAACTGCTTTTGGCTAGAAGCAATTGGTAGAGATGGCTGATAACGGCTGTGCAATTATTCTTAAACAATTGTTTCTATTTAACACACACCAATGTATCCTCCGTATCACTTCTTACCTACACATTTGCACTGTTTCTAGGCATCACCTTTCCTAATGCTCCTGTGTGGATGCAGCTCACCCACGGTGACAACACAGAAGGCACAAAGCCCAAGGGTCCCTGTGGCACCCCTGTTCCCTGTGAGGGCCCCGCTGTGCTGCTCTGCTCAGCCCCACCAGCTTCCCCCAGCTCCTGCTCTTTGCTTAACACATCTGCATTCACCTACAGCCTCTCAGGTGCAGCTCAGGGACTCAGGGCCACCTCGGGTGAGGAGCACATGGGACCCCTGCCACAGGCACAAGGCTCTCCCCGTTATGACGGAGCAAACAGGGCTGGAACCTGCGGCACAGACCCAGTGGCCCATGCGCTCCAATGGGGCTGTGGTGCCCCTCGATGTTCCTAATGCAAGGGAAGCAGGCTCTGCGTGCTCTACATGATGGACACCAAGCACTGAGTGTCCCCAGGCAGGCCAGGCTATCCCCCTCCTCTCTGCCCTGCAGGGACCTTGGGGACCAGCCTGAACTCGGCCGGGTCAGATGGCATGGACAGAGCCAGGAGAATTGCTTCCATACGCAGCCCAGGCATCCTGAGCCGGCCAAACTGCTATTCTTAATTGGAATTATTTACAAATTCATTGGATTTCTTCTTCTCTTGTTTTAGTTAGTTCCAGGAGCTATGGACTAGATTCAAAAAAATAAAAGGCTGGGGGCTTTTGATTGGTTGGATCTTTTCTCTTTGGATAAGACAAACAGGGAGATTAAAAGCATCTCCAAGCTTTCTATATACTCATGGGAAGAGCAATCCCCATTAACACAATCAGGAAAATTGCCTGATGGAATCAAAACCGTTTATATAAGCAACAGTTAGAGGACTGATATGATACTATATAGGTGGAAATAAATGCGGCTAAATTCAGTGTACTTTATAGTATGCACAGCATATAATTTTCTTATGCTACTTAAGATCCAAAAAAGTCCACTTTTTCTTCATGTAAGGTATAAGGTATAATCCTGTTCTATTAAAAAAAAAAAAAGTATAAAGGAAACAGTATTTGTCCCACTGCCCCACTACACCTCTGCTGTAGGGTACAATAAGAGTCTCTTTTAAAGTCTTGCACAAGCAAGGACGTAAAGCTGTGCTTTATTTGTGCTAAGGAATGCAGCATTAAAACCAGGCTTCTCTGTGGGACATCTCTGGGGGACCCAGAGGAAGCCTTGTGCAAAGTGCTTCCTGCAGTTTGCTGCTTCTCCTGGGACAGGATCAAGATTAGGGACCTAATTCCACTGAACATCCTCAGTTGTTTTAGCTGTCCACAGAACTGGCTTCCTGCAAAGAACCTCATCTAATTAACTTACCCTCCTGACTGCCTGACACGTGCTGTGTTATGAAATATGGATATGATGGCATGTTTTCATACTGCATAGCTGAACTGTCCTTCCCCACAGTGCCACCAGGATGGCACTGGGAGCAATATGTTTGATACAGGCAAGCTGCCAGCAAATATAGATGTTTCCTGCCCTTTCATGGGTCCCTCATACTATCTTGCCTAAAAGACTGAACATATTCCACAGTTCTAATAACAAACATTGTAACCTTGCAAATAGCGACACTTGGAGTTTTCTTTAATATTTATATTTTTTGACCCCAAAAGGGGAAAGAATTTACCATACATAGGCTGGAAAAACAGCGTGCTAATTTCACTTATCAAAGGCGTTCAGACCAAAGAGCCTGCCACTAATAACAGTATGTTAAAAAAATATTCTTGAGTGCAACATGCGTTACTGTATTTTAGTACATGCTGGTACCCAGCTCGAAATGTCAGTATTTTCACAGCGTAATTCATGTCAGCTCCCAGCTCTTATGACATCAGAGGATGAGTTCAAAGGGATGCAGTTTTCTGCTTTATAAAAACAGTTTAAAGATAAAAGCCAGTTTCAACCAAAAAGAAAAAAAGAGAACGAGACTATTAAGTAGTGCATTAGCCAAATACCTCTATGAAAGGCAAATGCCAATCAAAAGAACATGACAGCATTTTCTAGTGAAACCATATTAGTAGAATTGATCAGCTGCTGTTGCTTAATGCCTCATACAATGCTCGGTGTCTTTCCTACTAAACTGTATCAGCTATTGAACAGAGAAGATGGGAACAGAACTATTCTTCTTTTCATTGCTGATAACGTTAAATATATGTGATGAATCTACCATCCATAAAACAGCTTCTCTATCAGAGTGACTGGGCAGAGGAGAGAAACAGTATTATTTTCTAAATTTATAATTAAAACAAATAAATATCAATCACATGGCTTTAAGAATTTAGTTTTCTGTAGATCTTTCAAAACTTTTTTGACCCAGCACTCAGTGCTCTGGAGCTTATCAATGACACCAGGGGTCAAAAGTGTTAGTGCGACTAAAATTACTTGGACAAAGCCAGAACCAGGTCAGATCGCCATGGGATAGTCCCACAAGGCCTCCTGTAGGCTGCTGCCACCAAGGAGTTCTAAGGAAAAGAAAGGAAAGACCATGAATCAAACATCCCAGAAAATTCACAAGCAAATGTGTTATTAATCAAGGAAAATAAAAACAAAGTTTATTAAAATGCCTTGTAATAGTACATTTCAAAACAACACAAAGACATCTTATGTGATGACCATTTTATCACTGAGGCTCATTCCAATTGAGTTACATTCTTCAAACCCAAAGAGCCACAAGTGTGCCAGAAAAGAAAATAAACACTGGGACGATGTGTGCAGTCACACATCTAATTTGACGATTGATCTCACAATTTAAATAGACACTTTCCACCCAAAATAAATGTCGAAGGCTCTATCAATGGCACTTCTGCAAACTGAAGCTAATGGTAGGACTGGTACAATTCACACATTTCTTTCCATATTTAGCTGAGAAGTTCAAACTAGGACCTCAATGAAGCCAGAGGATAAGAAAACAAAGCAGAAGGGGTCTACTATGTTCTGTATGATTTGGAACACCACATTAAAATATTTTCAAATTACTATGACTTTCTTGTTTTTCGCATAAATATTTATGAAGGGGATGAATCCTCATATGGTGTAAACAGCCCCAAATTCATTGGTTTCAGTGAGTCAAATACAGTCAAGGAAGTTACAACAATTCATATCAACCATGAATTTGCCCCAGCGTGTTTACACAGGAATTTTCAATCGAATTCTCTGTTGCTCCAACTCCAGGGAATTGATGGAACTGCTACAGTGCATGATTTAGTCTTTTACGCTCTAAACCGACATCAAAAGATGGATCCTGTTTCTCCCCTCCCACAAGCTCTTGTTTACCCGAGTATTGTCTGTGAAGTGACTCATGGGAGCGGGGATTGAACTATTAGGCCGGGTTTGGCGCTAACGAGGCTAATACAGAGTGATATTTGAACTGGATCGAGTTTTTAAGCTAAAGATGGAGGTCAAAGCTACAATTTTATCAGTTACATTTTGGAGCCCTTCACTTGATCATGACAATACCATGTTCATAATACAATTATTGTAATCATATTTCCAGTATTGCTTGCCTTCAGTGGAAACAGATTGCATTAAACTCCAAAGCCGCCTGAAATGGTATGCACATTTCAAAGTCAAACAGAGGTTATGGAACAGGACCTTTGAATTCATGTGCAGTGTATAATCAGGACTTGATCACTGGAGATATTGTTGAGGCTTTGTGAACGTAGCCATTCATGCAAAAAATAGACATTATATAAAGGGAGACAGAATAGTTATTAGGTAATAAGCAGCTCTGTGATGGTACAGACTTTAGCAAAGCTCTGAGTAGAGCAGAGGGCTCTCCATGACACTGGCGCTGTTATGATTTATTCATGCATACAATTTATTTGCTTGAAATTTATACCAGACAGCAGCTTATGTCCCTGTTGCTGAAGTAAGGATCTCCCAAAATCTCCACAGCTGGTCAGAGGGTGTAAGTCAGCATAGCCTCACTGCAGGCAGTGCCCACTCCTGCCAGGACAGAGCTTATTCTGGCTTGCAGTTTCTGTTTGAATCTCTATTGTATGAAAATTTATTAATGAAAGTATCAGGAAAAAAATATCTTCTTTGCGTATTCCTTTTGTCCTTGTTTTCTGAAGAACTCTACCTGCTAGTCTGTGCAATTATTAATGATCCCCAGTTGGTAACAAATAATTATATTAGCATTAATTGCCTCCAGTCTTATAAATCCTGACAAAGCATTATGTAAAAGTGAAGCTATCATATTACCAGGAAATGTAATATACAGCAAATATGTCTTAATTATTTGAACAGAAGCTGGATGAAGATTTATCACCTCCCTAGCACCAGAGATCAATGAATGGAACAAAAGAAGTTTTGTTCACTAACTAAATCAGTTTAAGAATAGATTTTTCACTGTTTTTCAGCACTCAGAAATTATTGCTTGCAAAAGTTTTTGATTTTTTTTAAAAAATCTTTTTCCTGGGTTAAATAAGCCCTTTGATCTGACCCAAAATGAAATTTTTATTAAATTTTGTAGTTTTTGCCAGTCTATAGAATGATGCCATTTAAAATTTTGGATTTCAAAACAAAAAATGCAATTTCAAACAAGAAAGGTAAACTTTATTTAAATACTCTGAATATTTTTTAAAAAAATCTATTCCCTTATTTCTTAGAAGCTTTACATTTAGTAAAGGATTTTAGAATCTGCATTTTTGGGGAATAAGAACAGCACGCTGCAAAGCATCACCCATGTTATAACACTGCCCACAAACATGGAAAGAATCACATCCCTAGAAGTGCAGAAAAGCACTGAAGATGAAGTGAGACAACACTGAGTTTATACGAGGGATAATTTGGTATATTAGAAGGTTGTTTTGTTTTGTTTTTCCTGTTGTTGTTGTTTTAGTTGATCGGGCTTTCGTTGTTACGAATTCAAAGCCCTCCGGCCGCAGGGGCGGCTCAGGGCCGAGAGCGGATTCGCCTGTCCCCCGCCAGCGCCGGCTCCCTCCGAGGGCTGTCCCCTCGCTCCCGCAGTGTCCCCTCCCTGCCATCTGCCTCCCATCCACCCATCGCAGCGCTCCAGAAGGATCCCCGGCCAGTCGCTCCCGGCGCCTGCCAGCGCTTACACAAAAGCTGGGCTTGACGCTCCCCGGCCGTTCCAGGGAAGCGCCTCAGACTCCACACACGCAATTAACGGGGACTGCGGGAATGGCAGAAAGACCTGAGCCCCATCCGAGGCACAGCAAAAAGTGGCAGGGAGGAAAGCAGCTCTCTACAAACACCATGGAATAGACACTGTTACAGACCCAAAAGATGTGTGACCCAGAGCAAGCTCCGCCAGCCCTCGTGCTTTATTTTTTATAGATTGTAAGGTGATCATGTAACACGCAGCCTGACTTCCTAAATAACACAGGCCAAAATAATCTCACCCGCTATTTTGCCTCTCCATTAGCACAGAGTGCCTGCACCTTGGAAAATATCACTAATGCGAGCGTGCAGAAGAATGAGCAGAATGCTGTTTCCAGCACGGTGTCTGTGCCAGAGCGTGCTGGCTCCTGCCAGAGCCAACGCAGCCCTTGTGCAGAGATCCCAGCACTCACTGCCTGCAAGGGAACTTTGCACAGTGTCACGTTACTTCTCAATCAAGAGTTTGGGGGTTATTTTCAGAAACTCCCAGCCACTGAACCGCCCCAGCCTGTGGCAGCTCAGCACCAGCTACCTCAAGAAATCTGGCTCTGACATTCTGCAGTCCCAGGCTCAAAAATGAGCGTGTGCTCCGAGCACAGTATGAGCACAGAGCCTTTGGAGGGCTCGTGGAGGTTTCCAACAGCCTGATCACAGGACTGGAGTCTTGGATTGCAGCTGCTTCAGGGCAGCAATCACGGCTGTGTCATTTGCTTGTGAGATATATGGCCCCACAGCTCTCAGTCTCTGGCAGGATGGAAACACCAGGCAAGTTATTTGGAAGCGGGTCTAGCTAGTTTAAAAGAACTCCACTACTTTCATGTCTCCAACTTTGCACGTTCACACCATCAAATCTCACTCCAGCAGGAAAAGTTGATCAGAAAGATAAAATGCTGGGGACCTCCAGGAATCAAACCTCACCGCGGACCTTTCAGAAATCCTGATGGGACAGCCTGGGCACAGCCTTTATCCCGGGACAAGCCCTGGGAGGGAGTGGCCGTGAACAATTGCACTCCAGGTTCCCCCTCAAGTGCCATGAATTGTGTGTCACCAGCGCTGGGTGGCTTTGTAGGGAGCTGCTGCACGTGCCTGCCATGCCTGGAACCCAGCAAGACACTGGGACTGTTCCCAGCCCACAGATATCCTGTCCAATCTATCAAAACAGAAAGTGATGAGTTCCTAGATATTCTGAAAAGCTAATATTAGCACAGTTTTGGTTTATATCAGATGTAAGTAGGACTTTTTTAAAAGTTTGTTCTTTTTATTGCTGGTTTTAAGACAAGAGACTTGAAAGAAAGACATTAAATAGTGTCTAAACTTGCTAAATGTTTTCCACAAGTGGAAAGATTAAAGCAGAAATGAGTGGTGGTCTGTACTGCAACCTGAACCTCACTAAATAAACCAAAATATTCACTTACTTGAACATTTAATGAAGGTTGAATATAACCCTTAAAGCAGGAAAACAATGATTTCAAAAGTTTCCAAGAGCCTCTTAGCCACCCCCCCGTCTACACTCTCCTTAGATTTTGGAGCAGTGATGAGTGATACTTCTTAGCTGCTTCAGCTATTCCAGAATCTCCTACTAAAGGCACAGGAGGGAAGCTTTCTGCCATTCTCCTGCTTCACTAATGACTCTCAAGCTGGGGTTTTTCTAGCATGAACTGAGATGAACATTCTCCCTGGAGCTTATACAGGTGTCATTTGTATGAGCCTTCAGGGGTTTTATACAAATGATCGCCCCAGGTTTCTTAACAAAACAAGCCAAATGGCCTCCTTCCTTTAATACATTTTTTAAGCAATAACCTCACTCGAGCCTCAGGCTTGCAATGCAATAATTGCAACCAAACGAGCACTTGCCCACAGAGAGGCAAATCATGTGTTTAAATATAATAGCACTATGCAAGCTAATTCTAATTAAGAGAATAAGTATCTGAAGTAGCTGAAGAAAACATTAAAGAGGCGTTAAGGATTTTTATTTGCATTAAAGTTAATCAGAAAGTTAGATTGGCATATATTATCGTTATTAACATAAATGATATAACGATGGAGGAACAACTGTTCACATCAGCGGCTGCAGTACTGAAAGAGAACAGGAAGAGTGTCATACTTTAAAGACAGTTATTAAAATATAATAAACTATCTGGATAAAGCTGACTACTCTCCTACAGAAAAATCTTCATTACTATGGGCAAAACACAGACCTCATTTTACCATTCAGATGATGATACCTTTCTTCTCTCCCTCTGCACTTGCACAATTTTTCCTCCTCGTGTATAATTTTAGTACAACAAAATTTCAAATTAAAAATGAGATGTCATTCCTTCTTACAGGAGAAATTTCGTAATAAAATAATGCATGCTATCAAACAACAAATGTCAGTGATGAAAGCAAATTCTGCAATGTAGACCTGACTCTTGAGACCTCAAGTCATAGAATCATAGGAAGGTTTGGGTTGGAAAGGACATTTAAAGGTCCCCTAGTCCAATGCCCTGTTGCAGATCTCCTCCCAAAATGACAGGTTACATTTGTGAAGCACCACGCCCAGGCTGGGTAGGGGAGCCCTTTCCCGGGAGGAAGTGCCTGAGGAAGAAAGGCAGCAAGGGGAGCCCAGCAAGCAGGGCTGTGTGTCCACAGCAGCTCTGCCAAGTGGCCTAAGGGGAAAGTTGTGGCTATGTCAACATTCGTGAAAGAATTTCCTACCCATTGTGCACTCACTCGGACAGCGTGAATAGCAGCGAAGACAGACACAGAGAAATGAGGAACTTGCTCAAAGGTACGAGTCCTATTTTACCAGTTTGCTGTGCCTTGTGCAACACTTGCCCAGCTAGGCAGGGTCACCTCTGGTGCTCACACAAAGCAGGTCTGCAGCCGTGGAAAGGAAACCAGAACCGGCCTCAGTAACAGAAACAAGAGCTTACATGACTTGCCTTCAGAGTCCGACTGGCAGTTTCTGACTGAGCCACATCATGGGTGTTTCCTGATTTTAACCATTGCTACAGCGTTACCAAAGACAGCAGCTGTTTTAATCTATTTTAGCTATTTCAAGTTAACAAACCCCTTTTAAAAACAGCAACTGATTTGTATTAAGCCCAAGCCTTTTGGCTCCTTTTGTCAAGACATCTAAACCACCTTTCCCCTAATAAAGACAAGATCTGTGTATCTAGCTCCAAGCACAGCAATCTCCTGAGCTTGACTAGGGACAGTGGGCACCAAATACAAACACTGAGCATCAGAGGTGTTTCTCGTTAGAAAGAGGCTTCTGCAGCCAACTCACTTGCCTTGCTAATTGGAAGCAGGGTGTTGTCTTCCCCAGGCACACAAAGAAGGTGCTTGAGGCTGGTTACAATGAACAGTCACAAAGCAAAGCCACAAGCAGCAGAGGGAAAAATATATGAAGTTACAGGGAAAACAGGTCCTTAAGAACTACAGAAAGAAAAGAAAACAGTAAGCAGTCAGTAGATTAATGCTGGACACAAGCAGTGAGATCACTTTGTGATCTCCAGGATATGTTTCTCTCCCTTCTGCTCCCAAGGGCATTAGCATGGACTTTGGTAGAAATTGGTTCTCCAATGTTTTTTGCCTGCCACATTCATTTCAGTCAAACTTCTTTCATTATGCTGAAGCCTGATAGTCTGTCTTGTGCTACCTTGTCTCTGGCCCTGCTACTTCACTACTACAGTGAGTAGGGAAAAATACTTTGTGTAAGAACTAAAGTGCAACGTGTGCCCATGTCCTGTGGTACTTCACTGGAGAGAGCCTCCCTGCCACGGGGCACTGGGTTTAAAGCAGTGAGAGTGTTCATCTCATGGGAACTCTCATTAAGTGCATCTTTCAAATCATCCTGTTCTTGCTGGGTATTTAACTTTATTTCTACTTGAAATATTCTCTCTGTCCTTACTGCCACCTAATATACACCTACTCTTACATGGATTTTAAGAACCAGTTGATGGGAATATTCAAGAAAAACAAACAATTGAAAAAAATCAATGTACAAGTCTTTCTTATCTGCATGCTACTCTCTGTATTCTTTGTATTTGCCAGGCAGCAGAGGTAATTTTTTAAGTTCTTATTTTATTCTTGTTACCTCTCAGCCAATATGGATAATGTGTGTGGGGTCTTCCTCCTATTTGTTTTTGGTGGCCAACCTTTTTACTTTAGGAGGGTTAGAGAAATAATTATTGAACCCTCTTTGGTAACAGCCAGAGGTTGTTTTCCTTAAGCTGCTCCAGATTGTTACAAGGCAAGGTTGAAACTCTAGGCTTTCACATGGCATTTGAAAAGTAGATGGTGAGTCAGAAAGGCAGCAAGACACAGGAAGGCTGCTCCAGGTGGCAGAAGTAACAGGGTCAGAGAGAAGGCCACTTGTAGCTGAACAGAGGAGGGCGAAGAGGGGAGGTTATTTAGCAAGGCTGGAGTTATCCCACGAAATCCTGGGGAGAGGCCTGAAAACAAGAAGGGCAGTTTTGAATTGCACCAGGGAATAATGGAGCTATTTGAAGCTGGGGGCTCTAAGCTTGTGCTTCTTTTTCCAGGAGGGAAAATCACACTTGCACTGGAGCTATAGAGGAAGCAGCATCACAGAACTGAAACATGTGACAGCCATCAACAAAACTGCAGATCTTGGCAATGTGAGGGACCAACATCTGATGTCAATGCCAATTGCCTTGGCTCTCTGCAGAGAGAGGAAAAAAAAGCCAAGAAAAAACCCAAGCAGCTCTTCTAGAGAGCTGCTGTAGCCAAACAGAACTTACAATTGAACTCAAGTGGCTTGGGTAGGTGTGGGACTATCCTGCTCTGAGAAGGGAGAGGGATGAGAGGAGGCCAGAGAGCAGTCAGGGCAAGAGAACAGATGAAGATGTTTTTGTCTCTTCATAAAAATGATTTCTAGTTTTATGTACTGCTGCTCAACTCGTGTGCAGCAGAGACACCAGACACCAGAGACTCACTGTGCTAAGAATGGCAGCGAAGGTGGGAGGGAGGGATTTGAACTGGTATTTCACAGGGCAATATCAGCCTAAAGAGACCTAATGAAACAACACAAGTTAACAGTGTCTTCACATAGAGGAGGACTAACCCAAAAAACACAATCAACCTCTAGGTATGGAAAAGGAGCAAACCAGGGTGTCCAGGCCAGGGTAAAACTCAGCACAGAGTTGGGTGGGGGGTCAAACCCTGCACTGACATCAAGGAGAACGACGGCAAGGGGAAACCACGGGGAAGAGAAAAGGGAAGGAGGGTGCCTGTCCAGGGGAAGGCAGCACTGACCTGGCCAGCGGGAAGCCCAGTCGTGTGTGCAACATACATATGTGGGTACCAATGGCTACACTGGCAGACATTACTGTAAGTGATGCATTGTTATATGTTGAGGTACTTCTGTGGTCTCAAAAACTCTGACATATGTTAAATAAAGGCAATGAGAAGAGACCTGAGGGCTTTGGGATTTTTTTTTTTTAAGGCATGAAGTTAAAAAACATGCAATAATAGCAAGGAACTGATACTTGCATTAAGTGTTTACAAATACAGGAAAACCAAAAGCATTTTTCAGTTTGAAGGAACATTCAGAGGGTGTTTGATTGGACATCATCAGAAATATTGTATGAAACTAAATTAGATACCTGAGGAATTTCAGAGATTCCATTAGACTACATGACGGACACTCTAGCAAAATTCATTTATGTTTTTGATATATATAAAAAATTCTATTTTCTTCCCTTGACTGACTTTCAAGGTGCACTTTACTCAAGCATCTTTCTGAGTGCACAACCAGGGAGGGAAATCCAGTGTTTTTGTTATTCAACAGGATTAGCAGCCTAGATTCAGGTTAAAGTGATACAGAAGGGCATTAACTAGTTCTAAATGACTTAATTCCCCGAAAACAGTATTTTTTAATGTGCTGCTAATTAAAATATTCAAGAACTCACTGTAACAACATTTTGAAAACAAACCTGCAGGACCAATGTAAACAAAATATCATTTTACAAACCAAACGGAATCCCTTAAAATTCAATGTAATTCTATGTCCCAATAAAAATAAATAGCTATACAGGTGTCACGTTAAGATTGTCAAGCACACTCCAAAGATGCCATCTAAGAATGAACCAAGAAGTCAAAATTAACCCCTGTACTCATTCTTACTTTTTGGGACAAGCAGAATAATTTTATGTGTAGCACCCACCTTGGAGGTCTGTGGCACCACCCAAGAACACACCAAATGGAGGAGCAGGAGAATCACTAAGAAATGTTGGGTTGGAAGTTCACCACAAGTACCTCTGCAGGACTGCAATGACTTCACACACCTTGTGTTCATTTCAGATTAACCTTTCCCTGGTAGTCTCTGTACTGCACCAGTGGTCCTGGTGTGCTGTTCAGGAAAGACTTTCATCTATAAAACATAAGGTTTACCAGCCTGCATAGCGTTATCTCCTAAGGTAATGTCTTACAGTTCTCCAGTGCAAGGAAATACTCCACATCTAGATGATAGACAAGCGATAACATCAAATTGTAGATGTAGTGCTTCACTTTAGTCACTTTAGAAAGTTATTATTTTCTATGCACAAGCCAACCAGGTTACTTGCATTGTAGCTAAGTAAGTTCTTCCACCAGGATTTATTTTGGTTCCAAATTAAACAGCCCTATGTGTGATAGGTGATTTTTCACAGCTGAAAAGATAATATTACATCAGAAGTCTATTTTGTCCATTAATAGAATACAGCTGGTAGCTTCAGGACAGGAAAAAGAAAAGTTGTCTTGTCCAAATAATCAGGTCTGCAGGTTCCCCACCCTTCAGCATGTTGGCAGGGACCAGTGCTAGGACAGAAGTCAGGAATGTTTCCTAGGTGATCTAATACAGTGAGAAAAAACTCCATATTGGTCATCCATATGGGGATGTTACTGATAAGCTCTTGCCATAAGCTCTGAACTTTTTCAAATATCTCATCTTCCAGAGGTCAAGTTTTCACCTCTGTCAGTTCTCAAAAAACCAAAATATCTTGGCCATGTTATCTATAATATGGTAAAACTGAGTATTACATTGTGAAACGCCTCAGATTTGAGAAATTCAAGGTGACACAGGAGAAGATGCTGCACTCTCAGTTATGCGCCACTTCTCCAGTTCTCAACTATTTTCCGTGATGATGGAAAGGCCCAGACAGCCATTTGCTCTTTTCCTGAAAACTGAAGCATCTCCCAAAGTGCTGTGAAGGAGGGACTCAGTTGAATTCCCTTTTCTCTGGGGTTTCAGAGAGACTCCAAAGCGAAACAACAAAGGAGAAGGCACAGCCTGGATTCGTCCTTCCATTGTTTCCCCCTCCACTGGCCAAGTGCCTACTGAAAGCGGAGATACCAGGAATGCCGCCAGGGCAAGGCCATCTTGAGTGGGACACTTGAACAGAAAGACAAAACTGCCTTTTCCACCACTCACCCCAACCAAACCAACTCATTATGGTTTCTGAAACAGGAAATTCGCCCCAAGTTTCTCTGCAGCTTTTAAAGACATTGACAATTCTCACACGGGTACAAGATACTCTGCAGACCAAAGATCAAACTGAAGGGTCAGCATGAAAAAATAATAGATTACCTTCATGAAAGGATCTTGAAGAGCTTCTCAAAAGAAAATTAAACCCAAATATTATTTTATGTTCCTACTGCAGAAATGAGTGCTGCAGTCAACTGAATGCCAGCTCTTAACCAGCTGGGCAGAAAGCCAGAGGGGCAAGAGGGTGTCAGATGGAATTTAGGCCAGGGGGGCAGGAAGCACCAAGAGGAAACACCAGCAGCAGCTGTAGAAGCAAAAGAATGGGCAGAGGCTGTAAGACAAATAATAACAGGCAGAGCAGTAGCAGATGTCAGACTATTGCTTTCTGGAGGGGGATGGGATGGCACTTGTGAAGAAATGGGATTTACTTTTTTTTTTAACTACTTTGCATTAATTACCTGAAAAGGGATTCTTCCCCCGAAGCCTTTGAAACATTATTATTTTGGATTAGTTTGTGTTGAGATTCAACTGAGCATCCACTCCACATGTGCAATGCCCCCAACAGGCACTGCTGCTGGTCATAGTTCCATGTATGGGTTTGAATTCTCCCACCATTAAAAATAATTTTGGAAATCATTTCAGTGCATGGATCCCTTATTTCTAGAGTGGGTTTACTGTACCATTTTCTGGACTTTCTCTAGGGAGTGCAACTATCAGGGAGGAGGAGGAAGTTCCGCTCCTTCAAAGGATGCTGCAGTGCTGCTTGTGTCAGGACTGTGGTTTATAGACTAGCTGATAGATTTTAAGTCTTTTGATCATGTCCATGAATTCATTGATTCACTGGGTAGTGAGAAGCATCACAACAGACTCTGTGCCACAGAGCTGTCTGTCACTGTGTTCTGTCATAACTGAGGGACTTGTCCTCTTCTACACAATGCAAGAGGCATTTGCAGAGAGGATGCCACGCTCACCCAACCACATTTCTCTCATGCTACAGGCAAAAGGTGATAGATGAACGAAGTGTTAATCAACCTTTCTCCTCCAACACCATCAAAAGAAGAGGAGCCACCTGCCCACCTTCAAACAAGCAGAGAACCAATCCAGTCAGGAACTGGAGAATGTGAGCAGAGAGCCTTAGGAAATAAAAAATGTGAAGAGAAAAATCCAAATCCCAACGATCTCCATTAATTGTATTATCTTTGAAAAAAAGATGCTCAGAAAAAGTATCATTGTACAAAAAAAGGAAGCATAGGTTATAGCTCAAACATTATAGGTTATAATGAAGGTTATAGCTTATCCAATTCAAGGAAAGGGACCCAGCTTTGGGAAGTTACCATAAATGGGACGCACCCAAGCCACACGTTAACCCAGCAAGAAAAAGAGCAGAACTACAAACTAATTGGTAACAAGAATACTTGTCAGAATTTCACTTAATTGTTCATGCCAAAAGCACAAATAGATTTTAAGCAAAATATTACATCTCATGCATTTTTAATAAGAGATTTGTATTCAAATTGTGTTTTCAAATCACGATCACCTTCAATTTTATCTTAAAGAAACAATTGCTTGAAATGAGACCTAATAATTTGGTTTCACATGAGATAATTTGGTTGGGCTTTTGAGAAATCCATTTCAAGATTTTATTCTCCTAAACAAAAAAGAAAACAAATTAAAGAAAAAATCCAAGTCTGATTAAGACAATTTTCTCACCCGGTTTCCCAGGACCCTTCTTGAACATCACTTTAAAAATCTACTAACATTTTCCAGTTTTCCTGTAACCAGTATTATATTAAAAACAAATAAAACATCCCTCAGAAAGATTCATGAAGCAGTTGGTCAGAAAAGACACAAGAGCAGAAACAATTCTTTACTTGTCCCTGAGCCACGAACAGCACCTGGTTCAGAATGTTCCTAACAAGAACAGCAACACCCACACCACGTTGCTGCTTGTAGGAGCAGAACATCCATCACAGCAGTGCTTCAAGTACAGACCAGGAAGCTTGCTAAGAGAAAATTAA
The DNA here is from genome assembly GCA_035047865.1 of Dendrocincla tyrannina. Taxonomy (NCBI): domain Eukaryota; kingdom Metazoa; phylum Chordata; class Aves; order Passeriformes; family Dendrocolaptidae; genus Dendrocincla; species Dendrocincla tyrannina. The sequence continues at coordinate 24,816,787 of JAWWMP010000011.1, forward strand.
AATCAAAGGGTAAACCAGAAATTCTTGTACATGAAGACTACAAGCATATTTAAATGCATCGTGTCCATGGGACAGAAAGTGTCTGAAATGGACAAGAAAGGCTTGAGGAAGACCAAAGAGATCAGAATGGCTAATGGGCTGCCAGAGTATTAGAAATCTGTGAAAAGATACAGTTGGGTACAAATGAAGAAAAAAAGAACTCAAGCAGATTAAAGTTAAAAGTATATTAGTGCAGGCCTAAAAGACTTTAAAGAACAACACATCACAGGCATAAGGAACAAAATCACTGCTCCTTCAAATGCACCACGAGCAGCAAGTCTGCAGAAGACCAGACGATGCCAGTGTGAAAGGCTGAATGCATTCTGATACCAGCAGTTGCACTGTGAAGGATGTTGGTGTGGCACAACCCTCCCTAACAGGGCATGTCATAAATGAAACCCTACTTGCCTGGGCAAGTTTTAGAGTGAACAAACAAAGCAGGACAAAGTATAAGTGTGAGTTCTAACCAAAGCCAAGGTGAAGCTGCAGTGGTTAATTTATCTCACAAGGGCTGCAAATTGGCCAAGATGATGCCCAGTTTAAAGGACTCTGGACAGTGGAGGGAGATCCACAATCTGTCCATAGATACCATTAGAAATTATACTAAAGGGTCCTAAAGAATGAAACCATGAGATACGTGGGCAATGAGAGGTACAAACAAAGATTTCCCTTCTGAGAAGGGGTTATAGCTCCAAAATCTGGTTTCAGGAGTCAGCAAACACAGATATAAATACCTGACTCACATACCTCACTTGCATCCCCAAAGAGCTCATGACAGATTTTTCTCCCTCTGAGCTTTAAGATCGTGTGGGATAAAAAAAGTCATAGATAAAAAAATAGTAGGCCTTCACATTCATAAACAGCTTCTTAAATAATAAAGTAATAGCACTTTGCCACAGGAAACCATGGAGTTCCACAAGAATCTACACTAGAGCCTGGGATGTCATAGGTGTCTTAGAAAACCAAGTGGAGAGCGTAGTAAAAACTAAAGGCAGTCATAGAGAATTACATGACAATGTTATAATCTGTCATAAAATAACATACAAAACTCAAGTTTTTATAAGTATGAAGTGATGCACAAAGTAAAAAAAGTCCTAATTTTAGACATGCATTGATGGACTCTGGTTATTATATGCAATAGAGGTATTTTGCAATAATAGGTTCTATAAAATAGATCAGCTCAGGGACCAGCAACTGACAAAATAGGTAGAATTCTATGAAGAGTGAGGAACATAATAAAAAAAACTTTCACTATATACACCCATGGTTCACTTATATACTGAATATAATATGTTGCCCGGCCCCATCTCAGACAGGACAAGCACAGCCAAGGGCAGGAAAACCAATCAGAGGGATGGAGCATTTGTCACAAACAAAAATCAAAAAATAGACCAAGACTTTTCAGGCAGAAAAAAGACACCATTGAGGAGGACACAACATGAAGCAAACAAAATGAGCAGCGTGAAGGCGATGGAGCAGGGATGTCTCAAGATCCTTGTACCAACATCTTTCTTCCTAAAGCCCTTGTCAGTCTATTTGTTCAGCTACTGCACATTTTAGATGAAGAATTCAGCAGCTTCTAAAGTCAGTTTTCTCCTTCCTTATTCCCTTCTTTGATTTTAAATTCTTTATATATTACTGGTTGCAGCATAACTCGCCTCACACCCCCAGCCTAACCCGCTGCCTCGTTGTTATTTCTGATCTCCTTGTCCAACCAAAAGTCTGCCCTTCCCCAGGAGCTGTGCACTAATCTGTGCCTTGTCTTGAATCACAGCTCACAGCCTTTCTGAATGTAACAGGAGTGGATTTCTCTGTGCTGCCTGGGTGCCAGAAAAGTCCCTTCTCTGCTCCTAAAGCTCTCGCCATGGAAAGAATGTCCCTGAGGGTGACAGTGGCCCCAAGGGTTGGATATGACGCTGCACCCACTTCTGCAGTTACTCTGTGCAGCGTAACCAGTCTTCTGCCAGGAACATATGGAAACTTGGAGAGGTGAAGACACTCTGGAATCTGGTGACATCCACTTAAGTCTTGCAGATACCATCACAACCAACTGCAGTGACAGCTCTGCATGCCTTGGCCCAGTGGAGGAAACATCCCTGCTGTCCCTCCCCGACATGCTGTGTAGCCCTTTGGGCTCCCTGCTCAGCACTCAGCTCAGTCACTGCTCGTCCTCTGCCTGCAACACCCTCTGTCTTGTAAATCATCTGTCAGCAAGAGCATCCTGTCTGAACGTGAGGGACAAGGGAATATCTCAGGGCCATGATCTGAGGGTCATGGTCTACACAGCCTGTAATCTTCCGCTGGCTTGGGAGGAAGAAAAGGACAACTCCTCACACAGCTTGGGCCTTTTCCAGATCCAGCTCTCAGAACAAACCATAAGCTCACATTAGCTTTGCTGAAAGGGTGAGCAGCCTCAGATGGAAGAGATAGTGAGCAGACCACTGCAGGCAACGTTTTCACTGATGTCAACCATTTCCTCTCCTCCACACATGCCAAACCAATACATTCAGTCAGAATGGACAGGGCCAGCAAACATCTGGTTGACACGAGAATCAAAAGGTCCCAGCCCACAACGTTTTGTGCTCTGACTTTTGTTACGTGCTTTTAAGTACACGAAAGATAGCAGTGCACCAAATGATCTGAATCCCTTCCCCTACAACCTCGTTTCTCTCCATCAGATGGGATTCATTATATAGGTGCAGAATTTGTCAGATATGTGGCTGAATGGGCTGTCCTTGTAATATTCTGCAAGTTGATTTTCAGCTTAATATGCTATTAGGCATTTCTAGCACTTGAAGAGGACAGAAGAGCCAGGGAATTTGGCTGTTGGCCGCATGTCAAAGAAGCACAAAAAATATCCAAGTACTTAAATGAGCCAGTTGATACTGACAAAAAGCCTTCACCAAAGCACTAATATAAATTTAATGCCTCTTTATTGTCTGGTGAATATTTACACCTGAAAAAGCACCAAGAAATGAATGAATTCTAAGAAACTAAGTAAAAACACAGGCTACATTTTTTTGGTCTAATAATTCCCTATAATTTAAAATTTAGTAAAAGTAAAGATGGAAATACAGTGCACACTATGTATGATTTCTATTTCTTATGCATCTTACTTCAAATGTGGAGATAGGAGTGCACACTAGTTTTCTTGAGGCATAAAATTACAAATCTGAGCATTTCTTTTACCACCTTTTATATAACTTTATTTTACACTTCCCTGATGTCCTCAGATCCAACAATGTAAACCACGTGAATCTGGTGCCTTTCAGACACCTTCATTTTCACTTTCAGTGTGCACAGATTTGCATTTCTTAGCACAGAACCTGTTTATTTCTGCATTGCCCATTTATCCAGCTTGCACAGCTGTGTGTGCTAGAGGTGGTGATCTGTTGTGTTTCCTGATTTGACATGTTCTTTCATACAGCCAAACTGCGATCTTTGACTGAAATTTAACTTAATGAATACAAATTTGCTCACTACTTGTGTTACTATGTGTACAGAATCAAATTCTCCCCCAGATGAAGTCAGTGGCATTATTGTTACCTGCACAGGCATTTTCAGGAAGAATGAACAATTGTCAGTGATTATTCTCATAGTTATTGATGCATATTAATATTATTGACAGAGTGCTAAGTTTCATGTCAATTTAAGGACATTCCAGGACATTAATCAGAAATCCTGTATAAATTAGGTTTTCCTGAACATCCTGCTAGTCTCTAACTTTGCAAGAGCTGACATAGCTGTATTTTATAAGAATATAATCCCACCAGTACTCTATATTGTTTAATTTATGTATTAGGCATTGTTCAACTCTCCAAAGAGCCACTATCATGGACTAGTTCTGGCTGGCATGCTACAAAGATAGAACTAAAACAAGTATTTTGCATAGCATGGTGATTTGCAGTGTAACTAATCTATTATTCTAATTATAGCCTCAAAGGAAGTACAATCAGGTTAATGTCACAGTTTACGGTTTTTTTCCTCCACAAGATTTTTGCATTTGTAATGATTTAAACTCAAATATGGCTATTTGAGTGGAACACATACAGTGCTTATTCTGTAAAACAGACCAAATAAAATACATGAACATCCACAAACCCCTTTTTCACTGACAGATCATGAAGCACCTGACACATATAAAGAAGTTCAGGTAACCCTGGTATACAAAGAGCTCAATTTCCTACAGAAGCATAAAGTAATTTCACTATAATCCAACAGGCAAAAACTGTACCAGACCTTGGGGAGCCTTAGCTTTATAAATTTGGACAGGCTAAATGAAGCCTATATAAGCATCTTATCTATAAATTGCAAGCAATTATTTCCTTCCTTTCGAGGGGTACACAATGCCTCTTTGCAGGTCCATGAAGCTAATGGTCAATTTGTAGTAGATTATAGGCAGTTAGAAGAAATGAGAACATGGTACAGGACCTTCTGGTCCTCGACCATACACCTGTTAATGACTCAGACACTGAAGAAAACAAAAAATTAAGTGTTCAGCTTCCCAGATAATCCTCTCTCTTTCTCCACTCAAGAGAGGAAACTGATCATTCTGGCATTTGTGTGGATGAAACGCTCCCAGTACTCTACATTTTTTTAAGAATTACCTCACAAAGCACAAACTGAGTATAAAGCTTCCCTTTTATAGGGACTGTCATGATTTGCAACTGCCAAAACAACCTTATTCTCAAGAGCCAAAAGCATACTGTTGAGTTTGGGGTTTTTATCTATATTTTTTTCAATAGTAGTTGTGAGAGGAAAGGAGAGGAAGGAGGAGGGAGAATGTTGCTCTCCCTTTAAGATGTCCAGGTGGCTGGAGCGAAGCATCCCACACAGCTGTGCTCCCACAGCCAGAGGGATCTGCTGGGTCCAAGAGCGACCTGCAGCTCTAGTTTCAGGCCAGCGCTGAGTTTTTATCTTAAATCACTCTGCTGAGATGAAAGCAGCACATTGATAATGCTCTCGTCTGCTTGCATGTAGGATTAATGCTCTCAGTGTCCACTTTGCAGGAATAGCAAATGTCGCCCTTTTTATAAGATGGTGTCTATGGGGGAAAGAAGTTTTGATAACAGTAGGAAGCAACACATCTGTGCAGGTACTTGAGCAGGCAGAGGCCTCAAGGGTTCAGCTTTAAATAGAGAGGTGCAATGTAGTGTCTGCACAGGGCTGGGAGGCTCAGGGGCTGCACTGGGGAGAGCCCAGGACACCTTCCCCTGCTCTTGTTTATTGACAAATACCAAGGACTACCAAAAGGTTTCCCTGACTCTTTCTTGCAGAGGATTTCCGAGATGAGAACTTATTTCAAGGCAGTGACTCTATTAGAGATACCCTGAATGACTTTTTGTAATTTTTTTTAACCTCCATTTCCTGTACAGTATGCAATTACTAGAAGGGTGGAAACTTCTGAACTCCCTGGGAGAGTTTGCTGTGTCTCTCATTTCATCTTAATAAAATATAATCTGAATTGCAGCATCTGTAAGACAGAGCTGTTCCCTATCCAGCTGTTCTAACTCAGGTTATTCACAGGATGAGGAAGAAAGGAGATTTGCAAGAGGGATGCTGTGTGTATTTGATATGAACAGCACAGCTAAATCTTCAGTGTTTTAGAACATTTCCCCTTGTCAAAGTGATTAAATTAGAAGGAATTGCACTATTGTGCTGATCCAATTTATCTTTTTTTAGAAGGAAAGACACTGTCTGCATTTTCACATGCATTATGACTTCATTGGTACAGTCCCTGTGTTCGTTCCCTCCAGGCTGCCTCAGGACTTTTCATGCCGAACGAATCTCTAGGTTTGAAAAGCAGCTCTGTCAGAATTCAGGTGATGTGGAGTGTGTCTCTGGTGTGTTTGCTGGTACCCACAAAGCTGGGATGGCTGGAATTGCCAGGGGCTGTGCCTCAGCACCATGGCTGGCCGCAGGAGCTGAGGGCACGGGCAGGTGTGACGTGGGTGCCCCCACAAGGGATGCCCGGGGCAGTGGGCACCACACGCTGCCCTGGGGCTGCCAGGCAAGGGCGTGGAAAAGTGCAGAAATCCACATAACCGGTTTGGAAGCGCTGGAAATTAAGTTCTCGTTTTTGCCATTGTAACAGGATCCCCCCTGCAGCTATTTTGCAAAATGTGGTACTTGTAAGGCTTTTATTTCAGTTCCTGGGGAGAGGGCAGCTTTCTGGAGCAGAACTACCACCAGCCAGCGGATTAGGAGAGTTTTCTACCAGAAAGCAAATGGCAAGGCATACTCTTCTTCCTGCCTACACAGAACTCCCATTTACCTCTTCAAAAGAGAGAAGCTCCATACAGTCAGCACAAAAAAAGTCAAGAAAATAGTCCAGGGAATTAACAGGTTCACTTAATTAGACTCTTTAACATGAAAGAAAGGGCAGAACTAGGGACATAAAATTGGGAAAATTAGAGCAAGTTTGAACAAAGTGGTTGCTTTTCTTCTGCTGGTTAACTCCCTTTGCTGTTGATTATTGACATCCAGGAAGCTGATCCAGCCCTGGACAGAGACACCTCAAGTCCACTGTGAAGAGCTGAAGTTCGACTGGAAGACTGTTTTAATGACAAATTACAGCTCCCTATCAGATAGCTTAAACCAGGGCTGAACTGACTTTTTTTTTTTTTGAGTGAAACACTAGAGGTGTCTTCCTTTTTGGCTAACAGCTCCAACAAAAGGGAAGTGAAACCTTATTGATTCCCCCTGAACACGGAGGCACACAGTGAAACTTCCCTTAATTCTCATCCATAGAGTAAAAAATCCATTTAAGATCCTAAAAAAAAATGAAGGAAAAAGAAAAAAATGAAACCCCAAGAATTAAATCCACCACAATGTATTTCCACAGGGATACATTTGGCCAAAGGGATTTTCATGGGAGTTACTCTAGTAAGTACAGAACCAAACTGAATAATCAGAGTGAAAATGAGTAATCAAACCTTGCTTCAGTGAAAAGTTCCCTCTGTTAAACATCTGATTTTTTAAATTGCTCCTTGGTAAGCTGTAAAGATTTACTTTGCTTACAATAGATAAAAATAAATAAATGTTCATCTTGCACACAATATATTTCCAGTAAAAAAATACATGATGGGATAGGAGGGAGTTAAGTGTTTGCATGTCTGGAATGACATTAAAAGCAGCTACTAGGAAAGCGCTTCTTCATTGCTGATCATTCCACTTTTGTCTAATCCAGATTTAATACTGAAACAATAAATTTATGAAATATATAGTATTTATAAGTTTGATTTATATTTAATTAAATTTTTTGCTTCTTGAAGTCCCTGAATTTCACAGCTATAGACACAAGCTGAACATTAAATATGCTCCTACAACATGCCACAGCATTCCTGCTGTTACAGTGCATTGGTCCCAAAGCAGCATTTGCTCTCAGGAAATGTCTCTCAACTGCACAGGGTAAAAGAAAGGTCTTCAGGCAACACAGAAATGGCTGTGGGTTCTGAGACAGGGACTCCTTTCTTTATTTCCTGCTGTACACTTCCTAAAGGCATTTGCTGACAAGGAATTTGCAAATCTTGTCTTGTTAAGGACTGTAATGCTCCTTGGTATTACTCAGATATAATCATCTGTGTACCTGTCCAAATACAGCTTAGTGACTGCCAGCCCGCGGAGCTGAGCGTTTCCCTCTCCTCTTTTCACCAGTGATCAAATAACAGAGTTTGCCTGCAGTGACCTTCTCCCCAGAATCCTTGCAGATGTTGCCCGCCCCCTCCTCCCGAAGGTTGTCCTGGAGAGAACATGTAGTTCCAGGGTGACTCATACCCACACACTATCCCTTACTCATTCAAATAGTTTCATTAAAGGCACTGGACCACAACAGATAATCTCCCATTTCACTGGGAGCCAGTTTCAGTGTTCTCCTCTCCAGGATGGTCAGAAAGACCAGGACAGGAGAGCTCCATGGATGAAGGACAGAGCCTGGCCGGGATATTTCTGAGGAAGCAAGAGCAAGTTTCATCACAGCAGTCCTTATTCAATCATTCACAAGTATTTATTAATCTCTGCACCACAGAACCAGTGCAAATATCTACAGCCCCTGCTCCCCAGCATTTGCTATTTTACTTATTTAACGTTTCAATTCTTAAAATAAAAAAGAAGGAAGAAAAAAAAAAAGAAACAGCACACATCCCTCTCCCGAATCACTCCCTTCTAAGGTGAGCACACAGAGCACTGTGAGCTGCCCAAATGACTGGGACTCTGAAACCCACGAGGCACGGGTGAGATTCATCTCCAAACCAGTAGCCTATATTTTAAAACATCTTTAAATTATTTTGAAATTAGAGGCTTTACTTCCCATGCTTCAGTTACCTGGGAAGTGCAATATGGTCCTACTTCTCAGAGGACAAACTGCAAAACCACGGAATGTAAAGGCCACTAAGGGTGTAAAAACATTTGAGGAAACAGTCAGAAACCACTGAAACTCCTGTGGGCCTAAAGCTGGTGAAGAAATACCACAGAACAGGGAAATGACAGGAGCAGGGAAGAAGGGAACTAGATAGTACAGTGGCCAGCCTGGTAGGAAAAGGATTAAGGTGTCTACACAAGAGCTACTCTGGGCAGAGACCACCACCATCCATTCCTGTCCTGCTGGGAAGAGAGGGAAGTGTCTCCAAGGCAAGGGATAAAGTCCACAAAGCTGAGAGCCATTCTCAGTGCTGGGACCTTGAAACAGCCCATGGAAAGCCAACACATCAAGCAGATTTATGGGTGGTTTTTTGTTTTTGGGGTTTTTTTCTTAGTTATCTGCAAAAATCAGGTAGAAAACACAAGAGCACATTTTAGTCAACTGCTGAAAAATACATCTGAATTTTCCAGGACGCTCTTTGCATCAAAGATCCTGTAAGAGTCACACTGGTCTAGTCATGGGAAGTACAGGACACCCATCCCTGCAAGCAGGCACTTGTTACGATGATGATCTTATAAAAGATCACAAAAATCAGTTAAAATTGGCAGAAGTTAACTGCTAACTCTAAAACAAACCAAAAAAGTTCATAGAAAAGGTGATCTGCTGAGAATTTTGCTCGTGCCAACGTCCTGAGTGCTGCAAGAGCCACAGTCACTCACAATAAGACAGACCCAAAAATATTCTTTTCTTCAGGTAAACCTGCAGAATCTTGGCCCCCCACCTGTGCATTTACAGCCAGAGCTGCAAGAACTTCTTTTTCTGCTTGGTTGTTTTTCAGACAGCTGGGTACAGTCCTCAAAGTCATATGAAAAATAAAACAGCACAGCAACTCTTTTCTAACCCTGGAAGTGTTAATTTCCCAATAAGCTTATTTGATTAACTAAGCAAACCCGGAGGACATGCTGACTTTGTCTTGTTTCCCTTCCCCCAGTCGCATTTTTACAGAACTCCAGTGGAGTCTTAACCAAAACAATGTGCTGATAGGAGAAGCTGTCTGCATTCCTCTTTTGCAATTCACCTTACACTCTCCATGTTACTCGCAGATAAGCTCTCCTAGATGCCAAAAAACTCCAGCAAGAGGTGAAGGCTTCTTTGCAGCGGGTAAAGAGCTGCACGATTTTGTCAAGTTATTCACTGCATTCCTGCCTGTGGATCCCCACCCTCCGTGTAATCCCTGCAGTGGCTCCTCTTCCAAGTGACCCCAGCAATGCGGAGGGCTGGGAATAGCCTATTTCTGTTGGAGAATCGACATCAGATACTGTTTTAACTTCTTGATTTTCACACTCATCATTCTTTATGGGAAGCAGAAGCCCATTTAGCTTGACACCTGCTGCTTTTCTCCTTCAGGGGGCAATATGCAGGGGGCTGTATTCGTTTCCAGGGAAGCACCCTCACCTTCTGGGATCTTTTGAGTGGGCAAGGGAGGGGGAGGAATAACATTTGTATTTGTATTATTTCAGCTTTGCTCCAGAGAGGTGCTCTCAATCAATAACAGATAAAAATATTTCAAGAATGGTAGAAGAGAGGTTTCTCCTGAACACATTTATATGCACACACAACAAACAATAACTCCCAAAGAAACACACAGATGCACTGAAATTTGCACTTACAAATAGGTGCTAAGAAGCAACAAATGCTGTAAAAACACAAGGTAGCTACAGATGAGATGAAAATGCAGGAAAATGGTGTTTTCTGACACAATTCAACCTTTCTGTTTGGCATCCACATTTTATGACTTTTTTTACACAGAAGGCAGGTCCCATCACCCCCCTAATCTCAGGGCTGTTGGTATAACAAATCAGAATTCCCAGAAATGGTGTCAGCCAGAACCATTAGACTTGGGACTAACAAAAAAGAAACTGAAGAAAATCTGAAAAACCTTTAGAAGAACCTCTTACATTTAGTCCTAAAGCACCTCTTGGACATCTTTAAAAGAAGGTGCCCTGGAGTCTATATGAAGAAGGAAAAGTTACTTAGGCCCTTCTGAAATTCCCACCTCGGGCAGCATTGTAAGCTTTCCCAGGGGAAGGATGGCCATATGTAAATGCAGCAACACGTACACAGAGCAGACAGCTCTGAGCTACTCTGGAGCTTATTGCAATGTTATTAATAAATATCACCACCGGAATTAACTGTTCTTCTCTCAAGTGTTCCTCTGACCTGAGACACAGGGGTCCTGTGCTCCATATTTAGAAATAGCAATTAGCAAAGAAACAGATTTTAGGATAAAGATGAGATAAAAACATCAGGGGATAAACGTAGACCAAAGAATTGGATGGGCAAGACTATCTTGGGAAACACAAGTCCTTAAATGCTAATAAAGAATGGAACAAAATTCCACTGTTTCCACCTTTTTTCAATAAACACACATCACTGACATGCCATCCAGATCGCAATACTTCTAAAGGAGCCATCTGATTCTGAATTATAACCCGCTACAATTATTTGTTATCTGAAAAAGATCAGTCATTAATTGATATTTAACTTATGCAAATTTTCAGAGATGTGGAAATAAAAATGATATCTGAAAACTAAATTCAATTAAGTGTTAATGCTCTTTAAGACTATCACAGTATTTCTTCTACTCACTTCACATCAACATTAATTCATAAAATCATAAAGTGCCCTGTCATCAAAACTCAGCCCCTTCTGCAGTGGAGTCTGAAAGCTGCCTGAAAAACAAAGCAACCCTGCAAATATTTTTTTTAAAACAGTGCTAATTTTTTATTTAACTATCCAGTTGTTTTCTCTAGGAAAAGACTAGAATTTCTCAAAACCACATGAAGCCTGGAAAACAACGGTAAATCAAATAATTTCTTTTGAGTCAGTTCACAGGCTGCTCCAGGAGAGCTGGGCAGCAGAGCCTGAAACTGGATTTGCTCATTTCCTCCTTTATTAACTCATGAAGTCAGCTTAAAAGTATTACAAGTTCTGGGTTAGCAGAGTTTAGTACCACCCTCCTTTTCACATGTGTACATGTTCTGAGAGTGTACAGAGCTTGTCCTCAATAAATACTTAAAAATATATACTACAGAAGAGAAATCTATCTATATGTCTTGAAGTTATGTTGGACAAGTTAACATTTCTCCTGTTACTTGGGAACTCAGAGCTGTTGAAAATACTGTAACTAAAGTCCCAAGGATAACAAATTGCAAATATTTACTAGATAAAGGGGCTGAATGTCACACTTTTTTAATGCAAGAGGCAATGTGACATTGCTCATTTAATCTGGGCTCTGCTAATTGGTCTATTACACAAGGAAAAAATCTTTGGGAGTCCTTCTGGGAATGTCTCACATCATTCCCTATCAGCTGTTGACATACAAATACTCTGGTAATGAAAATATTTTCATTCCTTCATAACAGCATTCCCTGTCCTGTTTAATCTTATTTTCTCTCTTTCTAAAAACAAGCTTCTGTGTGGGGTTTCTGAACGAACAGACCTGATGCCATATATCAAAAATGTCCCGTGCTCCTGTCAAACTTGCTAGGAGTCCACCCAAAAGAGAGCAAAAGGGAAAAAGCCCAAGGATTTATAGAAACAACATAGGATTTTAAACACCACTTGAAATTCATCTCTGGTCTGCATTCTGGTCTGCATTGTGTCAAACGACTGTGAACGTGACTGGACTAGAACCTGGCACTGGCACTGGAGCACCTGGCACGGCATCCAGGGATGGGCTGGAAAGGGGCAGGTGTGCAAAATTTCCAGAAACATCGCAAAGCACAGTATTTTAGCCATCATCCCCCCCCCCCCCCCGCCCAGTTCTATCACTGTAATGAAAAAGACCACTGAGGAACAAAGAGATGAAGAACCAGGGTGCCTTCCTTCTAAAGCACAGGCTCAGGCTCACTAACCATGAGGGCATCAGGGATCTGTTACAGGAGATGAATAAAGCAGCTTCTAGCAACATCTTCTGTGAAGCCACCCCTCTCCCTGAGAAGGTATCATCCATGGCAGACCCCTCTGCAGAGCCTGCACTACCCTCCAATCTAACAGCAAATCCTGCTTGGGACAATTTTTATTTTCAATATCCTACTTCTAACTATTCAGATCCCCACTCTCTGCTCAGGCAATTAGTTTGGGAGATAAGATCACATTCTGCTGTGCATGAAATCCATGCAACACTCAGTATTCTAGTCTCAGAGTAATTGCTTTTGGAAATTAAATGATTTCAGAAGTTGCTGCATTCAGATCATGCTGGTAAATACTTCTCTTTCCCTGGTGAATACCATACCTAAACATTGGTCTTAAATTGTTTGTCTTTTTTATGTATTTGTCTTCAATATATCACAGCTCTTCCAAATTCAAGGTCTGAAATACGATGCAGGCTCCCGCTCCTTCCTCCCCCATCCCGTTCCGCCCCTGGGACTTGTGCCTCCACCCACATCCTGCTGCCCAGGTTGTAGCATTCCTTTCTGCACCCTATCACTGTCACACTCCCTCCTGGAAACAGGTGCAAGAAGATTAAAAACCCCACTCATTCAGCTGGGATTTTCATCTGTTTGCACCTTCCTCTTTGCCACTCCTGTGTGTCAACATCTCGTGAGCTCAAGGTGGTGGGAAGGCGCTGGCTCTGCCAGTTCACACCGTCTGCTGTTTACAGGGAGAAGCGGGAGTGTCAGTCTGAGGGACAGCTCTATCAGGACACAGGAGAAAACTTAAGATACAAAGGCTTTACTTACATTAGGTTGAGATTTTTTTTTGCTTAAAAAACACGTGTTTTGATAAAACCTAAAGTCAATACGAAATGTCAGTGTGAATTAAACCTAAGAAGGTTATTTTTGAAAAATACATTAATTCTATGTTATGCTTTTTTATTTCCTAAATTGTTCCTGATATGAGGATTGAAATATTGTACAATTTTTCACTTTAGTCATTAAGTCATTTTATGTTAAGTTGTCATTGAAACACGAACAGAAGAGTTTGACTTAGGAGAGAGATCATTCCATGCTAAGTGGTAGCTGCACTTAATACTGTAAAAACAAAGATAATGCAGTGACTGAAACCTTCTGCAGTGGTTCTGTATCACTGCAACTGATGTCGGGAAACAGTGATACAATCCTTGCATTGCATGTGAAAAAATCCAGAAACATTTCTACAGACATCTTTTGTCCTAAAAATTCCTAAAATTCAGGAACGTTTCATGTCCTGTCCCTGTGTCCGTGTTCCCTCCCTCCCTCTGCACACTGAAGCAAAGCAGGTTTCATCCTGTCATCCATATTTTGAATTGACAAGGTTTCCCGGAGAGTTTCTGTCTTTTTTTTTTTTCATTCCTCAAGCACCTGCACGCTTTGGACTTGTGGTCTGTGTTACAGAGATATCCACCTTTTTGGGAACTCTCAGTTTTCTAGGCAGAAGGAGCTCTCTGGGATTCCCTGGGAAGGACATGTCCAGAAGGATAAGGACTTGTCTCCATACAGATGTTTCCCAGAATGGCTGTTCCCCACTGCTTCCAGAAGAGTCCCTGGTGTGCTATTAGCACCCACACAAGGGCTCCTGGCACAAGAGGCATCCCTGAACACATTTCTCAGGACAAACAGACCTTCAGATTTTCAGTTGTTCAGTGCCAAGGTCACATCCCCAAACCAATTAAACCTGTGACAGCTGATGGTTTCCCTCTCTTTCCTCGGAAAGTGTGGGCTGCAAAAACGCAACCAAGTGGAACTGAACCCTCAGGGGCAGCACCAGCAAAGAGCAGGATCTGGGTCATTTTCTCATCTCTGTAACTGGATCTCTTGGGCAAGAACAGGGAAATGCGTCCCGGAGCTGGGACACTTCTCTCACTGTCTGCTACAGGAGGAGTGTGGCACAGAGGCAAACAGGGGCTCCCAAGAGAAAAGGGTGTGCACACTCTTTTATCACATTAAAGGGTTTGTTGGACAGGGAAGGACGATGGGAGCAAGAACAGCCATAGAGATTGACCCTAATTCTTCAGCAATATCCTTTTAATTTTTTCCTGTAAGGAGGAGCTAATTTCTGGTATGATAGTTTGGCTGAAAATGCACTTGTGACCACACAACTAAAAACTGAAAGTAGCCAAATGTGCTTTTTAGAACCTTTGTGGTCCACACTTCCACAAAGATTTCTAATGGATGAAACCATCCCCACCTCCTCCCTTCAGTGCATTCACACGGCTCCAACCTGCAGAAAAGGCAAGAGGCTCATGCTGGACTCGCCAACACAACATAACTGGGCACATCCCCCAGAACATACCCAGCAGTGCCAAACCCAGCTCCTTGTGCGCTGTGCGGTCCCGGGCAGTGCTAGAGGAGGATTGCTCCGTGATATGAGGCTCGGAGGGCAGAAGGGGGCATCAGTGAAACAGCGAGCGAGGGGAGCGCAGTGCTGAGCATCGGGCACAGCCGGTCCTGCGGGAGCCGCAGCTCCCCCAGCCTCCCCCAGCCTCTTACATGACAGAAACAGGGGGAAAGCACCGAGGAAATGCCAAACGCAGGTACGGCGGTTTCTCTCCTGAGCAGGAAAAGGATCTTTGCAGCTCGAAAAATCTCCTAGCTTGCAACAGAAGGAAATAAAAAGCTCGTAATGTTTGGGAGATTTAGCATGGCTGTATGAACGTAGAAAAGGTGTGGGGTTTTTTTCCCTGTCTAATCTTATGTGCTGGGGAAAAAGAAATTTAAATTTCTACTGAAAAAGATAAATCGTTATTTCAAGATTTAGCCTTTCAAAAGTAAGCCAAGAAATTTGGCAAGTGTGAAATACTGAACGTGGCAGATATCAATTCTTGCTCTGTTAGAATGAGAAAAAAACAACTGTCAGGTTTCCAATTGTATGTGCATATATTAAAAATACCACCATTACAAACAATCCGTGTTTATCACTCATTTCAAGTGAGTTACTTCAAAGTCTCCAGAGCCACTCTCAACATTTCTTAAACACAGTGGGGCAAATATTAAGTCCAGGCACACGTGGGGTGCTGTTACTCCTCCAGCTCTTGGTGTGGAGCACCGCAGTGAGGGAGTGTGCTAGAACAGGAGTGCTTGCAAACATTTGTTGCCCTCCTTGCCTCGGGTACTGGAGCACCACGACCTGGCCATGAAGTGCTGAGCACCAACTCCTTGCCTGAGCTCTTGGGAGTGCCTTGCACAATTTCTGCTTTGAAATTCTGGAGTTCACCACACCAGGGCCTAAGGAAATATTCTGCTCTGCCACTTGCCCTCTCCTCAAGCACTTCAGGTGCTTGCTTCAGAATCTCTTCAGAAAGTTGTGCATGGTAACGCCGAGCAGGACATCCCCAAATTACCCCCGGCCCACTGCTGTGGCCTGGCTGGGTGGCAATGACACATCACCAGGCTTCTGGCACCGAAACAGGAGTAAACCACAGAGCTCGATCTGTTACATCAATTCCTGCCTACATCTCCACCTCCTCTTCAGCTTTTGTCTTGTATGCCCTAATTTGGCTCCTCCTTTATGTTCTCCCACACTGAAGAGCCATATGGCAGCCACAGCCAGTCGCTGAGTCTTCCCTGGAGGCACATATTCCCTGGTCTAAAGAAGTTTTCCCTCTGCAGCCTCATGCTGCATCTCCTTACATCTCCCAGCTTTAACATGAGCAAACTACCACGCTCACCCCATCCCAGGAGCCAGCACAGGGGCCTGTGTGTCACTAAATCAGACAAAAACAAAATAGGAGATATTTCTCTTTTTCTCTGGTCCCACTAAGACACAGGACCCTTAATCTCTATATTATCTCATGTTACGGCAGAGCTACGTGTGTCCTCAGAGCCAAAGGTTTTAGAGGTTGGGTAGTTCTTCGGGATATATAATAGTACTGGTTTTAACAAGAGGTGTGTGTCACTCAGACTTTCACGGTCTGAAGATCTATTCCTGCTCAAAAAGTTACATTTTCCCTTTAAAGGAAAGAGGGGGGAAAAAAAAAGTTTGGCCTTCAGAATCCTTGGATGTTTTTACTGATCTTTTGTTGACCATTTGGTGAACTCCGAAGTCTGATGTCAGTTACTCTATAGAAAGGATACAGGCTGTTCTACCATAACTGGGATTATTTTTAAACACTTCCCCCTCACGGATTAAATCCTTGGAGACTATGGGGGAAGGCAGACCCATGGGTTTATATCGAGAACAGAACAACTTACAAGAACTTAGTTCAGGAAAAAATAAGGAAAGTGTGGTGTAAACACACAGGTTACACATATTCGTGGTGAAGGTATTTTGACACTGCCATCGGAGAAAATCAGCAACTTATTCCTGGATACAGAACTAAGGTCAGACATTTCAGTCAGTGGACACACGTGTCTATTTGTGTCCCAGTCAAACCACTGGCAGACTGATATATCCTCATCATTATTAACAATTATGGCTCTGCTGGAGTTTTCACAGCTATTTGAAATAAAAACTACAACCCTTGCCAGCAGAAGTTTCACTCCTTTGCACAGTTTTATCCCTTTATGAAGTTTTCCTTTGCTTTGAAATTCCAGACAGAGCAGCTCAGGAAGAAAATGAAATGAAAACAAGCAAATAAGTGTTCCCCTACTTGAGCAGCTCAGCCACAACCAGTAACAGGGGAGAAAATTTATTGGAACGACTTGGGACAAATCACAAAGGGTACACAATCCGTAACTTCTGAACAGAATGGCAGTACAAAAAAGCAAAATGACAGAAAAAGGCTTGGTAAGATTTCATATTAATTGCAAAACATTGATTTTTCTGCTGTTTCCCCCCTCAATGTTCAGATTTTAATTTCAAATTGTTTTCAGCCTCTCAGATGGAGATGAGAGGTGACCACAGGCCTGTCTAAGGGGGTTACAGGGAGAAACAGCTGAAACCGAGCAGAACTTGCCATCAGTGATAACAATACCAGAAGCAACAAAAGAATAACACTTTCCTTTCGGTCACTTTCAAAACAACCATAGGGAAAACATAATAGCAAACGAAACTGCTCCGTATTTCCAACCATCTGTTTTCTCAATGTCAGGTTGGAGGTATTTATTTGTAAAAAGGTATTCTCTGACTGCGGGACAGTCGAATGGTGCAGCTGGGCTTGCTTCTTGGGGCACTGATGACCACCAGCATTCCTTAGCACTCATCTGTACCCTATGGCCTCTTTTCCAACAGAACACTCCCACTGCCAGCTTACTGCAGCTACCACTGCAAGCATTGCCTAATAGTTCCAGCCTTACTAAAGAACACCGCTCTGAACTCCACTGAACTCAGTTTTAATTAGTTTTTGCAATTTCTGATACTTTTGACAAAGCCCCAGCTCTTGCAGGCACAAAAGGCTGCAACTTCTAGGTTGCAAACAATCAACTCTTTAACTTAAGAGGTGAGGTTCTTGGCTCTTGTCAGAAGTAGAAAATGAAAAAAAAAATGCAGTAAAATGTGTTGCACTGAGAAACACTTCAGGTGAATCATGATTTTGGGGACTTTTTAAAAAACTTGTGGCTAATTACAGGATAGAAATACAGGTGTGCAAGACTACAATAAACACACCTATCCTGGAAAGAAAAAGGAGAGTATAACGTACCAATGTGTGCTACATCTCTGGCCTGCTAAACTTCTCTTCCAGATTTTGAAGAAAACCAATTTTTAATCATTCAGAGCTGTCAAGTGACAAGTAGCAAAATTGAAATTGAGCTGAAGTTTTCTGTGCTGCCCACTGCAGCACAAAAAAAGAAGTCAACTCCCAGTAGAAGCAGGGCTGCAGACTCATGACTTTAATCAAGTCATCTGAAATTTGTTAAAGACCTTAATAAACTCAAACTCATCACTGTACCTGACAGGGGCCCTGGGTCACTGGGAGCAGGCCATCCACCAGATGTCACATCTTGCAGAACTTTGTCATATCCTTCCTCGGGACCCTTCTGAAGTGCTGTGCTTTCCGAGAGGTTCCTCAGCAGTGTGGAGGATGTCTGCTCAAGACACAAATACACACTTCATTCAGAAAACAAATGTTAGGTCTTTAGCAAATAATTTGTCTTCAGGCATTGAATAATACTATTTATATACTTGGAAGCACGGTGGAGTTTGTGGTTTTTTCCACTGATAGCACAAATTTAGTCAGTACCACTTCTAGTACGAAATACTATCTAGCAAGTACTTTTTAAAAATACACTATATTTTCCATGCAACACTTCAGTAGGATTGCTAAAGGTTTAAAGCTCTAAATTTACCATGGGCTTTTGACAAAATTTATGTTTACCATTCATACACTCAAATGAATAGAATGATATTTTGACACAACTTTAAACAAGTACACACATTCTTTCATGAATTCATAAATGTATTTCAAGTTTACTGGGACTAAGTCCTAAATACTCAGGAGATAAACACTCCAAAAGCATTACTAAGATTTATGCAACTGCCTTCTGCATTTCAGATCTTCTCAGCAGAGTCTGGGCTGTCTGTGTTTGCTCCCACTATCCCCGTGTTTCAGGATGCAGACACTTTGCTCCAGCCTCCCAGTGCCAAAGCAAAGCACGGAGCTGCTGAGTGGAGTGCCTGCCCTGCTGCCACTGTGAGCAGAATGAGCTTTTGGGCATTTCCACTGCCTTGAACTGCTCAGCCCCTGGCACTGCCGCGCTGAGGGAATTTCTTGGCATTCATCTTGGTGTCCTGAGGATTAAAAGTAATAAAGCCCATGTACTCACAGAGCAAAGCAATAAAGTTAGTTATTGATACTAAACGATGTAAGACACCAAACCACCACAGACAAGACAAAGATATATCAGTCCCAGTTACACTTTTTATATGTGTTGCAGAAATGCTTCACTTGAACTTAATTCGTCATTGTTTGTGAGGTTCCAACAAGGGTCCTGAGGCCCTGATCCAGCCCCTCTGCACAGAACTAACCCCACAGTTATGGTCCTCCAAGCACTTCTATTGTATTAACATGCAACTTAATGAAAACACTCAATTTATTAGTTCGTTAAAAGAATTTATAGCTTTTAGGGGTCTAGCTGAGAGGAAGGCAAAATCCATGGGGATGGGATGAGTTTGGTTAGACCTCCACACACATAAGGACACTGGGGCTGGAGGTCTGGCCCACTCAACTGCCTTCTCTCTTTAGCTTAGGAATTTTATAGGGAGTAACTAGAACAGGAAACTTCTTCCTCCCCCCAGCTTATTAAATGATTTCCTGTCAGTCCTTAGAAAAAGCAACTCATTGCTTAAAGCCTTAAGAAGTTGTGAGTGGCTCACACCCAGGCTGGGAACAACAGGAAGGGAAGGATAAGCAGAGCTAATTGGCCTTTTTACACTTTGCCAGGGTGGCCAGCGTGTTGTAGATAATCTTTTTTCACCAGTGATACCCTGTGGGTCCCTTCCTCTCCTTGAGTTTGCTTTGCCTTTAAACATGACCATGTCAGATGTGATCCTGGCCAGCACCCACGGGTGACTCTGTGACCTTCTCTGCGTACCAGTGCTCAGGGAAGCTACATTTACATGGGGCCACTCCACCACTTCCCATGCACAGCAGAAATAATCCATTTTTCCAGGGGCCTTATTCACATAATTAAAAAACCCAAATAAGCATGAGGAAGATCACCTAATATGTGAATTTCTCAAAAGACATACTTTTCAAAGCAATCTTTCCAAAGCTGTCAAGCGTTGTTTATATTTTTTTGTTAAACAAGCACATTTCCATCAGCAGTCTAGAAAGAATCCCCCTGACCAGCAGCTTGGCACCTGAACCACAGACTAGCTGGTACTACACATTAGGTTCCAGTAGTCCCAGCCATGGTATGTCCACAAAGCCTTGATGTGCAGGTACAGTTTTCCTGAAATAGGCCCTAAATAATCCTTCAAAGAACTAAGTACAGTCCTTTGACTGTACATAGCAAGTATTCCTTTCTGTTTTCCTATCCTGCTGCCAACATGCAAGGATAGAGAAGGGCACACATTATATTAATACACATCTGATTTACTAATAAATCTGCATGTTTAAAATGCTACATAAAGCCTGCTTTAAAACCATCTTGCTTTTCCCAAATTCTAGGAATTACTTGTAACAAGCCAATGAGCACCATCACTGACTCAGGCCCTGGGTGGTATCTCCAGGTCTGAAAACATGTAAATTGGGCTTTTCTCCCCAGCAGCCTGGTACAGTCAAGGCACATTCCCTGTGACATCAGGAGCTGTAGTACCTGAGACTTCACTGTCACTGAGCATTTGTTGATGCAACAGGTTACTCCTGCTCAGAGGTGTTACCCTCATCCTTGACTGGGGTGCTGTCATCTGCTCATTTAATCCACTCTCTTTAATCTCCAAACTATGTTTTTGATAGATGAGCCATGCCGAGGATCTGTGTGAAATCCCACCCATTTGACAGTGAATTTGAACACTGTGCTACTCACACACTTGCTTTAGCAGTTCCATAAGGATCTGAATTTTCTAACCTTTTTAGCTTACAAAAACACCATGACAACATCGAAAAAAAATAAAATTGTCTTTCTTCTCTACGAAGTTGGCCCCTTACTTTTCCTTGTGGAAGAAACAAGGCCAACCTGGGCAGCAAAATTGAAGATGTAGTTGCAACTCGTATTCTTTCCACAGCTTTTACTTGGATTCAGATGTTTGCAGCATTTATACTTCCTGTTCTGAACTGCTCTAGAGCAAAAGTTGATGGTACGTCCTGGAAACACCTATTTTTGGAGGTGACAAAAATGTTGCCACCATTTGCGGCAAATAAAAAAATCCCAGTAGAGTTTTAAAAAATGCACCATCACTTTTACATGCAGAGTATGTAGTAAAGATGAACACACTGATTATTGGGTTTTTTACCTTTGACACATCACGCTTCTGTCCCTAGTTATTTTAAAACATATTTATTGTGAACTATCACAAAGTGTGGCCACCCTGAAGAAACACTCTGTGCAATGTGTATAGCTGGAAGGGGGAAACAAAAAGCACATCACAGAAAATCCACATTTCTCTACTGATAATCAGCTTTTTAAGTAATATGGTCCAACGGTTATACTTCATCTAACAGTTAAAGATGTTTCATTCTGCACTAAAGACAGGCACTTTTTTTTGTCTCCTAAAATATGTTTCGAATTTAAGTTTGAAAAAATATTTCCATTGTGCCATATATGCGGTAACTCAAAACCAAAATGAAAGGATTAAAATCAGGGCTGCGCAGAATGGTTTAAATTAAATTCAGGTAGTGGGGAAGACTGCCGTATCTGGCAAGCTCCCACTCCCTGAGCTTTCTGGCCAAGAGGCAAGATGAAGCATAACAATCCTTACCTGCCAAGTCTAGAGCAATTTTGAGGGTTTTATTCATCTCTTAAAATAAAATGTTAATGCTCTTGGAAGCTTGCCTACCCATACAGTAGATCTCACCTGTCTTTTCTTTACCCTCACACAAATGGACTATAGTACACTTCAGTAATGACTGAAAATGTTCTCAGTCCTTTTTATTTTTTCTTTTCCTAAATACATGGTATTTAAACTTATCGCCCATTACACCTCAGTGGAAGACGTGAGTAAATCCTACAGCTATTTTGAAAATCTCAACTAATGGGTCACAAACAGTTTATGAAGAGCTGAAATCTGGACTGTGGAATGTCCTCTTCTCATCTGTCACTCTTCTCACACCTATAAAACCTTTGCAGTCCGCCCATAGTCTTGCTAATTAAATCTTCCCCCCCAAGTGGTTCTGTTTATGATAGTGCAAACTGATTTATTTATGATTAATATTATTACTACAGCCAACACAGAATCAGCCCCAAGGCTTCCCCACATACAGTTATGTCCCTCAGTGGAGCTCTTGGCTAAGAGGAGAAAGGATAAGCAGAGCTCTGTCTTTCAGAAAAGGCAGTGGAGTCGGAGGACTAAAGTTTTCAAGGGCTTCTTAGGAGATTCCTCAAAACAGTATCATTAAATTACTTTTACAATCATTTGGGAAGAAATGAAATTAAAATAACACAGAGGTCCTTCTGGAGCTTTCTCCCACTCTTGTGTGAGGTTTAAGGCTTCTCAGATGGCAGCAGTAATAAAACAGCCTGGCCTAATAAGGCTGCAGCTAATCTGCTCAGACCATCTACCTTCAGGGAATTCTTTATTCCAAGCCAGGGAGTTCCCAAATTTTTTCTGCCACATATACAACCATCAGCAACAGCAAATACCTTCCCTGGCAGATCACTCCTGTTTGCTTGCCCGGCTGAGCCATTTTGAAGTGGTTTGTGCCCCTCCCAGCAGTACATTCATCACATGACCTAAGCTGTTGCGTTCTACAGCAATCTACAAACCATCATTTGGTTTAAAACACGAAAATTTGCAGCAATGGCACACCAAGTAACAGGCACAGCCACTCTGAGAGAATGCTTCTGAACCTAGTGTCCTAACACTGTTTTCCATCTCCCTTGAAGAGGATTTTTTTTTAGTATACGTTGAAAAGGAAGTGTTGACAACTTTGTCAAAAACCCAAGTTTCACGTGTTTCTGGTTGGGACTACGGGCATCATATCAGGTCAAATCCAAAAGAATTGTTTTATTGTATATCAAGATCATGTCTGATGTAACACTGTGGGTTCTGAGCGCTTTGGGGTGGATTGACCGCAAGTAATGGAACTATTCCCAGCACTATGAATTCCGCAAAACAGTAGTTTAAGAAAAAAACAAAGTCATAGAACCATTTAGGTTGGAAAAGACCTTAAAGATCATCAAGTCTATTAGCTTTGTTCTCCATAATTTGTCAGGAACAAAAGAAAGGTGTGACTAAATGAGGCTGGAATAAAGGCTGCTTTGGTTAGCAATATTTTC
The DNA here is from genome assembly GCA_035047865.1 of Dendrocincla tyrannina. NCBI lineage: Eukaryota > Metazoa > Chordata > Aves > Passeriformes > Dendrocolaptidae > Dendrocincla > Dendrocincla tyrannina. The sequence goes on from JAWWMP010000011.1 coordinate 24,839,983, forward strand.
TTTCTTGGACCACAGTTCATGAAAGGGGTTAGTAATTCTTGGAAACTAACATGCACCACTTGCCACTGGAAGGGAAAGCAGGCAAGGATGGCCCAAGGAAAAGAGGTGGTACCCAGGTGGCCCTTGTGCAGGCTGCTCTCAGATCGACACATGCTCCAAAGTGTGCAGAGATCCCTGCTGAAGGTCCTGCAAAGTGGTGTCTGCCCCATGCACAGTCTGCAGAACGGAGGAGTTAATACAAAACTTGGCAACTCTGACCAGGGCTGAGAGACCAGGCAGAGAAAATTGCACTGTCAAACAGGAGGTAACTTTCCAGTTTTGCTTAAACTCATGTCCCAAGTGACTTATTTCATGATGATTTCAACTGCCACATCAGTGACCTTTGTGTTCAGAATGTGTTTCCAGCCCTGGCGCACTCAGAAAGCTTTCTTCTTAAATTACAGAGAGTTCAAATAAGTATAATCCTAAATGGGATCTCAACTTCAGAACAGAATCAGAGTCACTTGTGCCATTATCAGATCATCTTCTTAGACAACCCGAGGTCAGGCCAACCTAGGCAATTATTTATAGTCATTTGTGTGGAACTCATGGCATTTGAAAGCCTCGTGAAAGCTCATCAGGCTGCACAGAACTCCAGAGGTCATTTCTGTTCCTTCTCATTATGCCAGCTCTTAACAGCAAGGAGATTAGAAACACTCCTTCAGTTCTAGATGGTACTATCTGGCTTATTAAGAAAAAACAATGTACTGCAGCCCACACTGAAGAGGAGATTGAGACTAATGCCTAAACTCTGGTGGCAAGGCTGGTCCGTAACATGGGACATTTCAGTGGGAACAACCTCCTTCAGGTGTTCACAAGAAAAGGCAGGAACCACTCCGCACAGGTACAGGCTATGGCTGAAAACATATCCACCGAGGTGGGCAGTGTACAGAAAACCCAGAGGTTCTGAGCTTGCCCACATTAATTTCTTTGAAGGCCTTGGAGGTGCAATTGACTTTAAATTTCATTAGTGGTACAGACCAAGTGCTGCTGGGACAGCACCACACGGAACGGGGTTCCTCATATGCCATCGTCTAATGGCTCAGGGGGGCAGACCCAGCTGGGTATGGCACTGTAAGGTCTGGGGAAAAGCTAAGGCTTCGCACCACTGTTCCCATCTCCAAGCCATTCTCTCCTATTTTCCCAGACCTCTCTCTGGTTTGTAAGGAAATCCACAGAAATCAGATAAGGGCAATCACACTACCTTTGGAAAGCCTATAGATCCCACCTCCCATTTACCAAAATACCACTAATTACTCTGATACAAAGATATTAAGAGACACCTATGGAAGCAAAAGATATACTTCACATTAAATAGAGGGAAAAGAACAGCTGAACTCATTAAAAAAAAAATAGTGAATTTAAGCAATCTCTTGGTTTAGTAAGTACCATGAACTGGATGCAGTGGTTTTTCTCTGCTGGCAAGAAACAAATAAATTGAAAAACCCAGCTGTACTATTTCTAGTCTGCCAGACAGCCAGCACCCTGTGCCTCAGCAGGGAAACACAGCCCTCTGGCCTCAAACCATTTTCTGACCCTTCTCAGTACAAAAGCTGGAACTGGACAGGACAGTGGCCATGCACACACTGCAATACAATAGCATTGGCAGCACACAATCTGAGCTGGTCCTGCCCCGTGTCCAACATCCACATTTGTTTTCAGTTGCCACAGGAAATATAAGTTCCATACTTTCTACATCCACTTTTATGTATATATATTTACATAACAACAGTGTAATGAGGAGTTCAGTCCTATTAGGCAGCCACCTCTCTACTCCCCCTATTCAGTTGCTGGGAGCCAACCTCCACTGGTGAATAGATTTGTTTTTTTCATTTCTATTCTGCCTTTTACCACTCACTTCCCTGAAAAGCGTTCCCTTTACTCATGTGTGCATGTTCATTCTTTCAGGCTACAGCGCTCAATCATTATGTCGGTGCTGACTAGAAGAAAAAACAATCAGCATGATCTCTTCACTTTCTCCTCCCACAGAATGTAGAGGTATCTAATATTAACTTTCATTTATACAGCTAAACCTCTGACAATGGAGTTTTTGCTTTATTATTTTCATTTTGGGATATCTCTTAGAAATAAATTTTTGCATTCCCTGCTCTGATATTGTTTCATTTCAGCATTTACCAATATGCCAAAAGAAAAATGTGGAAGATGACAGTAGGCACAGCTAAGACGTGTGCAGTGTGGCAGGTTAACACTAGAACTCTTTATAGAGGGAAAGAGGGAGTAGCAAAAAAGTCTTCCTTGGCTGATTTAATTTTGTACAACCTTGTGTGTGCACTGCCCTGACAAACACAATGTGTAAAACTGCCGTGGCTGTCCTTGCTAAAGGGCAGAAGAGCCTGAAGATATCATGGGCTGGAGGCAACCTCCTCCTGTAGGAAAGGGTTTATTTGCCCAAAGTAAAGAGTACAATATACTCACCTACTTAGAAATTGAAAAAAAGGATTCTCAGGACTCAAATATTTCAGCGGCCCTACAAAAATCTGTTTGTTCCCAGGTGATAAGACCCTTTGAGGGTAAGAAGGAGAGGCACATTTATTAAAATGGCTCCGGCTTATGTGAGGGCAGCATGGAACTTTCCAGAAAGGGTGTTGAACTGGGGGGGAACCTGCAAATGCTCCCCAATGAAAGGAACGACAGGGAAGGATCACGGCCATAAAGGGGAAACAGGGGTGGAAATAACCATATAAGGAAAGGCTCCACGGTGGCAAATCTGACCAATCAGGGAGTGGGGACAACGTGAGGGAGAAAACCAAACGCCATTTTGTAGAACATGCAATAATGATATTTGACCTCACAACTGTGAATTCAGAAACTGGGAAACCTGTAACAACCCGATATATGGCAATAAACTTTCTCTTACATGAAACAGCTCTTGCTTGTAGCTCTCCTTCTTGATTCCTCAATCTCGTCAAGCCACTTCGTGGTCTCTCTTCCATTTAGTGTAATTTCATACTCCTACACCCAGGGAGCATTTTCTGTCTAACATCACCACCAATTTCAGCTGCATCATTTTCCCCGGGGCAAAGCGTGCAATGTGCAGCCCTCCCTTGGATCTTCACCATCACACTAACAAGTTCTCTTTACACCCTTTATTTATTAGTATTTAAACAGAAGTCTCATTTGGCTGTAACAAAAGAGGTTTTTTCCCCAGGGGCCGTTGGGTCTCTTTCTGGGCAGTAAATAGCTGGGTTTTTCCCACTCAGGATTGCCATCACCTCCACAAGCCGTTCATCTGAGTGTGCACCTGTATGTGCTGGAATGATGCCCAGCGCAAAATTGCACCCAGGGCGTGCAGGACCTCGGAGGCATCGCCTCATGCTGGATGCTCCAGCACAGCAGATATTTCCCGAGCAGTCTCGGGAGCCATAGGGAACTCTCTCTGCTAGTGACAATGTGCCCTGAGATGACTTCCCACTGAGCTTCACCCTGCAGTGACAGCTGCTGCTCTTCCTGGGTGGACGGCTCGCATCAGTGTTTTAAGGTACTGGGTTTTGGTCCCCTACAAGGTGTTATCAACACATCAATAGGAAAGGAGTGGCAACAGAAAACATGGGGCTTCCACATGAATCTATGCAGGGCTGTTGCACACAGATACTAATAAAGATCATCACCCTATCAGGTGAGAGGTGAACAGGTAGCGAGAAATCACATTCCCCATGCAGGAAAGGAACTGATCTATGAACAGGTGCTCATCCACTCATGTACCTGCAGAGTTTCCTTCTCCACAGCCTGAACACACCAGCAGGTGAACCACTACATTACAATTTTTACTTTTTTTTTTTAAATTAATCCCAAAAGAATGCTCAGAGTTTCCCTTCTCTCTGTCCAGCTGTGAAGCTGAACAAACTGACTAGTAGGAAGCAGAATTCACAGATTTCACGGTGATCCATAAGTCAGTCTCAGGACAGAAGATACTAGCTGGGGTATGTTCCCCGCCCTCAGAAACAAAGGGCTTGAGTATGTCTGCAGTGAGGTAGAAAATTGACTCCTCCACACACAGCTTAGGTTTTGAAGCCAACTGGAGAGGTCAAAGCCACATGGAAATGACCCATTTATAAATAAACATGCACCAGTGAATGGTCTTCCCAGGGCTGGAGCCTGGGAAAATAGAAGGTAAGGGATAATTAGAAATTTGTGATGCAGTTCAACTTAACACAGAGGCAGACATTTGGCTGGGGGTCAGCCAAGCAGTTGAGAGAGACTGGGAGAGAGATTGATGCACTGCCCCTTCCCTGCCACATGCAGAAGGGGCAGAGGCTGCACTGCTCTGCAGAGCTGCTGGCGCATCCCTTCGCTCACTCGGTGGGTCAGAGCCAGCCCTTGCAGGACAAACCTATCTTCTTTGAAAACTGTCAAAGCCATTGGGTGGACGCCTCTAAACCCAGCTGTCTGCTATTAGGATTTCATTACTGCACACTGCTCAGGATTTTGGCAAGGCTGTGTGACAATTAACATAAATTCTTCTGGGAGGGATGCAGCGCATGACATCATGGAGTAAACGTTCTGATATTAGAACCTTTCATTTGTGCCCTACTGTACTTGGTAGGGTAACAAACTCAAAATGAAAAATGTAATTACGCAACAGAGCTTTCAATTGTATCATATATTAACTTCTAATAGTCTAAGTATTCATTCTCAAATCCGAAGCTGGCACAAAACACATTGGAAGATCAAACTTGACAGATCTAATCAGGCACTAATCTGATTCTTTGACAGACACTGATTTAAGAGCATTTTATAATGGGAAATCTCAAGTAAGATAATAGCAACAGTTGAAGAACAATTACCCTTGTCTGACTTAGTGCTGGACTCAAAAACTCACATGCTAACAAATGCTAAGCAAAATGTATAACCAAATAAGCTCTTGGAACAAGCAGCATTTTGCAGACAAATCTTCCTGGGAACAGCTTTTTGAAAATATTAATAATATTGGGAACCAGTGGTTTTCAAACCTTAATTTATGTTCAGAAAGCCCTTGTGATGAATTTATTCTAACTTTGCAGGTAAGTGGTTTAGACAGAGATTAATAACACATCTTTTAAAAATAATCACCAAACATATATCTGAAAGTGCAGGATATGATAAAGCCTGTAACTTAATCAATGAAACAAAAGTGAACACATCTAGGATTTACTCAAATCATCGGGACAACTCCACCTTAATCCTCTCTCTGTGCTATTAGTGCAGTAAATTACTGGACAGGAAAAAGAAACTGTTATTCTGTACTACTTTCAGGCTAAGTTACCAGGTCTTAGGACTTCATGCACTTTTACAGCAGAAGATCTAAATAACCACAGGCCAGGCCTCCCCACCAGTTTGCATCACACTGGTATTAACTACCCTGTTTTGTGTGATCTTTGACTTTTGGTTAAGTGAGTCAACAAGACTGCTCATGTCCCGTTTTTATTTCCTACTCAGTCTTTGTACTAATTACTGTAGCTAGGAAAGGTCACATTGGCAGACTCTTCTGCATTTAAGTTCACTAACACAAGGAAACTACAGAATTCATTTTGAAAGCTCTGACACTGTCCCCCTACAAGTGTTAGCTTCTCTCTTTTGAGATGCACTTCCCTGAGACACCAAGAACATAACCCCACATCATTCCACAGCTTTACTTTTCTGGGTGACTACGGGGGAATATTCAAAACTTCAAAAGAAAAGCTGGGCACTGCTTGTATAAATTGTTCCAGCTTCATAGCATGAAGACAGAATACATGCTCAGAGAATCTAGTACAAATCCCTTCCCACAATCCTGATGCAATACTCTTTTCTTTCTTCAGCAAAGACACAGAGTTTCAAAGCAAATTTCAGACCTATAATCTTCTCATTTTAGATAATTTTCTATCCTTTCACTGAAAATTTATTCTACTTATTCATATACAATACAACAGTCCTAGAATTAGCAGCAATAAGAAAAATAGAAAGCGTACTTACTTTTTCTTTGTTTATTAATTCAACAGAAGACAGAACTGTGTTAAAGACGTTCAGCCCTGTGTGCTGGTTTTTGAACAATTTCACCACCACTTTGCAGCAAAAGCAGAAAATAATTGGGATTTCCATAAAGATTGAGGGTGCATCTTGTTTTAACTTTTCTCTATCTTGCCAACATTATCTCTGCCATCACAGAAGGATAAAAGCCAAAAAGACCCAAAGCCCCTACACAATACACTGAAAGTAAAGCAGTACAACAGATCAAGGTGACTCTAAGGGATCTCAACCACAGAAGTGAAAATTCAGCATGTGGTGTAGAATTATAATGAAAGAGGCCTAAGAATGCTCAGAGCATTGTATTTGTGGTATTACACTAAACCCACAAGATTTGACTAAGGTGATCTTCCGTATCTCTTTAATTTTCCCTAATAACCTCACGTTTTACCTTCCCCTCTTTTCTTCTGCTTTCATTCGTTTAGTTTCCTTAGAGCACATGCATCTTCCAGCTCCGAGGCAAGGATAAATGAGGTCTGTGTCAGTGCTTGTCTCCACAGTTATCTTGTGATACTTGCCTCAAAACACCCCCATCTTAAAGCAAAGGAGATGGCTCATTGCCTGTGGTAACTTCTCACAAATCAAAACAGTAAATAGCAATTCCAGTCCATAACTGGATCCCCCTCTCCTGCATACCTTTCAATAGAACTCTTTTGTCAATAGCAGACTACACCTTTAAAAAACCCCTTTTTTTACATTTGTTCTTCTTATACAAACAACAGCTGCCTATAAATATCTAATTTCCAAAACACTGAGTCTTGATTATTAAAAACTTTTCAAAAAAAACCAATTCGCTTTCCAGCATTTTACCTAATCAGCACAATCCGCCTTAGCCAGAGGCCTTCACTCTGTAACAATCAAATGCTCTTTAATTATTTTCGCCAACACAGCCTGAACTATACCGTAAACCAAATATTCTTGAGGTGCAGAGGTTCCCAGCCTGAACTGTAACACAGATCAGATATTCCTCAGGTGTGTGGAAGGGCACATACAATTCCCAGTAATGGATTGCACTCTGTATCAGCTTCTGCAGCGGAAAAAAATCAAGTCCTTATATACAAAATCCAGAAAGAACCCTGACAATGAGTACCCAAATTGATGAGACCTAAGCAGTGTAATTTTACAGAAAAGGGAATAATGCTAATTTTAAATGAAGCACAGAAGCTGTGCTCACTCTGGAGCAGAGGTTGTACCCTGCAGGTCTGTCTTAGGGATTGATCACACACAAAGCAAAGGACCTTGCCCAGGACTTTGCAACAAAAGTCCTTCATGTCCCGTAGGGAGAAAAGCATTTTGCTTTGCAATGTGACTTTCCTGAAGCTGCATAAAAGCAGCGCTGGTAGTCCTGCTTGTAGCAGTCAACCTGTAAGTTTCCAGTTCTGGACTTTTTATCCCTCATTTTCTCCCTCCAGGTAGAAACTGAGATCAAGTCTCTGAAATTATCTCCCTGTCCACACTACTTTAACAACTAGGATAATTTTCCTGCCAAGTATTATTCACAAACAGGAGGCCCATAAAAGCTGAGTTTAAATAAAAATAAAGTTTTCATTAGAATATTATAGAATTAGCAGCTGCAGCCATTAATTTCCTCCCTCTAGCTACAGAAAGGTACCAGAGAATTTCCAGAACAGGCTACTGCAAGCTTATGCTTCTTTCATGCACTAGAAGAGCTGCTTCTATAGTAAACCAGTAGATTAAATTTCTGAGACAGCTGTTGATAAAGATGCAATGTATGAAAAAAACACCCTTTTGTGGGGTAAACTCTCCACCCTTTGGCCCTCTCTTGAGCAAAATCAAGTGTCCACTGTCCTGCTGTTGTATTGTGTGACCTGAGCTCACTGAAGGGACTGTGAATTCTCTACCAACCAACACCAGTTCTCTCAGTCTTCCAGACTTTATTTAAGAATCACGTCCTTCCCTGTCGAGTTCTAGATCATTTCAACCCTATTAAAAGACTCAGCCTCTGGAGTTTCAAGTGCATGTATGACTCAACCTGTGTACAGGTGACCACTCATTCAGTGCTTCTGGCCAGCTGAACAAGCTTGTAGTACTGTCTGCCAGTTGTAGGGTTAGAAGGACACAGTGGGTCGCCCCAGAGGGAGAGTAGTCAGGCCAAATTCAGCACCACACAGAGGTCCAGCTCAGGTGGGAACCAGAAAATTCCATGTTTTTCTTTTTTTGGGCGCTCACATCCTCCAAATGCAGCTCAGCCTCTTCTGCAGCTTCTTGTCCCTGCAGTGGGGAGCTCAGTGGAATTTTGCTCTGGGCTTTGTTAGTCAGAGCCTCAGCACTGCACAGTGCAGATGTGAGAATCTGCACAGAAATGGCTTAGCCTTTTCTCCTGAGGTGGCCTGGGCACTTTGTCACAGACTTAGGCTGGTAGGAAAGAAAGAAGTTATAGGAAAACAGATTCTACAGCAACAAACTTATATGAATTTGAAAAATGTCTGAAGTGAATAATGAAATGATGATTTGTTGTCTCCTTCCCCATGAAAAAGTCAATGCCAGGCACTGAATGAAGCAAGAAATTTTGCAGCCCAACTCAGCAGGCAATTGTGACATTGAAGACTTACCTGATATGTAAATATAGGGACTAGAGGGAGTTACATGAGCTATTTGGAGTGTGAACACTTTGCTGTAATGCCTTTGCATTTCCTCTTACCCTGAAGCTCTCTCTGCCTTTGCAAGTTTTGCTGAACAACAGGAACAGCTCTGCAGGGTGGAGAAGCTGATGAGGAGGACCCAACGCCAGTCAATACTGCACTCACCCTGGGGGTGTTACTTCAGACCTGCTCTAATCTGTTCCTCACAACTGAACACCCAAGAATGGCTGCAGCATTTTAACTGAAATCTGAAGCACAATTTCCATGTTTGTTTGTGGGCTCCAAGACTGGCCTGTGAATGGAATCAATGCAGAGTAGGCAGGGATGGTGGGAGCCTCACTTCAGAAATGCACTTCTGAGCCACTCTGAAATGTGTGTGGACACCCCCTGGGGTGCAGGGGCATCCCCAGCCCTGTGCAGAATACACACATCTGGAGGCAGATGTCACTCAGTGTTTGTAAAGATGTCAGAACGTGGCTTACCATTAGGATTACTTCCTTAGAAACACACTCCTGGGGTAGAAACTAAACTTCAGTCCTTCATTCAGTACATGAGATTGCTAATTTTTAAGACAGAAGTAGCAGGTATATATCTCTTATGGGTGATTCTTTAATATAAAGAGCGTTCTCCTTTCCTTTTTTAAAAAAAGTCACAAGCAAGTTAAATTAGATAACTTGTTTCAAATGAAAAATATGTAGCCCTACAGCTTCTAAAACGCTTATTTTAAAAGTAATGCACCTAATATGAGGTTTGGTTTATGCAACTTCTCATAGTGGTTACTATCTGGGATTATTGTACTATGAACCAATTGTTATTTATGTTACCAGTGGCTACAAGGATTTTGTGAGTGGAATTTAGCTTCCAGATTCATTTAATAATCCCTATGCCTATTACTTAGAGAGAAGAAAAAAGCACAAATCAAGATGACATTTTAAAAAAAGGAGCCTAGACTGGTCTTGTAGGAACATCTAAATCCTTTCCCATATTAAAAACCTTATCTCGGCCGTAGAGCACCAGCCATTTAGGAAAATTAAAGAGGGAGATAGCAGAAAGAGACAGCAGATGATAAAGCACAGGAGTTTCTAGTCACGTAGATAATGAAAGGACTTGGCACATGGCCTTTTCAGTTTATCCCTGCTTCAGCTTATCCTTCATCTGCTTAAATTCAAATGGATCAGTCATTATTAAAATGATTTTGAAATTAGCTACTCGAGTTTCATGTGACTTTTTTTGTGTATCCTATAAAACTTGGTAAGTCTTCAGGAAGACAGGTGCTGTACACTTTTCCACTTTAATTCAGTTTGATTTCTAAGCAGCAACTGGTAGTTAATGCTTAAATAAAATTGACTTTTACTCACTAATACACATATCTGCTTGTGAGCCTTTTATCCTGTCCAGTGACTTGTCCCCTAAAAAAAATAAAAGGTTTCTGAGCTGAAAAATACCAAATATTTTGTGCGAGATTCTGTAGACTTAAAATTCTAAAAGATACTGGGCACTGAAAGTATATTTTAGAAAACATTTCTTTTTTTATTGGATAAATATCCTTCTGCCACACTTGGAATGTTTGACTTGCTGCTGCTGCTGCTGCTGAGAAATGCTGTGTAAGTGCGTGCATGGATGAAGCAATGATTAGCCACTCTGTTCAATGTTTCAGATCTACTGCAAATAACTGCTTAGTTTCATGCAGGTCTTACAGACACTGATCAGCCCCACACTGGCATCTCCCAGCTCTGCACCCAACAATGTCCACCATGGCCAGCATGTTTGTCTCCCCAGGGATACAGACACATGATAGGGAGAATTGTGCTTGACTGAGTCATATTTCATGTTAAGTGTACACAGCTCCTCTACCTATAACAGAAAAGATACCCTATAGAAATGCACCTTTTACTGGGGCAGGAGTAGAGAAGGGGGAAGTTATTGGAAAAGAATACCTCTGCTCCTTCTGTTTGAAGAATTCATACTGAAAAAATGGCAGAGGGCATTCCCTCGATTTCTATAGGAGTAAAACATTGTAACAGCAATCACTGCATGTCCAACAGCACATATAGAATGAATTTTCCCATTATTTACCCAAGTATTGATAATTTTTATGCCACCCTGAAACATTTCATTAGCAAAATTCCCCTTGGGCATACATCTTCTCCCCTGTCCTCCTACCCAATTTAAAATCCCACAGTGGGGACCACTTAGGAGACTTCTGCCAACATCAAGCACTTGAAGAAACCAGTGGTGGTTCTTACCTTCACCTTCAGCAGCACACTACTGCTGTAATTCTCCTTTTATGACTCCTGCAATATTAATAACATGTCATATTGGAGAGCTGACGTCTTCCAGCTCCTATCAGAACATGGCTTATGACCTCAGTGGCTTTTGCCTGTCATTAGTTCCTTAACGAGCGACACAGCTCCTAAAAGAACTGTTGTGCAGTGCGCTTCGTGTGATTTCCCTGGCACCACTGTGCCTTACTAACAAAGTCCACAAGAATCAAGGTTCTTGATCTATATTAGGTTGAAACTCCTGCCACTGAAGTCAATGACAAAGAGCTCTGCATCATTAATTTTGAAAACAAAATTATGTTACTTTACCAGGTTAAAAAGGCTTAAAGGCTACAGAACATGGGTATAGTTAAGGACAGCAGGAGTCTTAAAATCCTTGACTTTGGTTTTAAGTACAAACGAATTAACACATTTCCAGCATGCACATTGTAAAAATATTTGCTAAAGTTAACTTTCTAGCTGAGCTAACTCAAGTGCAGTTTTGCCTTTCATCAGCCAGCCCGCCTCTTTGTTATTCTTTGCACCAAGATGAAATGGATAGCTTAAACATCAAAACAACACAGCCTTACATTCTGCCTACATGCCTCGAACAATACTTCTTCCCACCTGTAGGTCACCAGTTCAGAGGTGAGCGGGTCATTTCTGTCAGTTCTTCAAACCTAAGACTAGAAATCCGCAGTGCTTAAAGGTTTTTTAGCTCAGCTTCTTTGAGTCAAAGCTCCTCACCACAGGTGCGTGCCCCTATTGTCACTAATTGCTAGAGACACTGCCGATTTTTTCCTTCAAGTGACAGTCTTTTGAAGTTGGCTTGGGCACTTTTCTACCACCTTCCTGCAAGTGCATACTGCGGATTAGCCAGTGACAAGAGTGCTCCGAGGAGTTCTCTGTGCCCATTGAGCCGGGAGATGGAAAGGGACCAGCGGAAATCACTGTGAATAATCACTGCCTAAAGCGCTCGGCAATAAACCCCAAATTTCGGGAATTCTCTTTTCTTCTTTTCTTTTCTTTTCTTTTCTTTTCTTTTCTTTTCTTTTCTTTTCTTTTCTTTTCTTTTCTTT
>JAWWMP010000011.1:24852067-24908971 GCA_035047865.1 Dendrocincla tyrannina
TTCTTTTCTTTTCTTTTCTTTTCTTTTCTTTTCTTTTCTTTTCTTTTCTTTTCTTTTCTTTTCTTTTCTTTTTTCTTGGAGGTGGGGGAAGCATGAAGATGATTCTCTTGTTAGAAATGTGTGCATACAGAGAGCTTTTTAAATTTTTACGTGTCCCAGGCCGAACAAAACGTTTGTAAGGCACTGGATTCAAACAGGAGGTGTTATTTGCTGAAGGTATAAAGGCTCAAAGCTCTGGCCCTGCTGCTGTAGGTGCACAGTGAGCTTTTTGGCTCTGGTGTAAGGGTTGGTACACAGCTGCTCCCCTCAAAAATTGCTGTGACTCAGCAAACGCCTTCCATTGTCCAGGGAAAGCAAGTTAAAGCCGCCTTTACTGCAAGTGACTACATACTGATGGAGCAGGACAATGGTAGGAGCAAGCTTTGTCACTGGGATTGCCCAAGAGTGGCTGCTACAAATTACTATTTAAATAGGATAGTATTTGCTCTTTTTTCTCGCTGTTTTCTCTCCAATTAAATTGTGAGTACAGTAAGTACACCTCATTCCATGAAGGGTTAAGGACCACTGTTTACCCTTCTGTCCCTCCGTTGATTTAACCCCAATCACCAGCTATAAGGCATTGTCTCCAGATTTCCCAATGACGTGCCTGGACCTGACAGATCTTGAGACATATTTAGTAACACCAACATCTCCCTCCACCCTGTACTCCTTTCTGTCTTCTCTTCCACCCTCTGCACTAGGAAGTTCAGTGCCCTCAGCATAGCACAAATGACTTCATATGCATCATTTAAGATGAATGAAACTGTATTATATTACATTCCGCACAATATGCTTTACTGATACACTGATCTCAAAATTGACTATTACCTTCTGAACTGCATTTCAAAATCAGTAAGTATAGGTCAGACTCTGCCAGCTTTCAGTTGTCGATTTCTCTAGGATGTTCCAAGTAAGAATTACCTCAGGAGTACAGTATTTATTAAAGAAGTCCCTATTTAACAGCTGTACCTTCAATGCCGAACCATGAGGGAGCTTTAACACATGTCTAGACATACATTAGCAGGCTCCAGCTATGACAGGCTTTGGAAAGCCCTTCCCAGTAGCTTTTGACATTGCCTTGCACAGCGAGTCGAACTCTGGCAACACCAGTGATGTTGGCTTTTATCAGCAGAGGATGTGTTCCCATCTCAAACAGTCAAATTACTGTTATTCTTCCTCTGACACTTTCCAACTGGAGTTTGCGATGCTATCAGCTCACTTAAGCGCGGCAATTAACTCCTTAAGTTGTATGCTAATAAGAACGGGATCCTTATCTACCCTCTGGACATAGGCTACACTTTACGCTGGCAGAGAAGCAGTTTGTGCAGTTGGTATCGACTTTCCCCACTACAAATAACCAATTTCATGTGCTTAGCCTTCAGGAGTCATACCCTAAATACCAGATGAAATCTAGTCTTTTACACGGGTTGAAAATGGCTATAGTAATTAAGGATGGTGCATTATTATATACACCCAGAGGATCTCCTCATTGTATGGTAGCAACCATAATATTTTTCAGGCAAAATTTACTCAATATTTGATCAACATAGTGTTTGTAAACAGGCTTGTAGAATTCCCAAAGGAGAGTTTCAGACTGAGGTACTGAGGTATAGAATAAGCCTTCAATGACTCACCACAATGCTGCTGAGATCAAGCAAGCTCTTACCCTTATGGATGGAAATAGGTTAAAAACCGGCCTGCTGTTCAATAGCAATGCCCTCAGAACTCATACCTCAATTCGGCCAGGATGTTATCTCCTTTCTTATCTTCGCTTCACTGTGAGCAAGGAATTTGTGTACCAGTTGTGCAGCCTTTTCCAAAATTAATTAGACTATGAACAAGTAGGATTTTTTATAACTGATCTTTTGTTCAATATAAAAAGCTCATTCATCAAACCCAGCATGAAACATTAGCAGATATTTATCAGGAGAAGATAGAAGGACTGATGGAGACAGAAGAGCAAGGAGCATTCATCCCCTGAGGTGACAGGGACCTGCTACAGACCACTGGTTCTGAATGGTGCTTTGAGAGACTCAGGTTCAACTCCAGCCATCAACAGTGTTTTGAAATCCCAACTGCGACAGGAGCAACACAAAAAGACAGTCAAAAAGACTCCCAAAGTAACTTGTCTTGCTGCTACTCCCTCAGTGCAGAAGTGGACACTGAGGCTGCAGTTCCACCACATCTCCCACGGTGGGAGGCAGCACTGCTGGGGTCCCTCGGGCAGCACAAAGCCTGAGTGTCTGCCATGGACTCTTGGCTGCACATGGGGCCAACAAACCTAGAAATCACTCCTGACTTACTTCACCACTTCTTTAAAAGTGACCTTTCCTATAAATACTGTTGCAAGACACAAGCCATTCATCAGAACTGTCATTTAATAGCTGTTCAGTTCCATTGATAGGAAAAAAAAAAAGTTTCAAAAAATTCTGCTCAAAGATTCAACTCTTCAACCCACCTGTGTTTGAAACAAGATAAAATTCTCAGTACCAATATTAAGAGCTCTGAATGTGTAAGTCATGTTATGTTACTGTCTTTACTGTCTTATGAATTTTTATACCATACCAGGTAAATGACAACTCTGATTCCAACCAGTCAAAAAAAACTTCTATTTCAAATTCTAAAAAAAATTCCCAAGAAAGTTGGAATGAATTCTGAACGATTGTGTTCCTCATTTGTAGTCTAGTTGTGTCTTGACTCCATGATGCTCAAATCACAGACAACATTTCTAACACCTATATAGCGGGGAAAAAGTGAAATACCTTTCCAAGGAGAAAACCCACTGGTTATGACACATAAGAGAGAAATGAGAGAACAGATGACGGCTCCTGCTATACAAATCCTGAGGGAATAAAATAGGAATTGTTCATAACACAAGCACCCAGCTTCCAGTGGATCAAAGGGGACAAAAATTACTGGAAAGGCAACGTATGTATTGCAGAAACAAACACACTTGGATGTAAATGTGTACTGCATTCAAACTCTATTGCAAAATAATCTCTCATCCTCCATCCTGGAGTGGCTCAGCCTGACATTGCCACTTTTTAGGAAATGCAAACCCATTAATTGCCTTATCTGATGCACTAGAGTCCTGCTAATGACTTATCAATTATCACAAGGCTTATCTCTCAGCTTCTTATTGACCAAAGATGTTCTGGAGCAGACTATGCATGGAATTGCTTAACATACGGACACCAGACTACTGTGGAGGGAACAAAACATTTTCTGCTCCAGAACACCCAAGCACCACAGCATCAACATTCCATGAAAAGAAAGAGTAATCAAAGTGGATATCTTTTAGCCACATCAGAACCACTTTTTTTTCCTTAATTCTCCATACCACCTTCACTTCGGGGATCACTGCTAATAACTCTGATTTTATATACTGAAACAGCCAGATTTATAGGAATAGATGATCCCTTATTATCTCAACCAATGTCCCTGGAACAAAGTGAGAGGCTCTGGAAAATGCAGGTCCCTCTTCAGGATCAGCTTCGAACTAAAATTTATACTCACTGATGGAGCAGTGGAATGAGAGGTGCTCTGAAACACCTCGAATTTGTCATTAGGTGGTCACTAACCCAAGGAAGGCAAAAGCATTGGATTATTGGTTTCATTTACAGCAAGTACCATCAGACGAATCAGCAGGCAATTCATCCAGCTGTTAAGCACACAGTTAAAACTGCTTTGAGGAAGAGGAAGATAACACTAGGAAAGTTGTGTCACCACCAACAGCGGCTTTACCCTTCGTGCTGCTGTTTGCACTGGGAGGGCGGCATAGACTGGTAGGTGCACAGGCAAGATGAACAATAAAACAGTAAGGCCTTCTTGGACCTTTGAAATTTAAGGTATTTATAAGTGAATCCCTAATCCAGTAAACTACTGAGCACACAGTTATGCTCATTTTGACCTTCTGGTCATCAGAAAGTATTCCAAGACACTCAGACGACCCTTTACCTATTCTGGGTGGTCCATATCAATTCCCATTTCTTGTAAATCCTTTCTCTTTGCTAAAAAATCCCCCAAAAGAAAACCCCCATCCCCTAAAATTCCAGACCACCATTGATGGGGACCACAGTTGTGATCTTTCACATCACAGTTGATAGCTACATAAAAAATCCAAAATCCTCTGTAAGAAGCTCTTCTTGCACCCTTGCAAGCTGCTAATCATGTGACATTTAATCTAAACCAAAGGCAAACTGTTAGCTCGGAATATTTTCCCTCACCAGTGCTCCAAATGTAATAATGGTTTTCAGAATGTGTGGGTCTGGCTCACTTCAAGCGGTTTTGCTCCTTCCTTGACTCCAGCTGCAAACTACTAAACACATACTTTTTTAGGTCATTATGGCCTAATGTCTGTGGCATTACATTATTTCAGTGACATATCTTTGAACATACCGTAATTCCAAAACCTGCAGGTCATCTTTTAGGCTAACTGGAGAGCAAGATTTTATATTAACTCCATCCTTTGTCTCCGTCTCCCCTTTTAAAAAAGGAAAATAAAACAAAAAATCGCACTGAAACTTCCTTGCCCATTATTCCCTTCTCGGTAATGAGCCTTACAAACTTGCCCTATTAGGAAAAACCATTGCTAGTGGCAAAAAGCACACCACCACTGAGAACATCCTCCATCCTGATAAATGCTGGCACAGCCCCAGGCACCAGGATAGCTAAAGCACAACAGTCATAACCAGAGATTCTTAGACAAGGAAACCTTGCCAAAGACGACTTCTACTCCTCCCCTTAAACAAACAAAAAAACACACACCCAGAGGCAAATAGGAGAAGACAGCTCTCTTCAGAATGATGCTTTTTATGGTCCTTTTCAAAAGGAATCAAGAAACTAATTTTTCATTTACTATCTTCAGGTGAATCCATGGTCCTTAAATACATATTTACCTACTTATACTCTAGATAGCCATCAAATAAAATTTGTTTGGGTGGTTTCTGTTTAAGAAAGGAATTCCCAGAAGAGCAAAACTTCTACAAATCAGGTGCAGGCTCTGTCAGTGCTGTGACTGAACTCCATGAATTTTCAGACTCACCATTTCAGCTCTAAGTGACAAATTTAGTTAAGAGTGCACAGCCACAACTTCAGCCACAATCTCTAAGTTAAGGGACATCAATTGCTCCATTGGATCAGTTTCATCTCAATGAAAAATGGGAATTCAGATATTTTGTCAACACGAGCTCCATGAGGTACCATCTCCCCTGAGCCACGCTGCCTCAGGAGCAGAAAATCACTGCTATTCTGCACTGGCAGCAGCAGAAAGCATAATTTGAACTATGCAAGCGCAATACATGAGAGAATTTGGTCTCCTTAGTTTGTGTTCCTCCCGCAGGATGGGTTTGTTTCCGACAGAAAGAAAGGAGGCATAACATGGAGAGCTTTGTCTCCATGTCAGTTTTTCACAGCTCCTCGTTTTCACCGTGCCCAACCAGAGTCAGATTCTGCTGGACACACAACTGCAGCTCCCCAGGCTGAGTGAGGGGAAGGGCATCAGCGCTTCTCAACCAGCCCTCAGTGCAGACTGAAGAGCTTCAGCAAAGCACGCAGGCTTTGGGTGCGTATCCAAACCAAACCCAAACATCTTGAGATTCTTCCTTCACTAACTCCAAACACATTTGATATGCTTAAACATGTATTGTATTCTGTCAGAAACCAAATGGCTATCTGCTGTTCTAAATAATCAGATCTATTTTGCCGGATGATTAACAGAAATATTGCTCACCCAAAACAATCAAACTTTCATGTACATGTTTAAGAGCCTCATCTACAGTCTCTGGAGTCTCTGGCATTATTGCCAGTCACTTTGACAAACCTTGGATCTAGCTTTAAGTGATTTTTCCCCTAGTTATATTCATCCATTGAAGGCTGAGCTTGGTACTGATTTTTTCACACTGTAGCTAAAGAATGAATGTACTTAAAGCTTCTTGTAAGGCCGGATATCACTAGGTAAATTGAATACAGAGGCTTGTTTTCCTTACATTTGGTTTTGATGTTCTGTTCACTGAGCCTACGACTGCAAAGGTTATAGATGATGCAATTTATTTTCCTTCTGCTTTTTACCAGTAGAATACTGCTCCTCTTCCTAGATTAAACACAGGCTTTATTGCACATTTATCTCAAAATACACGTCTTTGAAAGGTCCCAAACCTAACAGCATGTTTCACATTTGCTAGTAGTCTCTCATTTTCATCCCGGTCTTGGAAGGACTCTGCTTCCAAACCAGTTTTGCCCTTCTAATGTTAATGGTGTGTTAATCCAGACTTTAACAGAACAAAATGCCAATCCTGAAACCTTTGGAAGGATCGTGTTCCTACAGCAAGCACTGCAGACATTTATTTTATCACCATTCCAGTACAAACATGAAATTAAAGACATGGAAACTATGTAAGATAATAAACTTTTAAAATTTACAGCTGATTTTACTTTGTTCCTATTCAAAGTAAAGTCATGTACACTGGTAGTTTACAATGTTTATTTTATAACTCCCTACATGCATAAACCTGTTCATTTTGTACTCAGTGTTGCAAAGTGTTGAATTATCTGCAGAATGCTGATCCCATTTGTACATGCGATGCTTGATTACTTAGGCATTATCTTAAAAACACAACCCCATTGCTCTCTAAGTGTATTGGACAACACGTAGCCACACTGAACCTGCACATCTTCATTCCACACAGTGCTTTTTGTTCCTTTTGTTTTCTATAAATACAAAACTGAAATCAAGCTCATGCCAAGAATAACCGGGCAACCAGCAGTTTGCACATAGGTTCTGTAAACCAGACTTTTTTTTGGGTTTATATTCACCAAATAGCTTCCCTTAAAAAGGGGCTATTATACCTCATTTATTTTTTTTCCAGGGAAACTGGGTTCCAGCCAGTAACAGGGAAGTTTATACAATTTTTACAATAAAAGGCAGGTAGGGTCTCCATTAGGGAATCTCTTTGACACTGCTCTTAGGTCCAATGTGAGCTTTCCAGTTACTTTATTTGACCTCAATTAGTGTCTAAGTCTGCAGGTAGATCTTCTCATTCATGGGTGTCACATTGCAAGTCTGTTTTACAGTATTCCTCTGACACCAGCCAATTACATGGACTAATTGAGAGCAAAACATTCCTGCCCTGCTCTTGTGTTACCCAGCTCTTCAGGGGTTTCCAAAGATCTGTTCTGAGTATGTCTGTATGGCACCCTTAACCCATAGGCTTTAATCAAATTATCTTCCTTTTTAATTGGTCACAGTTACATGTTGAACACCTAGATATGTAAAATTTTAAATTGTATGTTCAACACATATTTATTAAATTTTTCACTTTTCTTATCAAGGCAATTAAGTTAACTGTAACCAATACAACAACCTAAAAAGTTGTAAACTTTCAAATAATGCAAGTCACTGTGGCACTTTTGTTCTAAGTACTCTTCATACAATGTATAAGACAGTCATAGCTAGAACAGTACTGAAACAAAGAGAAAAGGCAGTGCTCTTCATATTTAGTTACTCTTCCTGTTTTAATGAAAGCAGCAGTGAAAACAGTGACAGATGTGCTCCCACCTTTGACCAATATATTGCTCAAAAACTCCATTACTGAATTATCAAGATTCTTTGACTGTTTTCACAGCTAGTGCAAAGCAAAGCTGGCTTACACACTCACTGTTTCCATGTAAGAAAGAAATGAACACTCAGATATCCAGATTTCAAAGGTCAGGACTGAGATCAAGCTTTTCACAGCCCTTCTACCTTGACACCTCTTAAGCATTTCCAGTCCATGATTTTGATGAGACACCCAATCAGGATTTTCTGTCTCAGTTCAGTCCCATACACAACCAAGGTCTGAAAGTCCTTCAGGTTCAGAGGAAATGAAAACACCAACTATGGATGTGATTCAGTTCCTACAGAAAGCAATGGAAAGGCTCTGCTGACTCTGACAGTGCCTGATAAACTCATAAAGTTTTCTAGCTGAAAGTCAAACTTACCAGCATTTGGCAAGCGCTGCACAGAAGCATTTAAGTTTCTAGAGATGGGGGAAATAATGCAGAGTCAACAATAAAATAACAAATTTTTAGGGAATTCGAAACTTAAATTAGTAAATATGATATCTGAAATACTAAGGTATCTGAAAACTATTATTCATATTTCTCAAGGAAGAAAAAGAATGGAAACCTTGAACTAGGGAAACACTTTGATGTGCTTTCTAAACTAGACAGAATTAAGGACAATAGTGAGTATCTTGTACTATGCAAGATGTGAAATTCATCAATCACTTCTCCCACTGAACTGAAGTGAGCCATTGTTTCAAAATTATTTTACAATAATTTTGTGACACAAATTCAGTTGAATCACTCAATAAGCATTAAAAAATCATAGAATACCTTGAGCTTGGGAAAATTCAGATCCTTAAGACACTCTTCATAGAACATTTGTAAATACACACATTTTACTCCCAATACTTCTGCAACACCTGAAAATTTTTATGGAAGTCAAGATGAGAAGGAAAATGACTGTCAATAAACTTTCAAGTAATCACTGTAATATGTAAATAGGATGCAGTGAACCTCAATTCAGCCCTCAGTGAAGCCTTATGGAAATTTATCAAGTAGGCACGATCATCTGCTTTCCACTACAGCTGATTAGCAAAGGATCTACTCATTATACTCAGAGTACAAGATGCCACTTGTTCCCTGGGAGCAGCTGAAGAAGGAAAGTGGGAAAGGGAAAGAAAACAAGCTGCAAGCTCACTGCTCTCCCAGCCCACTGCCCTCCCATGCTGACCAGAGGCGGATTCCAGAGTAACCAAAACATTTGGTTGCTTTCTCTCTCCACTGCTCTTAGTTTGTAAATATTATCCCAAGTACCTCTTCAGTAAACACTGCTGTAAATAGCCACCTGTTCCCTGGACTGACACTGAAAACGCCGAGGAGCAGCTAATCTTCCTCAGTTACGTTCCCACTGCGTTCAAACCAGTGCAACAGATTTGACCCAATTTGCTTCAGCAAAGCTTCCTCTGCTGAAACTTGGATTCACTGACCACAAAGACCTAAATGAAGTTTATATCCCAATCACCACTGAAGTTGCATTTTGTTAAATGCCTTCCTATATCTTACTCCTGTATTTAAGAATGTCTGTTGGCTTTTTTTCTCCTCCAAAAGGATACAGATGTCACTAATGTCAATCCTGATAAGAAGAGCAGCCAAAAGTTACTACAAACCCAGAGGTCTGTGCTCTGTAAGGAAACATTCCAGGTATAAATTTTAGATGCACATTTTATGACAAAGAGCACAAGGTGCCTTCTGTCCTACACAATTCATCTCAATTAAGTAGAAACAGCAAGATAGGGACTCACAGGGTACAAAAATGAGCTAATGCATTTAGCAAGCTGTGAGAAATGTGACTTGAAATTATTACAAACACCAGACTAACAGCACCATACAGCCAGTAATGTTATATGAGCATCCTTTCCTGAAAAGGAGAATGTATCATTTTAGAGGAAGGTTCTCGCAGAAAGCCCAGCAAACAGCACTTTCTGTCTCCGGGCACGACAGCACAATTACCACAAGCCTCTCAGGGAGCAATGGAAAGGCTGCGGTGCATTCACCAAACACTCTCGAGATATTGCTTGATGAAAGAGACTTTTGCTTCTCACAGCAGCCTCCACGGAATCCCAGAGCAGCCATTACTGGGGGAACATCCAGGTGTTGCTGAGCTTGAACAGGAGAAGGGGCTGGGAATGAGAGGAATTCTGCTCCCCTGCCCACCCCTTTTGTTTCTCTCTTTTTCTCTCGACTACAGCCACATCCCATTTCTGACGAAGTGACAGACAGCTCCCAAAACTTGACCACCTGGCCTTTATCAATAGGCCTAACCATAAAGCCCCCAGGACCTGGGCCAGATGGAAAGTAAAATTCAGCAACATTCAGGAACAAAAGCACTTGCACACTATAACCTTGTTGTTTCTTGGTGAAGTTCAGCATTGTTTACCGACAAATCTGCCTGAAGAGTAAATCGTCTCCTCTAGGAATTGGTGTCAACACTTCTCTGGCCACTGCTAATTGTTACTCTGTACTTATGTCACTTACAGGCATCACCACAGGCATCATCACACAGTAAATCACCTTCAGGCAGCAAAACAGCACCTGAAGTAAAACACGGTTTGCTCACTGAACATTGCAGCAATGCACAAAACATGCTGCTCACAAGCACGGCTGAAAGTATTCAAATGACAACTGCTCTTGTTTGACGATCAAGGAAGAACAAAGTTTGGGGCTTTTTCCTGTTTGTTTTTTACATCTCAACCATGCAAATTGCTCAGCCTCTGATAGGAAACAGATTCAGAAAGAGCAAAATGTTTCCATTGAATATTGTCACTTTTCATTTGCCGATCTCCCAAGTTGCAAGGATTTCCTTTGCACTGAATGTTACTTACAGCTTGCTGATTATATGATAAAAACGTCTAAATGCTACTTGCAAACACGACACACTAACAAACACTTTGCTTTGTTGAAAGGCAATAAACAAAGCGATTTTCAGAGCACCTAAAAGGAACACAGCCAGGACTCAGGAGGTGCCAGTACGGACACAAACCCAGGGAGAGCTAACCTGAAGCTCTCTCACAGCCTCCTTCATTAAATGCAGCAGAACTGCACCAAAGACTTTCAGGTTCCATCATCTGTGAGAGGGATGGCCTTATCCCGCAGAAACATGGAATGCTGCTCTTTACTTCAAATCTTTCAAATATCAGTGGGAGACACTTTATTTTAATCAGGCTCAGGAATTTTAGGTTCCAAGCCAGCACACACTCCTGTCCCTAATTTTTATTTTAATTAAATCAAGCATGGGCTCAGGAAGAATATTTTGCACTTAAAATTAACCTAATGTTTAACTGCTTGTAACTTTTACCCTGAAATGTTAGTATAGGACCAAGTATGAAACAGCAGTAATACAACTCTTACAAATAAATACATGCAGAATGTATAATAAATTGTCATAATATTTGCATAATAATTGTTACAATACTTGTATAATAATTGTTATAATACTTGTATAGTAATTGTTTTATTATTCATGCTTTCAGAAATAAAAGCAGAAACTGAATGTAGTCTTAGTGTGATTTTCACTAATCAGACATGTAATCTTTATGCTGCACATAATTTCAGATCAAAAAAATATTTCTCAATAACAAAGGGCCCATCTAAATATTATTCATGTGGTTTCAAGAGGAATTTCGTAAGGCCAGACCATACCTACATAAAGAGATAAAAATGGATCATGTGGTTTCAGAAACACAGGCTTCTGAAATAGTACTCATACATTGTTAATCCCCAGGACTGAAGAAACCAATCTAGCCTTGGTAACCCTCACTCTCAAAAATGTCACAATGCCTAAAATTAAAAAAAAAACCAAAAAACTTTGCGATGAACTGGCTTTTCTGATTTCTTCAAATGAAGTTTTCCACTGCTTGAAGCTTTTGTTTTACATGATGAAGGCTTTACGCTAGAGACAGACACCCAGAACCTCGAGACTGCTTGGTGAAGTTGTATCTGTGACCACGGGACATCCCAAACTGTTCAGCAGCTCTCAGGCCACATTTTTGCTTATGTCTCTCTATCCCTTTACACAACACCTTCAGCGTCAGGAATTCAGCATTATAAAAGCAGCAACAGGTTTACACTGTGTGAAGAAACTGCTTGGGAAAGAGTTTGAGTCCTGCAGGCATGTAGGGTGGGCTCCAATAATAAGCCTCAGCAATTCATTCAACTACCTTCTTGCCTCAAAAATAGGTAAAAAACCACATAGAAGAACAAATACTTATTTCATTTTACACTTTATTATTGCTGTTCAAACGTTGTAAATTGAATTAATAAATTTTAAGGTGTGCTGGATTAGAAGCTATTCACTGCAACATGCAAAACCAACTCTTGGGTCTTGCTGCCTTTCCTCCCCTGACTGGGTCTATGCTCAGCAGTTCCTTCCCTGTTCCTATGGCACAACAGAAAAGCAGCTGAAAGCAATAGTAGCTATTTCAAGTTGCACTGTGAGAATTTAAATCTACTCTCATCCCTGGTTTGAAAAGTTGCATTCATCTTTCATTTTGACTTTGGGTAGTGTTGGGAGCATTGGTGTCAAACTGAAATGTAGACTTCTTTGCTAAAAATACGATGACAATTTTAAGTCATTATAATTTCCATGCTTTTTTAGGACTCAGTCTATCTGAAATTTGGTTTTTTTGACACCATCATAAGTAACAATTGCCTGCTTTAGATAGATACAATGATAGGACAGCCTCTTTTGTTTCAGTTGTTCCGAAACCTGGGACCTCAACTTATGTTATACCTATAGTGAAAGCAGATCTCCCATATTACCTGCAAAATAATATTCTTTTTCTTTTTCAAAACAAGTATTATGGCCACACATAATTTTGCCAATGTACTAAAGGTATAAACACAGTAATAAAATAACTGCATACCTTGGATGCTTATTAATGTTGTTTCCACATTATGAGAATAATGAGAATTATGAATGAATAATGAATCATGAGAATAATGTTGTTTCCACATTTTTTCAGTTTAACAAGTGATAAATATTGTAATACATAAACATGACTAGCTGCAAAAATTAAAACTTCACCCTAGACCTTTAGTAAACTCATTGTAAGCCAAACAATGACTATTAACTGAAATCCTCTGTGCTCCCAGGCAGCCAGCCTAGAACTGAAACCATTCCTTAGGCAAGACACACATGTATTACCCTTGGCTGGGGCTGTGACTACATTCATTGGCCTTAGTTGCACTGCCACTCCTCGAGAGACTCCCTTTAAACTGGCCTGGGAGGTTCAGTCTTGCCCTGGCCGCTGTTACAGGTGTCCCCGGTTCACTTTTGGTTCTGCCTTTGACTCCTGGGCCACCCTCGGGTCTCTGTTGCAGCCTTGTCTCTTGGAAGCACCTTGGACCTAAACGTTTCCCAAGTTTTCTGGCCCTATTCCCTCTGCCAGGACCTTGGACCTGGTTCACCACATCCCCTGCCCAGGGCTGTTCTGGCTCTGCTCTCAACCCCTGCCCAGTGCCAAGGGCTGTGCTTTGGGCACTGAGGGCACTGCCTGTCCCGTGCTCAGTGCCAAGGGCTGTGCTTTGGGCACTGAGGGCACTGCCTGTCCTGTGCTCAGCTCTCACTCCTGGACTACTCTCCCTCTCGGAGTAGCTCTGCTTTTTGCTGCTTCTTGATACTCTTCAGAAATCTACATTTCTGAGCCCCAGGGGCTGTTTTATGATCAGTGCACAAATGAAAAAGGCCTGATTTGAACACCAAAGGTGTTACAGATGTCACAGAAGCCTAGCAGGCTGCTGTGGTGCTGCTGTATGACTGCCACTGAGGGATTCGAGGGGCTCAGGAAAACTGGAGCTCAGCTGTCAGGTAAGACTTGCTCTCTCCTGGCAGCCATGGTGCTGGTAAGGATTGTTGTTGGGTCCTGCCTGCTCAGGGTCTGGATGTGAGCTCTGAAAAGCCAGGCTTTGCCTCAGAGTACTTTAACAAAAGTATTTTTTCCTCCATGGCGTGGGATTCCGAGGGTGCCACTGCCTCTCCTCTGTTTCTCTGTTCCTGAGAGATATAATAGAGCTCAGTGCATTTTTACTTCAGTTCACAAGTCCTATTTCTATTTTTCTTTTTGCTCCTGTGTCAAGTTAAATATGTTCCACATTGAAAGACACTGATAACACTGACAGAGTGTGCTCTGCTATTCTACCCAGCAAAAGCTTTGTCTTGAAATGAACCTTTCCCTCAGCAGACAAAAGTGAAGGGCACTAATAGCAAAGGAAAACATGTAGTTCTGTTTATTAGGGCAGTTGGTTTGAATGCCAAGTTCTCCATACAGGATTAAGTGCAGTTTGTATACAGCTGGGATATGTCATAGATACATTTAGGTCTTTGAATTTTAACATTCCCAGGTGATAGGTTTTTTTCTGTCTTAGCCTTTAGTGCAGAAAGAAATCTGAATACTTCTTAAGTTCTTCCATTATGAAAATATTGTCATTAAAATCAATGCAGGATTATTGAAAATAACATTTATTTTAAAATTGAATTACTATGAAGCCATGAAAGCAAAAGAAATGCTAAAATGTTCAGATTTTACATACCTACTATTTAAAGCAGTGAAGTTTTCTGATGATTTCACTCATGAGTAGAATGAGTAGAAAACTTTACTCCTGATTTGAAGCTTTACAAATTTTCTAAACAAAGAGGCATCCATCTTCTTCCATGTGCTTTTGAAACAAAACATTAGTTCCACACTACGGCAGCAAGGGTTTCTGCCTGCTGTAAATAACTGATATGGTTTATGAAATGTGCTGCTCATTTATGGTCTGATGTCAATCCTGTGAATCATAAAAATATTCCCCTCGAAATCTGGGGACTCTGGATGTAGTCCTTAGGCAAAATAATTTCTTACAATTTTGTTAAAGTAGCCATTTGGGAATCATGTTCTGCAGGGTTCTTTTATACACATTCTGGTTAGGTTGGTTTCAGCTTTGTTTATGAAATAATATGAACAATGGTCATATCGGAATTTATTTTGAATAGTGACATGAGGAGATACATACTGAAAACTTCTATAGGAATACAAACAAAAAAGAACTGAGGACATGAGTTGGATGTTTCATACATGTAAACAGTTCCTAGGACCATCCTCTGGGCTGCCACCACTCAAGTCCGGCATGCTTTTATCAGCTATGCTTTCCTGGGAGATCAACACATTTGGGAAATAGATGAAGATACTTATTAGCATTTGATCATTATTGTTTAGTACTCAGTTTGAGGGCTTATTTATTCAAAGAAACACCCTGCATACTCTTTTTCTTTCTATACATCCCTGCCTTAGGAATCTCAGGCAGGAATGGTGGCTTGTTATGCTCCTTCTCACTGTGTAGCTAGTCAAAAAATGGAGGCCTGTCTGCTGATAAGGACCTTACCAGAGTTACTTATATCTTTGACACTTCCACGCTGTTTCACTGCACTGGCCTGTATTTGAAGTTAGCCTTGAAGACCACCCAGAAGCACCAGCTGGTGCAGAACTCTGCTGCTCACATTCTTAGTAAAGGAGCTGCTATCACCATAAAACAAACTGTGCTCAGTGTTTTGCTCTGCCTATCTTTTGCTTGGTGCTAAGCAGTGTACGAGTTGTGCTCAGGAAGGCTGGATAGCCTGGCAGGCGATTCCTTGAAGCTGCCTGTCCCTGCTGCTCCATCATGGCTTGCTTCTCTCAAGTCCTTTGATAAAGCCTCTAGGACCAGAGGCAAGCCACGTTGAGTAAAAGATCAAACTCTTCCCCTCTGGCAGTTTGTCAGCACAAGAACTTGGTAGGGCATAGTGCACATTTGTTATGGCAGGTTTTTAATTCCATCTTTGATACAGCACTGATAGGATTCCATATGTGAGAGCAATGCAGCTTGTGCACTGGTACATCAGAGTTGAAACAAATTTAGGTCAGATCCTCACCTGATGTAAATTAACTGTTTCAGTGACTCCAAGGGAGTCACTCCCTGTGTATTTCTCACAGCTGACAAGCTGATCCCTGGTGAGATTTTACTAAAATGCCTACTTTTAAAAATTACAATTAGAATAGCTATTTTACATAAATGTCCTTTTCTCTCTCTCCTAACCCTGGAGCTCATGATGTTACTAAACTGTTGGTGAACTTTCAGGAGAAACAGACCACGTGTTGACCTGTGTAAAACACATGAAACCTTGAAAATATTAGAAGGTTGCGGACTTTGGAACTGTGAACCTCAGCTGGAACTTCCTGCCTCCTGCTCTCCCGGTTCGGAGGCATCAGGTCGAGTTTTGTGCTGCGCGGCGTGCGGCACGTCTGATCACAACTGACAGACGGCTTTGAAAGCAGCCAGGAAGGATGGACACTTAATCTGCCCCATAGTACGGCTGCAAGAAGATTTCTAACCAAGGGAAACTGATGAAATAAAGCCCATAAGGGTGAAGACGATTTGCTTGTAATATAATGTGCAGAATTTAATATCCATAAATGACAACAAATTTGCACGCTTGTCTGTAAGTTTGGGGAAACTACAGTAAGAGCATCATTAAAAATAATGTGAGCTTCTAAGTTGTGTGCTGTACCAATCTTTAATTATATAAATTGTGTGCTGTTCGTATTGTGCACTTGTTTACATTCAGTAAGTACCAATTTAGTTTCATCTAGATAAAATGTCCCTAATATGGCCATCCCACTGCAGTCTGCTCACTGCAAAGCTTGCAGCTTCCACAGCGACACACTCAGATCATGGGACTCAGCCTAGCTGGGCACAGCTCCTCAAGACCTACTGCCAGTGCTCACCAGTTGAGGATTTCACTGCTCACTGTATTTATTCACTGTATTTTTAGGGTACAGAATGACTTCAGAGAAGGAGATCTTTACCCTGAATCCATTAATAGATACCCGTTGTAGTTCTTTCCCCCTTCCCTCTCCACCCCACCTCCTTGCAGTGTGCCCTGGCAGCCAGGAGGGACATCCCTGTCCTGGAGGGCATCAGGCACAGCATCAGCAGCTGGGCGAGAGAGGGGACTGTCCCGCTCTGCTCATGGAGACTGTCCAAAGGAGGGCAATGAGGATGCTGAAGGGCCCTGAGGGGAATCTGTGTGAGGAGCAGCTGAGGGCACTTGGTATGTTCAGCGGGAGAAGAGGAGACTGAGGGGAGACCTCACTGCAGGCACAGCTTCCTTGTGAGGGGCAGAGGAGGGGCAGGCACTGATCTCTGCTCTGTGGGGACCAGAGACCACACCTGGTGAATGGCCTGGAGTTGTGTCAGGGAAGGTTTAGGTTGGATATTAGGAAAAGGTTCTTCACCCAGAGGGTGGTGGGGCCCTGAACAGGCTCCCCAGGGCAGTGGACACAGCTTCAAGCCTGACACAAGAAGCATTTGGATGATACTCTTGGGCACACGGTGTGGCTCTTGGGGCTGTCCTGTGCAGGGCTTAGACTTGGACTCAGTGATCCTTGTGGGTCCCTTCCAACTTGGCATATTCTGCGATTCTGTGATCCCTTCCAACTGTTTAAATATCGAGGCTCTCTCCTAGTCATGCTGAACAAGCTAGTATTTTACTAATTGCCCTCAAAGACAATAGGTCCATTGTCAATGTAAGGAACTACTGTAGAAGACTGGAAGGGAGCAAAACACCTGATGTGTGTCAGTCTTTTGCTGGGAGAACCAGCATACCAAAGTGGAGGGCACGCATGGGACAAGACAGGTAGACAGAGGAAACAGAATGCTCAGACTCATCCTCTCATTCTTCATATATGAGTCCAGGCGACGATTTGAATTCCTGAAAACATGCTGTGATTTTTAGCCCAAGGGAAGAAAATGACAAGGCATTGACCCAAAAAGGAAATGTTCAAGACTTATAAATACTTTAGTCCTGTTTATCAAACAGAATCTTCAGCTTTTCCAAACAGAGTATTTTCATTTCATGCTTCCATTTTCTATATCACATGAACAGAGAAAACAACCAAAAATGTTCTAGAAGGATCAACAGTACATTGCAGTAGAGAAACTATTCCCTTTCCATGCTCCACTTTCCACCAGCATCCCTCAAGTTTGCACTGATAGCCAGCATGAGGCCTCATGGTGCTGTCACCATGAGCATGAGGAATCAGTGACAGAAGTCAGCTGCGTTTTGATGCAATATTATTTATTAAAGAAAGAATAATATTCTTATCTCTCTGAATTTACAATAAATGAGCACACCTTCCTTACAAAGAAACCTTCACTTCTGTAACTCCTATAAGCTCTGTGTCCTAGTGCACTGAACGAGGGAGATGGAGGGAGTGATCAGAAAGAAAAGGAACAGTTCAGAAATTGTTCTGGTAAAATGGATCATATGTATTGGGTGGAACAAGGATTTGGGAGAACAGAAATGTTACTGCAGGGATTTGTGGTTAATCAAAGCTATTGTGATGTGATATACAGGAAACCACCCCAGATTTACAGGTGTATTCACAGCACTGATTTTACTGACCTCCTTGAAAAACTACCTGACTCTGTGCAGATGTCTTAAAAATCTCAAGTGCTGATATTGCACAAACTTTTGCACATATTTAACTTGCCACTCATTATAAACATGACCACATGGTATGAATGTGCAGCAACCTGCTAGTCAAATGAAATTTAAGAAGACATCCACTTTAAAGCATTCTGTAGTGCTAAGAATTTATACCAACGCTGCAAAAGAATTCTAAGAGACAATTAAAAGAAAGCACCAACTCTACTATATTTTATAAATATTTGTCATCATTTCTGTAGGTATCTATTCATCTATTTCATTGTTAAATCTGTTAGAGATTCTGCAGCATTTTCTCTTCCTGTGATTAACACTGGACTTCCCTCCCTGCTCTGTGGGATTTTGCAGGGATGCTGACCTACACTTCTGCTAGATTTTAATTTTATTCTTCATCAACAGGCCATGATTTTACATGGATCACTGTTTTTAGTGGTACAATCCACACTGTTAGTTTCAATGTGCTTTCAAATCTATGTAAACAAAAGATAGATACATGTTTTCCCAAAATTTCATGACAACTTTTTCTTAAAAATGGATCCCTCCAATTGGACAAGTCCTTCAAGGAAATGAACAAACAAACAAAAAGTGACATTTGAAATAAAGATTTGGTTGTACAACACATATTTCAGAAGAATAATTTTCACATAGGAGTGACTAATGAAGAAGAATGAATGCCAAGAAGTATTTTCCACCAAGGGCCCGTGGACAATATTGCTTCATAGCTATGCTGCATTATTTTTCCACTGGAATTTCCCAGGTAATTTTGTCCTGCCTGACTAAAGCCTTCCCTCCCCCAGATTTGCCACAGGCAAGCTCTAGAAGGTATACTAATATACCTGGGAAGAAGGTAACTGAAAAACATAGAAGAGAGCATGAGCATCAGGAAAATGTGCATTACTAGAAAGCAATAAAACCTTGGAATTTCATCTTCTACCCAGCAGGTGAACCTGAACAGAAGCAGCTGCTCAAACAAACAACACCACATTTGCTCAGTTTCCACTCTGTAAACTGGGATTGAAGAGGAAGGGAAGAGTATTCCATAGAGAAACAAGCAAAGAACAATCCTGCTGCTGGCATGGACCTGAACTCCAGAGCCAAACTCTCATAAACAGGGACTCAAACATCTGTGTCTGTCAATGAAGACAGTCTGAGGAACCTACAGTGACTTATAAAAAAAGAAATAAATTTAGGAATATGCAGAAATAATGCCAGCCTTGGAGCTGTCTAGTGCAAATACCTGTCATTATGCAAGTGTAGATTGGTTCTTTCTGAGGTGTTAGGAACAACTGGCCACTCCTTCTACTCATCTTTTCTACATTATCCACCTGTTCAAAACATCTCTTAATAAAGTATTTATCACCCATTTCCTCCAAAGGAAGAGCCTGATCCAACTGCTACTGAATTAGTGGCAAATGTCCCACTGAATGGAGTTGGATTAAGTCTTCAATGTGTGTGAGCAGTTCCATAAGAGGGCAGAAGAGGCAGTCAAATACACTTACCCAAAACATCTGTGAGTTTTACTAAGATTACAGGTGAAGGAGCATTTTTAAAAGACAGAAATAATATACCAAGTTAACTTCAAAGTTATAATCTGACATGTATAATTCACGTTGATGCAAACTCATATAAATAAATTTCCAAATTTCACTTCAAGACAAAGGAAGAAATCACCAGAAAAGAAACATTATAAGCCACATGGGAGGGAAAAAAGTGTCTTCTAATTGATGGCCCAATGAACACTGTGTCAGTGAGTGTGCAGGAGGGGAAGGGACATCCACCTACAATCGGTGGGCCTTTTTCTCTGTCCTTATTTAACCGGAGGTTATCAACCTCATATGTGGCTGATAAACAGGATGATAATGATTATTCATCAGACTATAAAGCCTTTCACATGGATATCATGCTGTTAGGGAATGTGTCTTGTTTCACAGCTGGTCAATACAAAGAGTATGACCAAAAAAGGCTTTCCCCACCATCCTCTGAAGACTTAAGTATTTTTGCAATACTTAATAATAATACTTAAGTATTATTGCACCATTTGCAATAACCACCAAAGTGGCATCTTAGTGGAAAAATTCTCTAGTGAATTTACATCTTGAAATTCACATTGAATGAATGAATGAATAATACCACTACTATTATCAGTACTAGTAGTATTAGAAATAATATGATAATAGGGTAACAAGTAAAAACATATTTGTGCAAAATTTGATCATATGTATCTAAAAACTAGTAATGACACACCCTTTCATTTAAAATTGAACATGCTGTAAGATTGCCACGCTGAATAAAACAAGGCGTTGCTGAAGTAATGCTGATTTCTTGGCTTAATTGTGTGTTTGCTTATCCCCGATGCCAAGATGATACAAAAGCAGAAGCACAGCATAGAAGGGCACTAATTCCTCTGTGGCACAGTACAAGTGAAGGAAGGAGTTATAAAGGATTAAATGAGATAAAAACTTGTTACCTGCAAGCAGTAACACTAATCATTGTAGAAGAGAAGAAGGCTACAAATGAGGCATGTATTTGCCTCCAGATTAAAGGCTGTAAACTTTGAAAGGGTCTCTTTTTGGGTTTAGGAAGGAAACAGGAGAAGGAGTCAGTCTTCATCTTAAATACTCTCTCAGACAGGAAATGCAGCCTGTACAGAAAAGCAGAGGAACCTCTCATCAAAGCTTAGCTGAACACATAAAATAAATAAATAAAAAGTCATTCCTTTGCTAGGAACTCTGTGAAAGGGCACTGAGCTCTTGCAGCAAGGCCTCTGCTTGCTTTGTTCTTGCAAGCGCTAAAGCTGTCCTGGTCAGTCCCCAGGGGCAGGGCTGCGTTGGATGCAGTCTCATCTATTTTAAATGGTTAAATTGGCATTTTGTTCCTACAGGCAGATCCCAGACTGCCAAACGTGTTCCTGCTGTGCTTCCATCTCCTCATGACAGGAAGGGGTTGTGCTCATCCTCCTCTGATTCAGACACATAAGTCCTTGCCCTTGAGGTCAGAGGGTGCAGCCAGCCCCTTGCCTCGCCTCCTGTGATGTTGGGCTGCACACAACAGCTGGAGCTCAAAACCAAAGCACATTTGCTCCCTTAAGGGAGGATGCAACACACCATTATAAAAACCCTCTGCTGATATGACTTTTCCAGTGCTATGAATATGAATTGAAGAACCTGTGCCAATAAACTGCTTTGAGTCTTCTTGTCAGCACTGCTTTGTTGAGCAGTGGTGGGGTGTTTTGCTGGGATTATGCACTGAAGGGACAGAGCTGGAGCACGTGCCCATCAAACATGTTTCCTTCTGATGGATTAACCATCAAACATATTCCATGATATAAGGAAAAGTGGTCTTAAATCACATGCCCTCAGCCAGACTCAGGCTTTGTGCTGTCACAATGAACAACTGTCTGAGAAAGGATCAATTTCTTGAAGTAGAGGCAACTCCCAGGAATTATCTTTGAATTACCCCAACTTTGGCAAATAACACTTCTTGTATTCTGAAGATCAACAATCACCATTGTTGATTCTTTCATAGTTGAAAATTAGTTGCTTCTATTCTGTGCATAATGAATAAATTACTCATATGACAAGTTTAGGTGATACTCCTCCAACACAGATTTCTCAGATTATTTAACTAGACACAACCCCCACATTTTCACCAATGGCATTTACTAATCTAACCCCTGAGTTCTCACTAGTATCTCTACATTAAACATTCCTAATATGTAAAATATACTGGGAGCTCAATGAATTTTTGCTCCAGGTTGTAATGCTCCTGTTGCTCCTTTAAGATGTTCATTTTTCTTCTTTCCTGGGACAGGATCTCGAATACTTTTTCACTTTCTCTCCAGTGTAAGCAACAGAAGCCTTGCTAGCCTGGTGAGACCCAGTTCCCCAAGCATCCAAACATACTTCATGATGTGATCAATTCATTGCCATGGTTTGTTTTCTCCTTCCCACCCTTTCCAAATTTACCACTATAAAGCTGAACAGGATAACATCATCTAGGTAAAGTGAGATGCATATGATATTTAGTACAACAATGTAAAGCTCTGAACCTGCAGACGTTTTCATTTCCTCACTAATAAATGGAATATAAAAGGTCACTAGATGAAAACAGTTTTAAAAAAAAAAAAAAAAAAGATAAAATGACAGCAGCTTATCAGGTAAAATGACAGGATCCTACATAATTTCTCTCTGCACACCTTAATTTTTATTTGGCTATGAAAGCAAAGCTCAAAAGGAACCAAGAGGGTTCAGAAAAGCAATCCTCCTTTGAAGAAGAAGCTGAAAGAGGGACAACTTTATAGGAATGAGCAGAAAGAATGATTTCCCAGATACAACAGAAGTGATGTTATCTCTCCCACACTTTAAAGCACAGGGAGAGAAAGAGAAGCTTTCAGTACTCTTGGGAGGTCTGGCAGATTTACATTTTTGGCTTAGATGAGATTTTAACTTCCCAGTAACACACTGATATTGGATAGACTACAACTACACAGAACTCTTTTGCTTCCTCCAATACTAAAAGCCATGTGAGAATGGAAAGTAATCCTAATGGCAGAAGTCAGTTGCCTAAAACATTCACACCAGATGACCACAATTAAATGTAGTCCAGCTTGCTGCTTTTCATGTTTGGAGGCAATATATATTGCACAAGATAGAAACACAGTGTAATTAAATACAAACATACTCCAGCTTCTAAAAATAGATATTCTTCATATTTCTCATCATCCTCTATATTGTTTCTCAGTTATTTGTCTGATTCTAAACACACTGCCCGGTGGCTACAAAACCTTATGCTGTTGTCTGGATATTTCTATAGTAATATGAAATTGAGCCATCACAGATAGGGTATGCTGGATCTGGTCTATATGGAAAGAACATGGAAATACAACGGAAGTAAATTAAAACATATGTATTTCACAACATCTGAAGATGTTAAAAAACCAATTATAGCTGTTCTTTAGGTCTGTATACACCAGGTACATCAGTTCAATACCTGAAATGGCTTAGTGGAGTTTACTCCAGGAGTTGAAGACAGTTCAAATGAGAATTACTGTCAGCACAGCTCTTAGAGCAGGTGGGCAGGCCAGCTAAGGGTTACCCTTGGATTACTAAACAGTGACGTTGGTAAATCAAACTCCTGTCTAGGGTTTGCCTCCCAAACATAAAGTGATGCCGTGCAGTTTTATTTCCCAATTTGCATCCAGTCAGAGGCTATCTCGGAAGTTCTAGTAAGAGACTTGAAACCAACCACAGTTAAGGGATTTGCATGTTTCCAGCATTTCAAATATGTTCTTAAACAATTTTTTCCAGTCACACTGCACAAAGGACTCTAATATTCTTCTGCAACAAAACTAACCTGTTTAAACATAATAGATTTCAAAGATAAAGTTAATTTGATTGTGTCTATGTTAGAACTCTTTTAAAACACTCTCACGCAGAGTAAGCCAGATCTTGCACAGGATACATATTTTGATTTATTACTATTATAGCTATTTATTACTCCAAGAACTGCTTCACCTAGTATTTGAAACCAACAGAAGAACTTCCACTATGAAATGGGGTTTGTACACTGATTTTTCCCAGGTCACTGCTTATATTATTAATACAGAAGTACACATTTCCTTCATATCTGCTGCGACTCTCTAAAAGGAACCTGCAGTTCCAGCAGCCTGTTGCGTCAAGTTTCCTGAATGTTGTCCCCTCCATTCTGAGCAGGAATGTTATTGTGGCAGTGCAGGGTAGCACTGCCACCTTCACTGAGTCCTCCAATAATTCTTTACTAATCACTGATAGCAGGCATTACTAGGTATTGCTAAATCAAGTGGAATATAACCTATCTAAAGAGACCACAATGTGTCTCAGGGATTTTGTAACTATATTAGTAACCAACAAAGGTGATTACAACCTTGTCTGGGGCATCAGCCATGAATGGGAAGACTTGGTTTCCACATCCTGGTCCAACACAGACTTGCAGGGTGAACTTGGAAGAGTCAAGCTTAATCCTGACATTCCTTACTCTTGAATGCTGGAATGATCAAAAATCCTTTCTTCTAACTCTACTGTGTTGAGTTTAGTAGGGATGTTCAGTTCTTTGACAGCTGGTGATAGACAGCTTTGTGAACAGCTGCAAAAGCTGAATGTCAGCTTTGTCCCTCAGTTCTGGAATTATCTGAATCCAGACAGCCTGAAATGATCTGTTTCACCTCTCCTGTGAAATGACCCTCATTGTAGTACCTGCTGTGGAGATTCTACACTCTCTGTGGAATCAGCTTCAGATCTCCTTAGCTATTGACTGGAAAACATTTGGGCCACTCCATGTATAGTGGTATCACGTATAGTGCTATTTCAGGACAACTGGCTATTGGATCCATGTAAGGGCACATTGGGTAGAATGTTTGTTTGCCTTTCTATGCTTTGCCAGTGGCTTCCATTCTTTCCATGTCATTCCTCAGCAGTGAGGCATTTTCTGATGAAGGCAAAACACCAGAGTACCCAGAGACACTCAACAGCCACGAAGCATGCAAGAAGAAAAAGAGAAATATTTAAATAACAGACTTAAATGAAATATCCACTTTGCCTGGCACGCTAAAGAAAACAGGAAAAGGAAAGAAGTGACATGTCTCTTGTTGGATAAAGAAAGGAATTCTCAATATACTTGAATTTTAGATTTCTCCTCATCCTGCTGGTATATAC
Source organism: Dendrocincla tyrannina (assembly GCA_035047865.1). Taxonomy (NCBI): domain Eukaryota; kingdom Metazoa; phylum Chordata; class Aves; order Passeriformes; family Dendrocolaptidae; genus Dendrocincla; species Dendrocincla tyrannina. The sequence goes on from JAWWMP010000011.1 coordinate 24,876,857, forward strand.
ACAAGGCACTGTGGTAATTAACTGGTGCTTTTTATGGGACTGATTTACTTATATAAAGTCTATGTCTTAGTTTCTACATTGTAAATTCTTGCCTTTTGTTGGATTAAATTCATAAATATTTATCAACTAAGGAATATCTCCTGGGGCAGATGCCTCTCTTCCCTGGATGTCACTTTTAAAAGGCTCAGTTCCAGCCCTGTCACATGTAGGAGTGATATGCAACTGGAATGTCTTCACTGAATTCAGTGGGGCTGACTACGACCCAAATTGGTGGGACAGTGGTAGTTTTGTGGTCAAAAGAGGACACGATAGGTCCCTACTTATGTTTACTGAAGGCTCTCCAAGGGCTCTGCGTCTGTTCAGGGCCCTGGATCTGACTGCACAACTAAACTCACAGCAAGACCTCTTAATAACACAATAGTATTAGGATAGAGTTATAGGATTATATCAGTGCTACTATAGTAATGCTGTGTGCTGGATTAAGAGGGAAATGTCTATATCCATTACTCAGTCCCTACTTTCACATTGCAAAATTTCTGTTGTCCTATTGGAATAGCTGGAGATTGAGCACGGTGAGAAAAACCCACTCCTGTCTCTCTGAACCTTGAAGAGAGCTGTCTGTAATTTACAGCTCATCAGTCCAAGAAGCTGAACAAATCCTCAGCTCCTCTGGAGCAGGGACTAAGTTTAAGAGATGTCTTTGTGCTAAGCAAGGAAGTTATTTCCTCCAGAGAAGTTTAATTATTGATAAGAACGATAATGGTACCCTAAAGCCAACTGTTTAAGGGTAATCTCTGATTCACTTGCGGTATATGCATTGAGAGAAATGAAAAGAAAATGGCATAAATATTTACATTAGTTAATTGTGTTTATGTTAAAAGTTACAGTGTTTGTTTAACGTCTTTGCAAAATCTGTAAACTTGGCTTCTGGATAAAGGCCTTCACAATCCTGTTTAGGGTTACAGCCACGTGTTCCTGTCACTCACTCGTAGCACTCCTGCAGCAAACCCAGCCTGCTTTATTCTCAGGTGTCCAGCAAAGTTAACACTGGCTATGCCTGCAACAGCCACTGAAACCTTTCATGCACTGACACAGAAAATGTAAAACGGGGGCAGCTTTCCTTCTCTGTGATGGAGAGCAAACTTTTGGATTTGGAGCCTGAGGGTCTTTTATTTTGCCTTTATTTCTCTACCTCCTCTAAGGGCTTTTTCTATTGAAATGAAACAGGGACCTTAAACAGAAATGTTATTTTTCTCTGATTGATGAGCTCTCTCCTTGGGCTCTTTTGGGCAAAAAAAGGGCCAGTTCTATCACACTTGCTGAAGCAAAATTTAAATTAGAGAGACAAGAGCACAGCTTTGCTAGTTTGTACTATGAGAGAGTTTAGCCTTTAACGTGGGGCGCAGAAACTATCCAGACACCATTGTTCACTATTAACTTCCACTGAAACCCTGGTTTTAAAGAGAGCTGGCTCAGACATTCCCTGCAGTTGGTACCACAAGCAACAAACACAGCTTCTCTTCAGACTTCTAGAAAAACCTAGTCCTGAGGAGATCTTACTCCTATCTTAAGACTGATCATTTCCTTTTTAGCTTAAAACTTTACTGTGTGCAGTTCTCATGAAAAAGAGATAGTAAAAATATTTCATAAGGTCAGCTGTTCTCTTAGAACAGCCTCAGCCTGGACCTTCCAGCTTCTGTTTCTTGGTAATATCCACCATTAAAATATTACAAATCTCTGCTTCAAAGCAGCTAAAGACACTTTAGCATTCCCAGCAATGTTAAGCTTTGCCATCATAAATGCCACAGTAAAAATACCTATGTGCAAAGCAAAGGGTGGAAGCTGGGCCAGCATTGGATGGATGTTGGTTTCAAGTGGATAGCCTGCACATTAATCTGGCATCAGAGTTCAGGATTTACTGATTTCTACAGCAAAGCAGATTTCTGCTCAGTACTCAGCTGAGCAGAGCACCTAAGCATGGGTTTAGCATCGAGCAGCCAGTCTGTGCCAAAATAAATCTGCTCTTAAAAGCATGTCTGAAGCACCACGGCCTTTTTCCGTGTGCCCAAATCTTGCTGACACCAACTAAACTGTGTCTGAATAACTGGCACTAGGTCATGCTGTGGGTATCGAGGAGAATTTGATGTGAAGGTGCAATGTGTGTATTAGAAGTTCATATTCTTTTTTTATCTATTTTTTCACAAGAGTTTAAATGTGAGGACATGCTGACATTGTTGAGGCTTGTCCTTAACAGGCAAGATAAATTTCAAATTCATTCTATCAGTTGTTTTTTAATAAGAAATGTAAACAAGTAGGATCCTTTTGCAATGTCCTCGAACAGGATCTCCTGTTAACAATGATAGGGTGCCTGGGATTTACATTGTTGGTAAATCACAAGTATTTTCTCACCAGGTTTTGCCACTTTCGGTGAAACTTATTACTGATTATGAAAGTTGATTTAAATTGGATTTCAGTGCCCGTGACATTTAATCTTATTTTTATCCATAACAGAATACTGGAAAAAAAAGCATTCAGAGGCTCAGATCTGGTGGCATTTGGACTAACTAGACTGTGTGAAGTTCAGAGCTACAAAGTTATTAATCCCAAAACTGGGGCAAAGAACCAAAGGGAGACTGTCTGTCAGTTCAATACTGGAACTCCAGGGACTGAAGTTCACAGATTCTGGAGTGATTTGGAAAGTCAATGAAGAAAACAGATGTAAGTGCTTTAATGCTTGGAGATGCTTTAAAGTTTCAGTTTTCTAGGTACAGACATACACCCAAAGAAATTATATGTAAATGCTATAGATGAATCACTGGTAGTTTTTCTAAATAAAAAATGTAGGGGGGCAAATTCTACACATTCCTCACGGTATGTCCAGTGCACATCATCACACACAGGCTGAGTGCCCAGTCAAAGGTCTAATTAATTCCAGTTAATTCTTCCAGCAGGTCTGTTAAATCAAGGCTGTGCAGAGCACTCTGATGCTTTCACGGCAGATCACGAATTTCGATTGCTGACGGGACGTACGTGCTATAAACAGGGAATGCAATACCCAGTCTTTAAGGTTCACAACCCCTGCCAGCATCACACCTAGGAATGGTTTATTGGGAAGGGTAAAGTCATGCTTACCTTGGCTGCTACAAAAAAAAATCAAGAATGCTGATTTCAAAAGGCATCTCTTGGACCGTTGTCTCCAAAAAGATGCTTAATAAGGCAGATGTTTTTCATCCACTGCCGAGTTCACAGTAATACACACTCACTGTCCACATGTTCTCTGCAACCCTAATCATTCACATGCAGCCCTAAAAAGGGGTGCTACAGCCCAAATGAGTCAAGTTCCATCTTGTTGACACAACCCACTTCAGCTGTTACTAAAGCAAAAATGTTACTCTGCTATAATTAACGGACCTGAGACTTCAGAATGTCATTAAAGTAGTTGTCTCCCCTTCTAAACACAGCATTAATCTGTAGAGCAAGAAGCAGAGCAAAATTAAAGTCAAATGCAGTGATAGCTTCCAAACATGAAAAACAGTCTTACAAACATCAATAATGTAGTATTAGTATATATTTTAAAGCCAAACAAGTGCGTTAAGAGAACAACTTTGCTTCCCGCACTCTGTACGAAATATATGGTGGCACTAAGAGAAAACCCCTTTGGCAAAGTTAAGTATGGACTATCAGAATTAAAAATAAAGTCCTTCAAAATTAAAAGATAATTATTAAACTAAAAGATAGAGGCTAAATGCCTGCATAAATCCAAGCTGATTGTCAGAGCCAAATAAATATGCAGCACTTGTGCCAAAATTCTTCATGTAAAGTGCTAAAAGACTTTCCAAACAGCTTTTTGTCTATTTGTTGAGAAAACAGAATGCAGTAACAATATTTGCAAAATTCCGGGGGGTTGAAGTGTCTTGCACATCAGGATTGAACTCCACATCTGTCTGTGAGAAAAGCGTTGCAGCTGCCTTAGAAGAAAACTCAGGCTTTGGTGCAATGCAAAGGATTTGTGCTAAACCAATAGAAATTAAAATTCTCATTTATAATGAATCAATTCTTTATTATGGAGGGGAAGAAAACACCCACAAACCATCTCCCTCCTCTTCACTTCTCTAGCTTTCATCTTACATCTCTAACCTTAAAGAAAGATTCATGGAAGATAATTTTTTTCTCCTTTTTTTTTCAGAAGCCTGAAGAAGCAGAAGCATCAGTGGAGAGCAAGAATCAGTTTGGTGCCTTGGTTTACTCTCCTGTCTCTTGGAAGAATTGCTCTGGCATAAACATAGAGGAAATCCTCAGCAAAATGAGGAAAATTTGATGCTGGGAAAACCTCTGGTTTTCTTTAGCAAGTGGAATTAAAGGGACCTGGTTTTAAATAAAGCTCAGAATGGGCAACTAAGGTCTTTGAGAGAATTCAGCTCCGTTTGTGTCATCAAAACAGAGAATCACAGAATATCCTGAGCTGGGAGGGACCCACAAGGCTCACTGAAGTCCAGCTCCTGGCCCTGCCCAGGACAGCTCCAAGAATCCCAGCCTGTGCCTGACAGCGTTGCTCAGGATGTCCACAGAGGTTCAGCACTGCTCACTGGCATGTCAAGCACTGGGCTTTCTCCATCTGATCAAACAAAAAGCATGGAAAAAAAAGAGATTTGGACCCCACTTTTATGGGAAACATTTGCCACCACAACACATCTCCCAGGACCTTTCACTATCTTACACTGTTATTACTGAACACAGTGCTTTTATCAACTGAGTTGCTTCCTCAGGCTCTCAAAAATCACCTTCCATATCAAAATAGTTTACACAAAACAAAATCTTGACAAATGATCCAAAGGCACAACTGTTTTTAAAACCACTCTCACAAAGCAAACGCCTGGTTTTGGAAGGCCCAGGAGCAGGGACTGACAGTGTGGTTCAGTTCCAGCAGGACCTGCCACAGGGACACAGCTCCTGGTGAGCGTGGACACACAGAGCCCTCCGCCTGCAAATGTTCTCACAGCTGCTCTCCAAATCTGCCAGCCTTAGGGAGAACAGCCAGAACTGATCCAGGGGGCTGATAGCAGGCGCTTTTAGGTGCTCCTGCTAATCAAGAGGAGCAGGCTAGCAATTAGTTAATTGCATTAAAGCAGCATGAGAAGACCTGAGCTGAAGGATATAAAGAAAAACAAAGGAAAATAGAAAAAGATGGTGATAAAAGACTTTGCTACTCATAAACTGAGAAGCCAATTATGGGGAAGGGATGAGTCCTTGACAAAAGATCTGATAATTATTGAAATTCAGGGCAAAACTTTTGGAAAGAGATATAAGAAAATCCAGAAATGAACATTTGCCAAATAAAGAAATTCACGCTGTCCAAGAACAGAGTTTCTGGAAGCAGCCAGCTCTGATACAGTATCTCCTAAACAGAATTCAAAATACTGTAAGAGACGAGACAGAATACAGAGAGAGCTCACAAAAACTAACCCAAACATGTCAACAACCTCGCAGCAGCCATCTCAAACTAAGGCAATGCCTGGCAGTAGGAAAAAAGATTGAGGAAATTCAGTGGATTGCATCACTTGGAAAATGGTTCTCAGTAGAGGGTGAGCTACTTAGAAAGGAAAAAAGCAAAACTGCTTCTTTGGTGTAAAGCACAACACTGTCAGTGACTTCACCCCAGAAGCAGAAAAACCATTGCTTCCATGTAAGAGGATATTAGAAATTATAGCTGTGTTTCATCAGAAAAGAAACAATGCAAGTATAAATAAATAGAAATAAAAGGCTACACAATAGATACAGTGTGATACATATTTTTTAGATATAAATAAGGATTAAAAAGTGACAACCAATGCATACCTTTGTGTACATTGAGTCTTCTCTTTGGGAGACATCATACCCTTTTCATGTCTTGTTCAGTACCAGAAATGAGACACTTGTAAATACACTATAAATTTAAAAGGCCCAAAATGCAGATATTCTTTAACCCTCTGGTCAAAGGGCAATGGAGGTGTGAGAGCACTCATCCCCTCATGGTAAGGATGGCGCAAAGTGGTGCCCAATGCAGTGCCCCACTGGAGCACCGTGAAGATCAGATGGTGCCCTGCATATGGTCCCATCAAATCATGAGTAGCAGCAGTATGATATCGCCCATCACCAACTCGTGCTTTGAGCAGGATGAAAAGTGAGAGCCAAAACAGCAGCAAAATCCCTAAGGATAGTTAAGGGGCAACACATGGGAATAGTCCATCTGGTTTGGGATACGGAGATACTCCTCCATCTTTTGTAAGTGCTGTTCTATTTCCCTACTGCTACAAACAGGCTACGAGTGGACACGTTAACCCAAGAATTCACTCACATAGGTCTGTTAGTCCTGAAGCCCAGCTGCCATGGAGGGAAAGCTTACAGAGGTGCCAGAAAAGAGAAGACTGAAGGGGCACCGAGGATGGTGCAAACTCCAAAGGTTGAGATAACAGGGCATGAGGACATGAAACAATCACAGCAACAGTCTGGTAGCACTGGTTTTTCAAATGAGATGTTAAAGAACTGCCCAGGGCATCTCAAACAGAACTGTAAGCATTCTCAAGTCTCTCTTGTATCATTATTATTAGCATTTATATTTGGCATTGAATGTGGCACGGGATCCAGGGACATGAAAGGCTGGGTTTTCCATGCAGGCGGGGTGCACAGTCAAAAGGAACAAGGTGCAGAATAAAGTAGAACCCTTAAAAACATATTCAAGGCTAAGCACAAGAGACCTCACAAAGTATAGCTGGGATCAGGGGAAGGAGGATGACAGTGGCCACTCCAGTCGTGGTGGTGGCTGTGGCCATGCATGGCAAGGCTGCCTGGGCACAGCCTTCCACTGCTGCCTGAAGGTGAGACTCCTGCCGAGTGTAACCTCCCATCATCCAGAAATCAGTGGATACAGAGCTTCCAGAGGTTAAGTCTGCACTTGGTTTAGATGACTACCCTCCTCAAACATGTGCAGTTTCATTTTGAGACCCTGTTTTACTCCCAAATATCTGAGGGTTACAAATTCCATTGTACAATCATTACCTTCATGAAAAAGTTACCTTTTTGTTTGTTTGTTTTAGATCTATTGCTTGTCAAATTCACTGGGCAGCACTTTGATTTTGATTTTGGGAAAAACAACAAATAAACATGTCTAACTCTCTCTATTCATAATATTTACTTGATTATTACAAATTTCACATGGACCTCTGTTATATTTGGTGTCTCCCGCCAATTCTCTCTCTCAAGAGAGAATCCTCCTCTGTTTAGCTCTCTTGAGGTTTTATGGTCTTATACACCCATAAATACCAACCCATTGAGTAGTAACAGGTTTCTGCTACCTCTTTGTAGCAGATCAGCATATCCTTCTTCTTCCTCTCTGTTCTCAGGGCAAGACAAAGCTTTTAGTGATACTTACAAGTTTAAATGGTAATTCTATTTGCTACTTCAGCTCTTCAGCTCTCGAGATTATTCTGATACAATTTATAATGTCAAAGTGGGTGTAGATTTCTTGTTGTTTGCTTGTAATAGAAAAGTTATTTTTACTTTTCACATAGCAAATTAGAGAACTGAAACAAAAATGTATATGAAAGTAATGCTGTTGAGGCTGAAAAGACCCTCTTCCAAGAGCCAGAAAGTTTTGTAAATGTAGAGGGCCTTTGTTACAGATAACTTCTCTCCATTTGCTACTCTTAACTTTCCAGGACAGAAATTAGGAAATGCAGCAAAATAAAAAAAACCCAAAATGTATCTTGGACATTATTCCTGTTGTTGGACTCAGTGGCATAAAAGAGGGGCAACCAAAAAGCTGAAAATTCTGAAGATTTAAAAGATGAATCTTTTATATTATAAAATAACATCCAAAAAAAGCACCGCTGGGTTTCAGCCTCTGTATAACAGAAAGAGCTCTGAAATTTCAAAATGTTGCGCTAATAACTGTTCACTGGTTTTGAGCAGCTATAAGACTGCTGGTGTTAGATGAGAGCCTCTTGCCTCTGTTACTCTGAAAAAAGCGTATGTGACATAGGTAATGCAACGCAAAGGGGATGAAAAAGAGTCACCTCTAACCCAAATGAATTATTCCTAATCCAATCTGAGCCACGGAATTATTCCGTGTATGTAATTCTAGGTAAATCACTTAAACCACAGTTTTCCCTGAGGATCTCTTGTTTATAGTCTTGTGCAAACTCTGAGTGTTTGACTCAAGACAACAGAACAGTTATTGGAACCTGCTTCTCTCGAGCTGAATGTTTTCCTGCTTTTTAAGTTTCCAAATATCTGTAATTTCCTTCTGCTGTTCCTAGGCCTTTTAATCCAATCAGGGCGGAACAGTCATTGTGGGATTAACATCTTTACCTGCTTTTGAAGCCCAACTTTTTCCAATCTGATAGAGATATAAAATTTGTCACTGAATATACATGGTTCAATAGATTCGTGTATACATACTTAGTAGACTAATTCCTCCTTGACCAAAAATCATTTTAGACTTCCACTTCAAACAAACAAAAAAGAAGTAAATCTGTCATATTAATTCAGTTCCCTGATTGATCCCTCAGGGAAAGGGCCAGCATTGCTTTTATTTTAAAAGCTCATAAGATGTGTTTAATTTGGTTCTGTAGTTATTTGTTCAGTATGCAGTGCAAATTTTTCTGGCTACAGACATGGGATATGGTAAACCTTTGCCTGGATCAATGTCCAACCTCTTTTAAGTTGTGGAGAAAGTTACTCTCTCATAAAGTTCAGACCTGCCAGACTCAATAACTCTACAAAAATGTTCAGATGAAAATTGCTTCAAGCAATCCTAGTAGAAAGCCAGCACCTCACCCCTAGTTTAAAGTTATGATCCTTATCATAATTAATTCAATAAAGAAGTAATGTACTTCAACCTAGGCATAGAGAATAATTTTCTGTCCTGACTGGTATAAACTTTCAGCTAGGGACGTTTAAACTCTGGACCTGATCTTTTAGAGCAAATAATAAATTACAGACCTAGAGCCTGCAGATTATAGCTGAAGTTGAACCATCGCAAATATGTTGCTATGTCTAAGATGAATAGGTACACTGGATAGGAGCAATAGAAAGTATACTATTTATAAATATAAGAAAAATGTTCTTCTACTGACCAATTAAACACTAACTATATTTTTGACCTGTGAATGCATTGAAGAGTAGGAATTTATATGTGATTCTTGTAAGCTGACATACCTTGCATCGCTAACTTAAAATCAGCATTTCTCTGCTGGTGAAATATAGAACTAACTCACTGCCAAACAAACACACACTTTCACAGAAGGTGTTTGAAAGATCCAGTCTCCAATGATTGAAGTATTTAACTTATGACTCACCTTATTTTGTTTCACGCTATTGCTCTGCTGTCACAGCTTTTCCTGGCACTGCTGTGAGAAGCAGATCCTGCTGCAGAGCTGTGCTTACCTGAGCTGAACCAGCCTGAGCACACAGAGCTGTGCCCGGCCTTTGCCTGCCCCCCTGAAGGTTCCCATTCTCCATTCTGGAGAGGAGTACGCCCTGAGCACCGTGGGCACAAAGAATTGGCAGTGTAGAGCTAAGTGAACACCCTACAAACGGTTGCTCATTGCTGTTTTCACACGTGCATTTAGCAGCCAGAAAGGCATCCTGAAGGGAAAGAACAGGCCCTGGGTGAATGCAGTAAGGTAGAAGAGGTGGGTTTGGGGCACTTACCTAGGTGTTCTTTTCCTCAGCTGCTGGGCTATGTTAAAGCAAAGAGCCATTTTTTAGAGCAAGGATACAGCAGTGGAGTGGAGTGTGTACTTCTTTAAATTCCAGCTTTTGTTTTATCGGCTCATCTCGCATTCCAGCCCGCTGCATTCAGTGGGTCTGTGCTGCAGTGTGACATAACTTGCTGCACTGTTAACAGTTCCAAAACACGTAAATTGCTTTTCCAAGACAGCTTGTCCAAAACAAATATCCCCTTCTCACTGATTTAGTTTGATTGATAGGTAATCTTTATGAGACCTACTTAAAATACACATACGACATTTATCACATGTAAGAAATGTATTTTTATCTTAATATGAATGGATTTATGTGCTGTTTCTACTGTTTGTCCTCACAGTTACCTATCTCTATTTATATTTCATTCTCACAGTTCATACTGTATAGACATTAACCATGTCTCTACATTTAAAATAAAGCAAGATGCAAATTTCAGAACTACTGGAAAGCATTTGTGACCTAAAATTTCAATGAAGTCCAAGCACAGATGCATTATACATTACAACTGCATGTGTAGCTACAGCAAAAGAATATGTGTAGTACCTTGACTTGCAAACATTCATCGAGGTGAAAAATCCCAGTGATGAGGACGATTCCTTGTTTTGTTTTTATAGAAGTTACTGAATGAGGGAGATTTTGTGGGATTTTAAATTGTGAAAACTCTCTTAATTATACCACTATATTAAAGCAAAAAAGCAAACCGAACATCTTTAAAAGATGCTTCGAGTACAATTTAAATTGAATAATTTTCCACATGGATTTTCTGACTAAAAAACTGTTGCTATGGATCTGACAGGATAAAATAAAATCACTTCATTAGGGTTTAAGAGCTACACTTCTCACTTCAATTCTCTGTTGCTAATAATCGTGTTGTAGATTAGCTTTCCTCAACTGAGTAGCCTCTGTGAGTAGTTTATATTACAGGAATTACAACTCTCAAGCTTACTTGTGTGCAAGATCAGGCTCAGATAATGTCAGTAGATGTTACTCTTTAGAAATATATTTGTATACTTTTACTATTTTGAAAGTAACACTGTAGGGTATTTCAGGTTCTTTTACGCTACATTACCTCCCCTTTAGAAGTGTCTGAAATAAATTCAAGCTCACATGTGTGTACATACAATCCCATCATCTGCAAATGTACCCAGCAATTAAAAGCCTAAGAGCAGTGCCAGTGATTGATCAGTTATTTACAGTATGCACAAACCCAGAGCCACAGGAAGTCAGTCAACACACCAGAGATTGGTTGCTCTTACAACAAACCCGTTTTTGCCAGAATGTTTGACCAACACTTGCAACCCTGCACCCCCACCCCCTTTGAGTCCCCCTTGGATTGATTAAATTGGCTCAAGATGACACCAATAATTGGTTCAAGATGCCGCTTCGACAGACCCAATGATCCATATCTTTGCATTCCCTAAAATCAGTCCTTTCAGCTCTGTGTTAGATTTAGGATGGTTTACATTGGCTCTGTCACAAACATTTTAATAAAGTCCCAGAGAAACCTCAAACTGGTGACATCATTGGATGGTGTTAAAAAAAAGTTCCACTTTGCTGGTTAGTTGTTAGCCTTTATAATCCGATCAGAACCCTTTTTCCACTATATTTTGTCATTCCTTTATAACTCTCTGCAATTAGGACTGTAGCATTAAAAAGGAAAAAAAATTAATATTAGCTATAAGGAGAAAACAATTCTAAGTATTTTGACATCAAGTAGTAAAATGAAAAACCCAAGCTCAAACATTTACTGTATCTTAGAGGCAGGAGCCTTAAACTGCTGCATGTATTATTTTTGAACTATTAGATGAATTAATTACAATGAAAGTATTGGCTGCTCTCAGGAGACTATTGTATAAAATAAATAATATTATCAAACTTACTGGGAAGGCTAATACTCATTTAACTACTCTTAGAAAATAAATTGCAAATCTTCCACATGTCCCAAGGCTGTGTGTACATCTGGGCTTAGCTGATGCACACAGAGCCTGATTCTCCTGTAGGTTTTGAATGGAGAAAGGCAAGGATGTCCCCCCTCTATGAGAGGGGCAATGCCAGTCTGAGGGCTGTGGCTGCTGACACCCATCCCCATGCCAGCTGTCTATTTTTCCCTGAGTGCACGGCTTGTTAAAAATTAGCATTTCCAATTGATAGTTCACATCCTCATCAAGAATGGAGTTGCTGAGAAGCTCCACAAAGCAGGCACTCCTGTTATCTGATATCCAGGCTCCTTGAGCTTTCCAGTTTTTTGAGTTTAAACAGATGACAGTCCTTGTGTCATCAGATGTTATTACTTAATTACTTCTAGCAGTGGACTTTATATAAAAAGGTTACTCTGAGTATTTTTTTCCACAACATGCTGGAAAATTTGACGTGCTTTTCCTTTTCAAACTCAAAGGCTGATTTCATGTCCTCTTTTTCCATACTATTGTCCTTAAAAATACGAGAATCCCAAGTAAGTGAGAGCTAAAGTCTACACCGTGTTTAAAGCACAGGAACAGCTTGCCGTGCCAGGTGCCAGGATTTCCTGTGATAACTAAATCTTATTTATAATACAGTAGCATTCTGGCACTCAACCACAGTCCGACAGGCACTGATGGCAAACGCTGTCCTGACATATGGATGCTCCAAAGCCTCATCCCACCCTCCAGAGCTGAAAATCAAAACAGAGTGGGTCAGCGGAAGAGGGAGCAGAGAGATAGGAAATTACTTGTTTAAGGTCAGTGGCAGAGCCAGCATTTGAACCTGGTCTCCTGCTCTGGTATGGTGGTGCATTATCGGCAGAATTCCCCGTACCAGACCTCGCTGCCTCTTCACACACAGCAGAGGACTCAGCTCTTCCCAGAGCATTCCATGAGCTGCTTTATCCTCGCTGTGTACGGGCAGCAGTGGGAGCAGAGCACAGAGGGGCACTGCACTAACCCCCTGGGCAGCCAGAGGCGACAGTGGCCCTTTCATGCACAAGGTGCTGCAGAGCAGGGGGTGGCTCCTTTTGCCTCCAAACACTCGGGGCCAGATGCCTGGCTAGCGAGTCAGTGTCACCACATTAGCATCCTCAATTCACACTTCTCACCAAGCAAAAGGGAGGCCTCCTGATTTCTGCAGCCACTTTGAGCGCCCTTCAAAAATCTAACACCAATAAAAGGAGCTTTGCTATCAAAACAAGGAAATATTTATTTTTAACAAGTTAGTTAAAAACTTGATAGCATGCTTTAATGATCTAAAAAAATAAACTGCCTTTCAAAACTAAATCAGCTTTGTCAACAGATATAATGGTTACAACCAGTATAAAACTATATTGATACTGTTGCACAAATATTAGGCAAATATAGATAAAAGTATTGTTTTTCTCATTCTGGTCTTTTTGAACATTCTCTACAACACTGAGGTAAAACACAAGTAGTTTTAGAAAAAGCCTATTTTCTATAAAATATTTCTTGTAAATGTTAAAAGCCTTACTCTTTTCTCCAATTTTTCCTTTTCTTTAGGGTAAGAAAAAACACACCAGGATAACTGCAAGCATATTTCCAAAATAAAACAAAAAAGGTGATTTTCCAGGTTTCAATATGTAACAGCTTTTTAAATTATCCAATACGCTGCCTTGATTCTGTACAAATGTTCCCTTCCTTCAAAGAGACAAAAAAGCATGTACTGCCAGATCTGATTGTATGTAGAGAGTGGATCTGATCCCCTTGTCACTAAGGTTACTAATCAAATTTCCATCCAATATGCTCATGCAGGATTTCCTGATCAAACACTTAAATCTGCCCCCTCTGCACCCCCATTAGCTAACATGTTTTATATGTAGCGGGGTCATCAAAAGTGTAATTCCCTTAAAGAAACCTAATCCTGCCCCCTTGTCAACCAGCAGATAGCTAATAATGCTTTCTATCCTACATTTCTTGAACATCAATAGCATACCAGAAATTAAAATCTTATTTTAATCTCACGACAGATGTTCAAAACAAAGGTATCACACATGTACGTAACATGCATTTAAAACCCATCAGGTGAAGAAATAAGGAAGTTTCACGTAAGATCAGCTTGGGGTTTGCCAGAGAAACGCCAGGTAGGTTTTTGTTTCTGCTTGGGCTGCGTGAGTGTCCTGCAGAACCTCATGAAATAAGGTTGTATAGGCTAATTTTGCTGCTGAAGGTTTGGGGAGAGACTCGTGCCGGTCCCCAAACAGGGGGGAGCTGCAGAGGCAGCACCGATCCCCTCCAGACCTGCCCCCAACACGCCTGCTCAGCCCCACACTGCCCCTTCCTGCGTGGATTTCTGCAGCCTCTCTGCTCTGAACACTCACTGCGTGTTTCAGCACTGCTTTGCCTTCAGAGGAGAAAAAAAAGCCAATGCAAAAGAAGAAAACTCTCAACTCAATTTCCCTGCAAACGAGATCTGGTATCGCTATTGAGGGTGGCTTTCATGCTCAAAGCCATCTTTTTATTTTTAATAATCAAATGAAACCTTGAAGACTCAGTTCAAGATTTTTCTTTTGTTCGTTAATTTCTTTAATAGCAGGTTGACTGAGAATTTTCATTATAGAAATATGACTTCCATGATGATCCCTTTGGAAGTCTGTGGGTGGGTGTATTTTTTCCCTTTCCCTTTTTTTTCGGAGCAGTGGCCACAATCAGAGTAGCAGAAGGGGGTCAGGAAATTTAACCTGACTGGTCGAACTCGGGGCTGAATCTGTAAAGTCTGCAAGGCCCAGGTTTGTCAGAACTCTGTGGACTATCTACATCAGAGTGGCAAAACAGATTTAAAATGCTGTCTATTTCAGTTTAACATTTGCCCTGGACATTGCTGAATTTCCAGGAGTATGAACTCCAGGCTTCAGGACACAAATTAAATCCTTAATTGACATAATGCAGTGAATTTTTGTTTTCCCTCATACGTGGTCATTTAACAATTTTTTAATAGGTAAAGAAAACAAGTGCAATGTAATCTTGGTGCTTTCAGTTTTGGCTAGTGGTATTTTAAGAAGTCAATGTATAATGTTGACAGATCCGAATAATACTTCATATGGAATTCTGTGGGACCCTTTAGAAATATTTTAAGTGTAACTGAATCATTTCAACTACTGTAAATGGTAGGAAAATGCATTTTAAGCATATAGATACCATTTTGAAAAATGTTTGTTGATATTTTATTGATTTTTAAATGACTTAGTGAAAAGAGTTAAGGAGAAAGAGCATAAAGGGATGTTAATTTACTTCATATTTTTCTGTACAATATCTTTAATTGAAAACAAGTGGATGCTTTCTGCTTTCACTACAACAAAATTTAATATAAAACGATATGGGAGCAAATTCAACAACAAATCTGTTTGAGGACGACCTTGGAATATGAGGTGTATCAGCTTTTAAAAATCAAACACCCATTATGCTAAAAATTGATTTTCTTTTTGCAAAACGTGCTTTTTTTTTCAGGCTTTTCTCTGATATTGCAGAACATACGCATTTTAAAACACTGAACTAATAATCACTTTCTAGCTGGTGTTTATAGACATTTAAATGAACTGCTAAGACTTTCATCCTAAAGACTTAGAAAATTCAGGAAAACTGAATTATTGGAAAAAATTAAATAGCAAGAAAATAATGTGGACACTTTAAGTTCTTATTTGTCTGTGTACAAAAATCATTGTTTACTTGTAAACCTGTAATTATCAATTAGTATCCTAGCCTGAAATCTTCCATTTGATATGAGTAACACTCTAATTTAATGTCTACTATGATGTAGAGCTTCTTTTCTTATTTCCAGCATATTTAATATACTTAGAAGTTTACCAGATCAGCCCAGTCATTGAAAAGGAAAGAACTGAGTAACCCTCCAAACAGTAACATGAGTCTTAACAAGAGATTTCAAATGAAAACAGTGATGAGTTATGCAAACGCAGCTGATATTGCATCATACTCCCAAATCTTCTCAAAATTAGCTCTATGTCAGAGGGCTAGGCTGGGAGAATAGGCTCTTGTGAAAGTGTGTCAGATTTTAAAAAGTTAGAATAATATCAGTTTACTGCAAAATCTAGGAGATCATTACATTTTATTGGAGTGAGCAAAGTTTTTAAGCTCCTTCTTTGGTTGTTTCATTTTAAAGCTATAGCTCAATTTAATATATTACTTTAAAGAATCACTCTCCTAATTTTTTTCCACACAAAACATTTTTTGTTTTGAGTGCACCATGAGCTGTATAAGTAGATCTTGCCCAAATGACAGACACTTTGAGCGCTCACAGAGGGAGCAGCTCTTCAACATGAGCTGTATGGGAATGTCTGACCTGATTGTGGTTGCTGCACAGGGAGGTGGAAGGATCCCAGGAAAGCCTTGCATGCCACCAAGTGTGTCTGCAGCTGAGGGAAAACACGTCAGAGGGAAACATCACAGACCTCTGTTACATTTGTCAGAACAAAATGCAACTGTTACGAGTGTTCTTCCTCATATTCGGTTGTAAAACATAGTCCTCAGTGCAAATTTTGGAATAAGATTTTACAGTAGAAGGCACCATTGGCTTAAAGAAGCTCCACAATATTTAATCAGTTGCCAACACATCGGCCTATAAGAACCAGCTAAAAACATGACCATTAGCAAGAATTCAGTTATAGCTCAGCTACAGAAGAGAGCCCCAAATGATGCAGAACAAAACCTTTCACTAGAAGTTTATGGCTGCCAGTTGTGACATGCTATATGTGGCTACAGCTCTGCAGTGCCCGACCTGCAGACCAGCAACACGGCTCAGATGGAACTGATACATACACAGAGAGTATCAAATTAGTAATAGAAATGCTGCATGTACATACGTCTGCTTGGCTTTCATTTCTGTTTATATAGATGAGTTTCCTACGAGAGTAATGAATTTTAGTGTCTACGTGCAGCCTTTTAAAATCATTGGGCAATAACAAAGATGTATTGGTGAAATATATAATAGACATGTGAACAATAATTCTTTTTAATGATCTTCATGATAGCTCATGCTGTCTGGTTATGCCCCACTAAGCTGATATCATCACTGGGAGAAAATGCAAGATTCACATGTCTATCTAAATGTCACAACCATTTTTCTCATTAGAGCCACTTATGTATTACTCTTAGTTTTGTTGTAGGCACCACTTCTGCATGAACAGATTAATTTTCAACGCTTCTGTATATCAGCTTCTTTCTGGGGCCACACAACTCATTGCAACATATTGACTGCTGAAGTTAGAGGGGAAGTTGTTAGTGGCAGGAACTGGAAGGCAGAAGGCAAAGCGCAGCCTTTCCAATCTGAAAGTCTGTGTGACAGATCATTCTATTCTCCTGCTGTTCAGCTCTCCAGGAAATGCAGAAGCCCCCTCTCCTCCCTGGTGGGGGCTGCTCGGAGCCCATATTCCCTCTCAGCACTAACCCTGGGAAGGTGTGCCCTGCTCCTGAGGCAGCTGCTCAGGCAAGAGGGCAGGGAGGATCATCCATCACCGCAAACCAGAGCTGTAAAAAGGTTACAAAGCCAGCCATACTATTCTCTAAGCCTTTCCTCAGCTGTCCACCTTGGGCTTTAAAAAAAAAATAGCCTCCAAACCCCTAAGTATTGAATGTACCTGAAACTCTTCCTTTTAAAGACAGAGGCACAAGCATTAATTCAGAAGGGCCATCTGGTTAAAGGAAACTCAATCCAACTGTCAGGCTGCCTGAAAATTTAATTCAGGATTTTCTACTGTGGCCTCAAGTAGAATAAAAGTTGCAGCTTCTGACTTTTCTTGGGGTGCTGCTGTTCATATTTGTTCCTTATTGGAGCTTTCCACATCCAGACGTGCCCACCTGCACCAGGAAAACCATCAGAGAAGTACAGAAGGAGCAGGAAGGACACACCATGGCCTTTTACGCCATGGGAACTGTCACCAATCCCTTTGAAACAGAACACAGTGACTAATAAAGAAAGGTGGCACTTAGTGAACATTTGCATCTCTCAAAATCCCTTGCTCTCTTCTCTTGCATCCATGTTGTTTTCCATATAAACTTTTGCCTGTGATTATTTAGATTCTGGTTGCCTGTTGCACAGCTATGCTCTGTAGGTGTCAGAGACACCAAAATTGCATGTATTTAGCCACTTCACTGGGGTGTTTTGGCTTGTAGAATCTAGAGAGTGAGTGCATGAATGTCAGGGTGATAGGGAACAGAAAAGTACCTTCCAGAACACCCTCAAAGAATGATATGACCTTGTACGAGTGTCCATAAAGGAAAGGTGCTCGGAATCAGGCCTGCACAGAGAAGCTGAGCGGAAGCCCAGAGGCTGTGCCTTGCCCAAGGTCACCAGCAGTGAGTGACAGCAGTGGGAATGGGCCAAGGTCTCCCCACTCCCACAAACATGCCTTTATTTTAATGCTCACTGCGACACTGACAAGCAACGACACAACTCCCAGCTAACATTTAGAATACATATGTTTCCAACTACCCTTACTGATACCCACAGGTATATCAGGCTAAAACAGATGCTTAAAATACAAATGCTAAAAAATAAAAGGCAAAATGGTAAAGATTTCTTGGGAAAGTTGCAAAGAGCTCTGTGGCCACAGTTCTGTATCTCCCATTCCAGGCCCAAAGGTAAATATTTCTTGTTTGTTGATTATGTTTTAAGAACTGAAGGCTTTATATCAGAAATCACATACGTTTGGTTTAGACAGGAATATTTTGATTGTGAAGAGGGAGGCTTTGGTACTCTCTGTTAATTGTTTAAAAACAGAGACACTGTAGAATGAGTAGAAAATAAAAACAAAGAAAATTTTCTTCTCTAAACAAAATTTTCTCTATTTTCTACTTGTTTTGTCCACTCAAATGAGAGGATTTGTAATAGCTTTTTCTCTTCTTGCTTGGTTGTATCTTGATCAGAAATAGCTGCCTGCATAAAAAGAATTGTATAAAAAACTTTAAGAAGCCTCCTATTTTATGACTAATGAAACAGACAATTTTTGCTGATGTTTGTAGAGTGAGAATTTAAAAAAATGCTTAGATATTTCCCTCAAAATATATAAAGCACAAAAATTACTAAAACACAAATAGAGAAGGAAAAAAGAGAGAAACCTAATCCTGGAATCTCTAATCAAAGAATAACTTAATTTTTTACATAGTGACACTTTGGCTTCAGGGAAATAATAATTTATGTTTTGTCAATTACTGCATTTTCCCCACATTTGCTTTTTTAATGGCTGAAATTAAATTAGTCAAATTAGACATCATGTTACTCCATAAGCAACAAGGTAGAAAGCAGTGTAGCTTCAGTTACAAAATACACAATCAAATCTACTTGTTCTGCTTCATGTCACAAATATGGCCACAGGGCATTTCCAAAGGACTATGTGTTAAAAAAGTAGTAGAAATACGGAAAAGTACTAGTTTGGAAAAATAATAATATTCATGTTCCTTCTCAATGGGACTTTCATGAAAGTAAAACCTGCAAATCTGGGCCTTTTTTGCAGTCCTGCAGTGTATGAACATTCAGAGCAAACTGAAAACTCTGACCCATAATATAATTTGCAGAAAACAAACATTGCAATTAAAAGTTTTGTAGTAAATTAGAAAGTTGCCATGAAGCATAAGAAATCTCACCACCCTCCCCCAAAGATGGGCACCACGGCTAATGAGTGATTGTATGTTCCCTTTATGAAATGTATCTCCATCATTCAAAAGAGAGGATTTTCCATCGGAAAATTTGCCACAAAGCAAGAAGCATTTATGAAAACTCCACTTCATTTTTTAATGATTGGCAGGAATCATCTTTTGGGGAGAGACAGAAGACAACTAAATATCTGCCTCTGAAAAATAAACTCAATTTGCAGCAGCTCTTTGCCTGGAATTGAGCCTCGGGATAGCTCAAGTCCCTGGTTGAAAACACTCATGGGTAGGCTGGCAATGGCTGCAATCACTGCAATCATTTCACTGGGAGCTGCTGAGCACTGAGCTCTCCTGAAAATGTGACTCTCTGGGTAAACTCCTATTACTAAAAGCACTAAATCACTTCAGATTGATCCAATTGGAAGCATTTATGCAGACTGCTGCATGTATGTTATGTGCAACATGAATACACTGCACATTAGAACATGGGGCTTTTGCCAGATACAGACCTTTCCTGCAAAAACTCTGACCCAGCAGTGGCAGAATGAGAATGAATAAACAAGTTCCTGGAGAAAATTATTCATGTATGTGCTGCAGCTTCACTACCAATCCAAATTCACTGAGTTCTGGCAGACAGATAGCTAAGTTTAGCCCTTTGCTTCAGAAAGCTGATGTGCAACAAACACTAATACTAATCCAAATGCCTAGAGATATCTCAAATACACAGGACCATTTTTGTAGCAAGGATTACACCCCTGCCAATGTGGAACTGAGCTCTAAATTTCAGCATTGCAAACTCCCAGCTGCACTGAAGGTGTGATACAGGGACGTGTCCAAGTTACAAGGGTTGCTGTGCAATAAGTGATTTCTTTGAAGTGCCTCCACTCAGTCTAAGAGATGGTATTGATACTACTATTGCTGCAGTAGCTGCTGAGCAGGAACCTGGCTAGGAAGTGTTCCAAAGAGACATCACTGCTGCCTGTGCAGGGCAGGAGCTGTACAAGCTCAGAAAAGCCACACCTGATCAACACAGCACCAGCCTCCAGGAATCATTACTGTGTTTCCTTTCATTCAGCCTGTGGACAAGCCCTTACAGAATGAAGTGCAGGGGTCTCTCTTCTGTCTCCCATTTCACAGGCAGGGAGGTCCTTTCAATCTCTTCCATGAGCTGAGTGTCAAGGAAGGGGTCAGCCATTTGCTAAAATGGTTGGTTCAGTCATCACTCGCTGCTTTTTCCTTGCTGAAAAGGAATTAGGAGAAAGGAAGGCAGGGGAACAAGAACAGATTGGAAAAGGAAGCAGGAGGAGAACAAGAGAATGACCATTGAACAGTTTTAGCAGGAAAGCATTTCAGGGGAGGGAACACTTGATGTACACAATTATGAAACCAGCCATATGAATGGTTTTTTAGACTGTATTTATAGTCAAGGAGAGGAAAGAGGATGATGAAAAGCTGTCTGCCAATAGACACACGCTGGTTCCCTTAGTGCAGAGGTTGCACAGCTCCTCCAGTGAATGGATGTGGGGCCAAACCTCTGGAATACTTGATATGAAATTCCTGATTAGGACAACTTGATCACTCTGCCTTGTAAGAGGTTGGAGCCTTTTCCGAGTCTGCTCTGAAAATCAAGTATGATGTACAACATGAAAGCAGTAAGTGCAGAGAGCTGCATTTCTGGCTGACAAATGATCCTGCCCAACCCTGGTAAAGCTATGTTGTCAGTTCTAATACACGTTACACACATGCCTTTTTAACAGCTCTGAAAATCTATTTATTACTAGGTATGGCCACAGAGAAATGCTGCAAATATTTTCCATGTGTCTGTATTAAATTTTACATTTGCTGAATTTTATTTTGTATTTAAGGCTTTGTTACTATTTTATGGTAGCTAACTGTATATTTCTCTTTTTAAAATGAGAACCACACCAAACACAGTCACACTGACTCTCACAGACAATTTGCATATGCTATCAAAAAGCAAAAATTATCGTTTATTAATTATAAACTTAACACTGTAGGTTTCTGTATAAAACCTTCACGCAGCTCAACATATTCAGAGGTCAGAAAAAAATCTGAAAAAAACACAATATGGAAAAGATATATGTATATGTGTATATATATATACACACACACATTTACAGACATATATATCTATATATATGTGCCTCCCCCTAGTCAGTTCCGAAACACAGTGCTATTTAAAACCCATCACCTATTAGAAAGCCACAGATTCATAATTCAGTAGGAAAGCCCAAGACAGGTAACTGTTATGGGTCCATGCAACAGTATTTGATCCACTATACTACCTGTAATAGCACCATCTTGGGACTTTTCAAAAAATATTTATTTGTTCATTAACACCACAGGTCAAGCCCTGGAAAAGCACAATGTTACTGAAGGGCTCATCCCATGCTGACACCAAGGAATTCTTGTACACTGAGATACGTTCCTGGTTAATTCCTTAAAGTAACATTTTTTGTGACATTCTAAACCTGGCTCTGCTGAGCTCCCCATGCTGCCTCATCTGCTCATTAGAAGTTGAAATATATTTTATAAGGACATTGAACACCTTGTTGACCCACAACATCTCATTCATGTTCCCTCACATCTCTAATTATTCTGTTGACTGTAACTAGAAGCCCTCTGGGACCAGGACCATCTTCTGCTCTGTTTGTAGAATGCTTCACTCATAGTGATCCTGATCAAAAGATCATGAATGCTCTGGTCACAGAAATAATGAGCATTTATTGTAATAAATGAGAGGTTTTCTATTGATTTCAGCAGCCTGTCTCCCAGCCTCTCATCACTCTGAACTGTCTGAGCATTCCATTGACTGATTCTCCACGCATCCCTCCCCACTAGCATTTTACATTAGAAGAAACACAGGTTTTTCAGAATAAGAATATGCAAATGAGACCAGCTTTGCCTCAGTCTTCTCAGATTTCTTGGGCCTCCTTTTTTGTGGCAGCCTGTATTTATATTTTTTCTGGGGAGTGTAAAGCTGCAAAAGCTCACTGTAGAACTATGGCAATAAAAACAAATAACGTGGCAATCGAGATAGCAATTTTGGCAACAATATCTCCTGCCCTGATAAGTGCAGAATTAAGCAGTTTGTGCTGCAAGTGGGACCAGCTTTCAAACAGGCAGATGGCAGAGAACCAAAATTATTCTTTCCTGCTTGACAAATTGTTTGCTTATATAGGCATGAGATGTTATGCTAGAAGCTCTTTAATGGTGGTGTTGAACAACTGTCTGCTGTTCATCAAAGGCCGAGCTAGGCTGCATTCCACACTGGGAAGAAAGCACTCGAATGTATTCTTTAGTAGAACAGATATGAACGTTTCTAGTTCTTTAAGCTTTGATCCTGAGAAAGGATTTACCCACAAAGCAGCACGTTGTATTTAAGAGGATCTCTTAGGAATAAACAGGTGTATTCAAACAGACTGAATTGCACTTACACTTTCAGCTTGTGAAGCTTTTCACTCATTGTAGTTGACAATATCCAGATCCCCTGATAATCCCTCTCCATACTATTCTCAGTATTTTGTGTATAATCATAGAATGTCCCAGCAGAAACCAATATAACAATGAAAATACATCTCTTCTCCACCTAGGAGACGTGTATTTCAGCTCCTACAGACATGATGAAAGTTGTAATTATTTACTGTATTTACCCTATACATCTTTTCAGTGAGGCAGCCAAATTTTATAACATTGCTGAAGTAGTATCCACAGCAGTCACAAATAAGAACAAGGGATGTTTCCACAAATGAGCTAGAACCTGCACTTCCATTTCTAGTAATCACAGGATTTCACCTAGGCAATTTAATATAAGCCTAAAAGGCCCTCCTTATCTGAATTTAGGTTTATGTATCTAAAGGAATCCTCCACAGAATTGCTCCTGTGATTAAAATTAAGCACACACAGCATGAGAAGCTGTTCACACACTTAGTAAATTGTTGATATGTGTTTATTTGGGGATGGAATTCTCAACTGCAGGGTTCAGAAGATAGAGAAGCATTGGATGAAAAGCCTGCCTATGTCCTCTGTTCGCTCAGTTTAATTAGTAAACAAGAATTTAGGTGTATCAAACTTAGCTTATGACAGATGTGCTTAAAATTTTTATGACTATTACAATAAATTCTTCTGTAAAAACTGGGACCTATATTATTATTGAAAGTAACCTCAGTGAGTATTGAACTGGATTAAAAATACATGGCTACCATTTCAATAGTCACTTAAATAATCGGTGAGAGCTGGAACAAGAAAACTCATTACGTGCAGCATTTGTGAAGACTCTCTAAGCCTTCAGACCACTTGTGGTTGTCTACGTGGATGGAAAGTCACTTTAACCACTGGCTCCCAAGAGTGCAGAGAAATGCAGTTCAGATCGAAGTGCTGCAGAGCAGCTCGTTGTGCTTGGCTGGATCCAAGTTTGTGATTGAAATCTAAGTAGTTTCTTTGGAAAATGATCTTTACAAAAGGGCAAACTTTTATGAGGGTTTGATAAACAGCAAAGTTCAGTTTATCTGATCAGAGATAGCCACAAGTCTGAAAATTCAAACTTTTGATTGTTTGCAATATAGAAGGCATGGGAGGCCTAAGAAGAAAAAAGTCTAAACTGCTTTCCAGAAACCCCACATTAACATCATACCTGGGGGCGAGGAAAGACCTATGAGCTTCACTGCACCCCATGGAACAGGGAAGTTGAGGTGCACATGAGTTTCACTAAGTCAGTAAGAAAGGATTACAAAATATTAGTTTCCTCACTCTAAAAGGACACTGGAACATGTCACACCAAAGGCAGCTGGTAGGGAAACGCAAATCCAGAAATGCACATGCTTTCCCAGTTTCCTCAAGCCAAGAAGTAACAGCAGATTTCCTGATACAGCCCCTAGACAGCACAAGGATCAGTATGGGATCCTTTTCAAAAAGGTTGGTTGAGTCCAGCAAACATGGAAGTGACAATTTCCTTCATGCCAGCAGAGCAGTGCATTACAGATTCTCTTCAGTGGAGGCATCACATAAATTCTGAGAACATCAAAATGGAATTCTCTGTGCACTGTTATGAAATGTGAGAATAGCAACAGTGAAGTGTTACATTTTTGTTGTGCAGTGGTTAAGTGAATGCTTATAAAATAAACCCCTGCAGTTTCCAGCATCACGTGTCTGTATATGAGCCTGTAGTTTTTGTAAGGTTTCTTGCCTGAACTTTGTGTCAAACTATGCCTCTGATGCCACTTTAGGCATCAATATGAACATTTTAATTAAATTGCTCTCATTGCTTCTCCCCATATTTGTTGGAATATTTTCACGGACTCATGGCTGCATTGTAGTGAAAGGTTTTATAGTTCTTTTAGATTGGTTTTAACACTCTTGCTGTCAACATAATTTTCTAATTGTACCTGCATACCTGTGCAGCATTCATTGCTGGGTTAGGGAGTGCTCTGTACCCACACACTGAGGCAAGTTTCTCTGTCAGAAATCGGTGCAGAAAATACCCTTCTTCCACAAATATCCCAAGCTTATTCCTCAGACAGAAAGAAACCAAATATATTCAACCATTCTTAGGCCCCAGTTCCTCTCACCCTGAGGTAAATATGTGGAACAGATGAACTTCTCTGCCTATTTCTCTCCACGGATTGTGGCAGAAACACAGACACAAAGGAAGCGCAGCAAATGGCTCAGACATCCAGATCCCCCTGTGCCACATCCAGGCACTGAGCAGGTGAGTCCCACCCTGCCCATCACTAACTCCACGCTGTGGTGAGATGGGTCTGCAGCTCAGCAAGTGCTCACACCACAGAAAGACTGAGGGGAGAGCAATCTGAGTGCACATTTACACATTGTTGTAAAACAAGCCCTTTGAGCTTCCCAAAGTTTTGCTCTAGGTGTAGAACACCTGTCCTGGCTTAGGCAGAGGCTTTGGGACATCTCCTACATTGCAGTGAAGTCCGAGATTATAATATTAATTTTTTTTTTAATGCTACAGGTATATGCAACTAGTCCCCATCCCTGAAGGATTTACAATCGATTCAGTCCTGCTGAAATTTTTTGGAGGCTTTGCATTATTTACCATAGGAATTTATAGGGGGAAGCAGCAAAACCATCCAATAAAATTCAAAACTGCTTTTGTACTTTTTATGTACTAATGTGTACAAATAAAAGAATCATGTCTGAAAGGGTTTTAAATAAATTAGAAATCCGTGCCCTCTTCAGTCTTGCTGGCTGTATGCTTGTTCACACTAGGTATAGCACAGTTTTAGAATTAAGACTTAGAATATAACTGAAAAGAAGAGAAATTAAAAAAAATCAGGAAAGAAGAGCTCCATATCCCAAAGCAGCCTGTGTGGCCTTTGCTGTCAGAGGAGGTACTGCAGATACAAACATGCTGCCCAAAGCGTTTCTGAATTGCATGTTTCTCTGAATGCATTTTAAAAATATACATTAAAAAAGGCACTTGGAATGATTCTTTTTTCCTCTTTCACAATTACTCAAAGTATTCATGACCAATTTTATTGCTGATTGTTTCGTGTCCAGCTGTTTATCTGCCTTTTGTTTAAGATCTAGTTAACTGCATGTTTTACAAATGAGTGGGTGGGTGGATTGGATTCAAGCAAATATTTTAATGTCTTGTCACAGGCCACTTCTGCTCTCTCTTTTCTAACAACCAACATCTATTACTTTCCACTACAAATAGGAAACTTCACAGAAACAGGAACTTCCTTATAATTGAAAAGCTTTCTTTACTACTTATTATTTTCTTCTACACGACAAGAAGAGAAGATTTCTGTCCTTCAAGAGTTGTACATTCCAGTTCATGAGGCAATGATGGCCAAGTGAAGAGGAAGTTAATAGCGCTGTTATATTTGGGGTGGCTCCAAGCATGCTTTTACAGTTTTGATAGCTGACAGAGAGATGGTCATTTTATGCAAGACAAAATCCACTTACCACTGAAGTTCCTCTGCCAGATTTTTCACACTATCTCCAGTAATAGCAAATGTATAAATGAATCCCATTACTAAAAATAAGCCTTGCTTAAATACATGTATTTGGTATCTCCATTCTCCAAGAGCAAGCACGTTATTATTGTCCCGTGCTGGTGCATATAAGACAGTGTCTCACACCAGGTGATGAGATGTTTGCCCAACCCAGCATGAGGAACAGCTCTGGAGCTGGTGCTTGCAGGAGAATCATTCCTTCAAGCCACCCTATCAAATCCACCAATTTCAGTAAAATAGGGTGGACCTTGAAATAGATACATAAAGCTTTGTAAGTTATAATACCTGAAAGAGTTGCAAGGCAACAGTGCAAGCACTGGTTGCAGGATTGGTTCATTAGGATGAAATTGCTTACTGGAATGAATCATTACATATGGTTGCCTTTACTGCTTCTCCTGGTCTTCTTTCCCATGCACTCACTGACCTCTCTGACTTTATGAATAAATCTAATAGTGGGACTATCCAAAGATATCCTTGGAAACTAGCAGTCTAGTGACACCAGAGGAATATGTTTCCAAATATTGAGACAGTTATCCCTAAGGATACTTCCTTTTGCAGGCCTGGCAAGGGTGGAAGCTGCTATGGTCTTATTTTATGCTCAAAAAATGGCAAAGAAGTGAAGGAACTGGTGCCAAAAGTATGCCTTAAAAATTACAGGATGACAGAGCTAATCAAGTTTTTAGGGTGGTGAAAAAACAGCTGAGATTCTGTTGCTCAGAGTGGTAGTTGGAATGCAGGTTGTGTGGATCATGAGAAAATTTGAAAACACTCCAGACAGACTTTTCAATGTCCACCTAAATGCAGACTCTTGGTCACCAACAGAACTAAGACCTGAGAATCTTTCTTATTTTCTACATGTCTAACTCTAGAAAAATTTAATTTTAACTGCTAAGTACACACTCAATGCAAACCAATTTTGCTCCTGCATTTCTAAGATTCTACATTTGCCTCAAACACAAGATTTGGCACAATCAGTGCATGGAGAGGTGAAGGTAAACTGAGGCACATAATAGTGATGTGGTTTCTCATTATGCCAAAGGGAGCCAGTGGCCAAGTGTTTGAACCCACCAGTCATCCAGGTTATCACTTAACCAGGAATGTAATTTAAACTGATTTATTATAGAAAGTTATTTTCCAAAGTTAAAATCAGTGGACTTGCACGACTTTTAACACCAAGAGGGCAAAAGATCTCAAACTCACAGCAAGATGTTTCAAGCTTAATAATGTGCACTGAAAAGTGACAGTCTGTAATGTCTAATCTGATTTTTCAGGCAACTTCAAAAAGAAACCCTTTCAATGACACACAGCATTTGTCTCTGAGTTCCTGTCCTATGAAACAGCACACTGGAGCCAAGAATATGAAATAATTCCTAAGAACATGTCAAAAAGGATAGAGTTTTTAAGAAAGCGCATTTCTGTAATTTGCAAGAACAGGAAGAGGCTGAATCGCTTTCTGAACACAAATAAAGCTGAAGCTTTCCTAGATTTCCACTTCTGAGAGCACTGCCTTGTGTGTGGGTGCAGTCCAGGGTCTCGTGGAGTGGCCAAGTGGCACTCTGCCCTTCCCAGGTGCTCACCCTTGAGCCAATAAACCAGGTTTTGTCCCAAAGCGACTTGTCCACAAGGAGGGTGTCCTCACCCTGGGAGGGTAAATAGCTAACAATCAGAGAACACCAATACTGGAGACTTGGTTGCCATTCAGGGACTGAAGACAATGATATCCAAAACGCATCTACCACACAGTGCAACCCAAATGCCTGTTCCGTGCAAAAGACTACAAAAAAGTCTGCATATGGACAGAGTATTCCCCTTAAATACAATTTAAATGGCTCTGTTGCAGAGCAAGGACAGGACATTTCTCCTACGCAAGAATAAACACACACCACCTTCAGCCTGAGCCTGACTCCTGTACTTGTTTCTAAGCTCACTCCACCACCTTTTTTCATATGACTGACCATGCTTGGAATCTGGTCCAGGCTTAAATAGGTATTCAGACTGAATCAGAGCTGTAGGCTTTACCTAATCAGAACACTTGATAAAAAGAATTTTAAAGGGAGAAATTTAATTTAAAAAAAAAAAGGGGGGAAGAAAAAATTGATAGCTGTGATGTCCATAGTACAAGAAAACATAATGTTTAAGGAATATCTAGTATGATCTGTTTTTTTAGTAATTTGACATATATAATTTGGTCTAATAGGCCCACAATTAAATGGGAAAGCTATGCTTCCTCTAAAAATCAGAAAATTGAAACTACCTCGCAGAAGTTTATGAAAAATAGAAACTGTTTTGACTCTGTTTCACAAGAAAAGAATTCATTGCATGAAGCTGTCAGTCACTAACATTGAGACACTCAATTTTCCTACAAAAAAATGCACAAATGGCTTTCATTATATTTAGCTGCAGCTTTAAGAAAATTTAATCAACTTAAACTGTTTAGTCTTTTTCCCTGATGAGAATCATAAAGTCAAATTCACATTTAAACCTGTTTAAACTGAAGCTCCTGTCAGCACCTCTGTTTATATTAAATCTATAGGCATGAAATGCATTAAAATAAGAATAATGATATAATGTCTTAAGTGTATAATGTTAACATAGGTCCCAGACAGAAAAGTGGGACAGACAGGCTGAACATTGTAAATTAATTTTCAATGTGTTATATTTATAGCTGTCAGCTTTTCTAAATAGTTGCTCTTGTAGCTTTTACACATTCTACTTATCCATCTGTCTCTGTTACTCAGTGTCCATCCAGTACCATTAGTACCTCAGCTGAAAATTGCAGCTTCCAGATTTCCAGAATGGGCTGGCACACTGGATATCCAGTTCTCCTGGTACTTGTTTTCAGGAGTAACAATTCAGTTCCCAGGAATGGCAAACCTGAGACATTCCAACCCCTATGCCTGTGCCGTTCCTAAAAGGCCACAGCCAGTGCTCCTCCAGCTCTTCCATAACTATGGAATCTCTATAAAACTTAGGTGATAATAATAGAATGAAACTTCCAGAAAAATACTGGAATTTGTGGATAATCACTCTTAGAAAAACATATCGTATGTCTTATGAAGTTCCATCTGATCAGAAATACACTGCCTATGAAGTCTCAAAAGCTTGCCTAAGACTTGGGTTTGTTTCCACATTTCATATTTTATTAAAATGCCATGAGATTAAAAACCAAAGCCCAGAAAAAGCCAACAACTACACCTTCTCAAACTCTGTCTGTCACCATTAGAGTCCTTTTCCTGGCAATTACAACCACCCCTTTCCTGAGTCAGTGGCTCAGACCACATGGAAAGCTGCAAACCCTTCAGGTATGGTGGCTCTGCCAGAAGGGGCACAAGATTGGTACAATTTCTGTTGTACAGCACAATGTTGCTTCTTCCTATTTGCTGAGAACTGGGTTTAAGATGTCTGAAATGATACAAACAAAAAGCCAATTTTGCTTGAAAAATGAGGACATAGAAACAAACTGGCCAAATACCAGATGTTCCAGACACATCCAACTCACACAGTCACTTTACAGCAAGTTTTCTTGAAAGACCAGAAACCCAGTTTTATCTTTATATTTGCAGGATCACAGCAATACTTTCTGGAATTTGTAGCCTTGAATGCTATCAAAGCTCAGTGTTTTATACAGCTTGTGATAAACTGGACAGCAGATGATTTAAATCACAGAAGATCCCTGAAATCACTTTAAAGAAACCAAAGACCTCTTCCCTCATTTGCTATGCATAACTAGAAGGGTAAAACACAGGGATCCATGAGATAAAAGCTCCTGATCGTCACACAGTCA
Organism: Dendrocincla tyrannina; assembly: GCA_035047865.1. Lineage (NCBI taxonomy): Eukaryota > Metazoa > Chordata > Aves > Passeriformes > Dendrocolaptidae > Dendrocincla > Dendrocincla tyrannina. The sequence continues at coordinate 24,906,970 of JAWWMP010000011.1, forward strand.
ATTTGTGGGAGCAAAGGATGCACTGAGTCAATCTATTTCCTTTTCTAATTAGTCCAGCACTGGTCACAGAGTGTTTGCTGGTTCTGATGACCCCTCTAGTCTGAGCAGGGCTTGGCATTTTTTATGCAGAACGAAAAATACATTGTCTGTGGGTAAAGGGGCCTCTGTCTGAAGCAGGTAATATAAAGGAACAATTAATAAACCTTATTTCTGGTATTTTAATTTTGTTTTCAGGTATGTTACTGAAATGTGCACTTTGAACTCCAAACAGTGGTGCTTAGGGTATCAGGGATATTATGTGTTTAGTCAGGCTCACATTTAAGTGGCTTGTCTCCCATAACATTGAAATTAAAGGAGTTTTTCTGAAAGTCTTCCTAGTGTAGCAAATCAGGCCAACACTTCACACTCCATTTATTAATCTCAAAACAGACACCAAAGGTAGGTGGGAAACTCTTGTTACATGACCACCCTTGAGATTTCAGAAATTCTCCCACAGGAAACTGAGGTAGAAATTTGCGTGATTATGAGGAGATATTAAATAATTTTAATTAGCTATGAGAGAAATTTCAAAATAAAAGAAATGGTATCTGCTTTAGAAAATATCAAAATAGGCCTTTGCAAGTTTTTTTATTGAAAAGCAAACCTGTTTGCAATGGAAAATATGTTCTACATTGATGAATTTTTTTTTTTTAATAAAAGAAGTGACCAGCCCTGCATATCAAAATTACTCTCACAAAATATCTGGAAGCCTATAAATTTGAAAGTTATTATTTTAGACTGATGTGTGTGTGTAGGCAGACACATCTGAATGTTGCTGTGTACACGCCAGTTTTGGTCTGAACATGGAAAGTCACTCAGACCTCAAACACATGAACCTCTCCATGAATTAAAAGCAATATTAACTGTTATTTTCTGGATGCACAATGTCCATTATCAGTGTCTGGGAAGGTACCTATTTTGTAATGAAGATTATGATACCTTTCATATAAGATACTTTGTGTTTAGAGTGAATTTCCCCATGCTTTACTTTTTGTTAAAATGCTTTCCAGAAACTTCTGACTGAAAATCAAGTTAGGTCTGTGAGGCTACATGAACACAGAGTGGTCAAGGAATCACCCTCAAAGAACTTAATCACTGATGTTAAAGCGATGCATTTCTGTCTCTAAGCCTTTATGTTTGTTTACAAATGAGTCAGTATGATTTGAGCTAACAAAAATTTAATTTTGCATTCTCTGGATACCTTCTGTGAGGGCTGTTAGGAAATGAGGCAGAAGTAAAGCCCAAGTAAATCACACAGGTGACTAGCACATTAAAATGCAGCAAACTTAAATTCACCAAGATCTGCTGCAGGCTCTGGTACTCCTCTATTATGTCAGGAACTTTGCAGCTATTGAATCAGTCATCACACACTCAGTGATTGGTAGTACTACTGCTCTGATGGTTTCCTCTGTTACATGCACTATAATTTTGTCTTTTTTTATTTCCTGAGTTTTTCTATTTTGGCATTATATATTAGGAACCGGATTTGTCTTCTCGCTGATACTACTTTCTCCTCTCTTTTGACAACACATTCTCTGGAAAATTCCCATTTTCTTACACAGCCTGTCAGTTTGACCACTATTGTGGTTAAACTTTTTCACTGGTCTTCCAGCAACAATTTTTGGGCATATTAAATTCCCTTCCCACTGGTCCCAGATGTGATTCTTCAGTAAGCTACTCTTGAAATGCAGTATAGCACATCTTCCATGTTCCTTCCCATTTACTCTGTCCTTAGCCCCAGTGAATCTTGGATTATTCTCCCACATCCTTCAGTGTCTGTCACCTTGGTGGACCAGGCTACCAACCAATGTATTGATGCCTAAGGTTTGGGGTGGATTTTTGTAGATTTTTTGTGGGTTTTTAGAGTTTTAGAGGTATGGGTTTTTTTGCTCACATATTAAGGGGTGTTTGAAGTTACTAAAGGGATTTTCTCACATATTCTCAGGCTTTCTGAAGGTCATGA
>JAWWMP010000011.1:24909025-24937967 GCA_035047865.1 Dendrocincla tyrannina
TCTCCCAATAAAGGTATTGTCTATCTTTCTCCATTGATGTTTGTCTGAGTGCCTATTTTCCAGGATTTTAGGCGTCAGTATAAACCAGTGCAGCTCCATGGAAGTCACTGGAACATCACTGGAGTGATGTATACCAATGGCCCCATCTTTACAGTTCAATCTATGCAAAACTACCGTGCAAGGAGAAAGATGAAGCAGAACCTTTATAACGCTGATTACTGCGACAACAATAATCTGTGATCAGCCACATTTTGTGAAGCAATTTCACAAACTTGCAAGATGTCAGCAAGTTCAGTGAAGGGCTCAAAGCACGGTAAAAGGGCACAATATTGAGGAAGCTGGTTTTGCCTTTTGAAGCCACTGCTACTTCCAGAGGAGGTAAATACTGCACACACTACTAACCCAACGAGTGGATCCTCCACATTCTGCCACAATGTTTGCCATACAATTCTCCAGTCTGTTTGGCTATCCTTTGCCTCCAACAAATAGAAAGGGAAAAAAGATAGCAAAGCAGTTAAGCTTTCTGGAAGAGACACAGAGGCGAGTCCATGCCACATCAGTGGGTCAGAATTCCAGAGAGGAAGGTTGTGTCCCTTTATTCCTACATTATCAGTTGCTAACTCATCCCTTTTAGATTCACACGGGAATTTGGCCCAGGTTTTATGCTGTGAATCTGACCTGCCCCAACAGCAATTTAGCTATCTGCATTAATTTTTTTTTCTCTCTTTTTTCTTTTTTTTCTTTCTTTAAAATACAGTCCAATCTCCATTGCTTGCATTTTAATTGCTTGGAAATGCCAAGCTGTTTTGGTTCAGTCAAACCACAGAGGCGACGTTTATCACAAGTGTTACACTGCAAACCAGTTCAGTTCTCACCAAAAAGAACTGTTATTCCCATCAGTGACATTTTGTTCTGCAAACAAGGCTACTGATTTGGCTGAAGGAAACAAAACAGCCTTTCCCACTCTGAGATAGCTACAAGACTCTCATCTCAACTGTGAAACAGAAGGGAGGTGCCCCAGAACCAAGGATATTGTAGTTTCTGGAGGACTGTTTACTGATAGAGAGGCTAAATCACAGTGGAAAAAAAGATGCTTTATTTTTCAAGCACTCCTTGTGGATCAAAAATTCAAAGTAATTTTCATTCACGTGTTGGCCAGACTAAGCAAGGATGAGAGAGGTACTGATATTTTTGAGAAAGTGAAATAAATGAGTTCTCTGACCATGCTGTATTACCTGGCCTGGCTCAATGATAATGGGAGCCACCAGCAGCTTGTCTTGCTACTCAGACATCACAGTCAGGCAGAAAGCTGCCCCACAGTTCTTGGGCTTAGAAAAATCACCACAGCTAATGAATAAAATATCTAAATTGCTTCAATAACTGTTGAAGAGTTTACTTCAGCTTCCTCTCACCTTACAAAAAGGGAAAATTTCTTCTTGTGAAAGCACACCAATTCTATGATGATCCTTATGGGTCCCTTCCAAGCTGAGCTGTGCTAAGATTCAGCCTGGGAAGAGCTAGAGCAGGATTTGCTCTAGATCAGTAGGGCTCTGTCCGAAGGGGTAAAGACCAAAACAGAGCAATTTTGACACTACAGGACTCCATAACTAACATAATGATGTACAAAAACTGTGTATCCACCTCTGCAAGGCAGAGGAGCTGCTGCTGAGCAGCAGTGAAGAAAAGTTTAAAGAGAGCAGCTAAGGAACATCATAAAAGACAACGTTGGAAGGGGATTAAAGAAAGTAACATGTTGGAGCTCAGCCTGGAGCAGCATTTCAAACTGTTTTTCCTTTTTTCCAGAATAATTACTATGAAAACACTTAACCAATACTGTCAAAACAGATGTCAATATTCCATTCAAAATATGTAGGAGCTTTTCCTTATTAAAAGGGAATCTGTAACTGGGAACATTCAGAGGTATAGATTTTACTTATCAGTTAGAGTTGGCCAACTGCAAGAAATAAAGGTAATACCCCAGATCCAGCTGGCTAGAAATAAGAGGTTAAGTCAGCTGTGGATGCACTAGTAATTTTAAAAATCATAATAATGTGTGTTTATTCCTAAACAAAGTTCTTTGGCACCACTCATGGCCTGGCTGTGCCCTTTGTGGCAACTCAGGGACCAGTGACTGTGGCATGGAGCAAACTGCTGGAGTTGAAAGAGTGGGAGCACTTTTCACCACTACCATTGACTGGATCACTGTTATAGACTTTTAAATCCCTGATTATGCTAAAAACCAGAGAGAAGGGGGGTTAAAAGCGAGATGTGAAGTCTCTTTCAGCATGGGAGTCAATGGCCATACATAGATATTACAAACAGGAGGGCTTTTCTGAGAAGCTGGTGTCCTCTAAGAGTTTAATAGGAACATACAAAAGATTTTTTCATGTTCCTTTCAAGTAAAAGAGCAGTTCTGATAGTATCTACTCCTATTGAACTTTTTATTCATTCCAAACTTCCTTTTGTTCTACAGGGTTGTTTTTTTCCTTGGCAAACACAGGGAATTTATTTGGGTACAGCAGTACATCCTGACCAAGTATTCTGCAGTTAAAATATTTCTCTCTTTGTTGGATGGAATAAAAAAACCCCACCGTGGTATGTCGCTATCCTGAAATTCTTTCTACCCTCTTGAGAGTTCTTCTATGCCAGGATAGTAAATATAATGGATTTAGGGCATAGAAGAGGAGATGTATTTCATTTTTTTTTTTTTTTGAAAAAGCAATGAGGTAAACATTAGTCACAGCAAGTAGGAAACAGAATTTATCATAAACATTATCAGTCTATGTGTCTGAAATAATTAGTGCTTTTATAGTTATAAGTAACTATATAAATAACCCCTTTCTGACCCACCTGCTAATGGACTGGTACACACAAAGCTATTTATAAAGGGATAACTTAAAAGTTAGGTCAAATTTGCGCCAGTGGAAGTTTTTTGCCATAAGTGGACCTTGCCCCAGCATAAATTTGGCTTTAGAATCAGTTTTCCAAACAGAATTAAAAGAAAGAGCTGGATGCATGGCTTAGTCAACTCCTGGAAAGCTGTCTTGATTATTAAAAGCTGAAACCAGAGAAAGAACCTCTACAAATAACATAGCACTGATCCAAAGGCAGTTAATTTAACTTCGGATGAATGAGGATAAATTTGCCAGACTTTAAAAGCTTGCCTCTCCCCATCCTGCCTGCTTTCCTCTATGTAACCCACACCGTGCAATTTGTCTCACACAAAAGCTTGGATGGATATTATTGCACATTAGAGGAAGTTTTGCAGTTTGCTATCTCTGAGAGAAAAGAGAACAGATCTTCTCTGGACCACTTGGAATGAAATACAGCTGTTTTCAACCGCTGGATTCTGAATTCAATGACTCAAGAAGTCTCTAGCTCATTTCCGAGCTTAAACTTCTTGCTCGTGATGAATGGATTTTTAAACCCCAAATTTCCTTACCATGCCATGAGACAGTAAGTTTGAAATCACCAGGTGACCCAGGTGTGAGTTCTGCATGCAAACAGAAGAGCATGGGCAGGAGGGGTGTGGAGTGGCTGGAGTGCCCAGGGGGGCTGATCGGGCCAGTGGGACTGTCGCTCCCTGGCAGGAAGGGTGAACTGCACGCCACTGAGAGAAACAGAGATTTAGGGTATTTTGGAAGAGAGCAGCTACATTTGATCCAGAAAAACACTCAGTTGAATTCTTGAAGCTAAAGAGGTGCTTTAAAACAAGCCTAAACTAGATTTCAATTAGGAGGCATGTTCTAGTAGCTTAAGCATAGGCTTCATTTTATGGAAAGAAAGTAATGATTAAATTACCGTCATTTCCCTCACCTCTTCTTCAAAAGTAATATTAGCTTTACATATCAAGGTATGTTCTTTTAGAATGTAGAAATGTCCCTATTAACCTCATCTTTGCTCTGTTCTGAAAAAAGGGAAAAATTATCAAAAAAGTATTTGATAAGCAATTTTAGCAAATCACCAAGCAACACTACCCATAGGCATGTCAGTGAATGTATTTGTATATATTCTTAAATTGTCCTCAAGACATCTGAAGAATTCCTAAATTTTTATCTGAACAGTAAAATACATAAGAATCAATAGTCACTTCCTTCTGCTGCCAGATTAAAATGCTCAGCAAGCCTTAATCCCTTTTAGTTCAATTCCAAGCCAGTATCATTCAGCTATTTGGTAAATCTTAATTTGCTAACTTACAGCCTTGCAGTTTTCCTGAGCAGGAGCAGCTGGAGGCCAAGCAGGCCCCAGTTCTTGAAATGGGGGCACAATTCCCATCTCTTATCAGTTTGCTAATGCATTATGCAAATGAGATAATGAAAATCAAAATACAGAATGAGCAACAGGCAGTGTTGTGAAGGTTTTTGTGGGTCTTTGTTATACTTAAGGGTGGCAGTTGTAAAAGGTATAGTCAATGTTGATGAAACCTGACTTTTTTACATATGATTTTTATAGAAAATTCTTTCTCATTATATAAAATATTAAAAAAATGGATATTATTGCATTAACCTCATATAATATAAACTTTTTATATCATCATTTGCTTGTATGACTGTAATTTTTTTCATTTAACTGCTACCTTTTTCCATTCAGTGAAAATAGAATTCAACTGATATTAAGGTGAAAAATTCAGTGTGAAAGACTATTACAGGCCAGATTAGTGGCTTTACTCAGTGATACTATTTTTATACTGTAGTTAATCACTTCTGAAAAACTACATCTGCTTTTCTCTTTTTCTTACTCATGTGACTAACAGTATTAGCAGTTACAATGAGTAGAATTCTGAAACTTCTCTATCTTAACACCAAATGGCAAAGAAATAATCCTGAAAAGTTTTTACACTAGTATTGTTTGATATACTGACATTGGGCTTTACATGATGTGGCATAGTCTGGACAATTGATCTCAGATCCTTCTCAAGAGGAGAAGGCCCAGTAATTCCCCAGCCATCAAGATGAAATAAACTACAAAGAATTGTAAAGTTGGCCACTCTTTTACCACACATTTCAAAAAGAAAAGCAGTATAGCTACGATTTAAAAGCCTAGGACAGGAAATAAAACCCCATCATAACCTGATGAAACTACAACTGAAGCTAATACTGGCAAGTTACATTTAACCAAGATGGGTTCTGGTCAGGACACCAGGGTTAACACTCCTATGCTTTTGGAAAGGTGCCAGGGGCTATAAAATGATGACATGTGGTCAGACCCTCGATTCCCCTCCTCACAGAAAGCAAAGGTTTTAGAACATGTGTTTCTCTATCACTTTGCCATTCACTACTCCACCTTTTCCTAGTATGAAGGATGCTCTACTGAAGCCTGTGACAGACAATCTTTAAAGTCCACTTTGGATATGGGATACTTATATTGTATCCAGACTGAAAATGTGGAAGTCAGTTATTTAACTTAATCACAGTATAAGGTGTTCCTTGTTTAATCCCACTTACCAACTGCCAAACTCAGTAAAATTAAATATAGTGAAAATAGAAATCTTGATCAAGTAATACAGTAACAAATCCAGTTACTAAACTTAGGAGGTAAGGGAAAGTTATAGGGAGTAAATGTTAGGCATGATTTTGCTCTTCTCAGTTATCTGCTAAAGACTGTTCCCAGTACATTTGGCTCTCCAGTTGGCTCCTCTGCAGCCACAGAGATAGCAGTTAATTGCTTCAGTTGATTAGAATTCACAGCTGCATCTGCAGCAAGAAGGCTGCTTCTGAAATAAACTGAGCTATCAATCAACAGAATAATTTGCTAGAGTGAAAAGCAACTAGTCAGCTGTGCACTTATCAACAAAACCAGCAAAGTTTCTCTGGGAAAACTCCTAACATTTGATAAAACAATCACGTGCTTCTCTCCAGCCTTAAACATCAATATAAATCATTGCCTTCCACATTTTGACTATTCCCAACAGTTTTGCCAGCTTTCTTTTCCGCGTGCTACTGTGTCTACAGAGGAAACCTTTACAGGTTTCTCCAAGGGATTTTAACTTGCAGCATCAACCACACACAAGACATACAGATGTACAGGAAATGGTCTGATACATTTTCTGAATGACCCTGCTCAATACAGTGTTATCTGTGCTTGTTCTATTTAGTAATTAGGCAAACCTGAAATTAACAAGAGCCTTGCTATGTGTCATACTGTAACTACTATCCAAGTCCAGATTCCTAAGAAAGCAAGCATGAAAACTTACCTGCTCGGAATAGTTTGGAAAAAACCCATGAAACATCTTATTACACTAATTTTTTTAGCCATTGCAGCCCACAGAGTACTTCGAGCTTTTGGCATCTCCTGCCAGACAACATACCTACTCATTGAGGACAAAACTATATTTTAAGAGGAACTCAAGCTGTATGCTGTCCTAAGAAGCCTTGAAACCTACATATGCTATGGTAACTCCTTCAATCTGATTCAGATATATTTTGATCAATTTTGCCTAGTTTATATTTGTTAATTACAACATAAGCTTTTTAATGCAGATAACAGGCTTTACTTCTATGATGATCACAGACAAGCTCTTTTCCTCCCTCAACTTGTGCACAGCAAAAATGAGAACTCTCTTCTATAACTAGGCCCCTGTTGCCTCTTATGTAACTTTCTGACCTTGGTGCCACAAGACCAATTGCCATAAAATTTGTTATACTTGTGTTTCTCCTCATCCTCTAAATACCATGCTTGTCATGGTTATTGTTCTCTAGACGATGCCCAGAAACTAATATTTTTTTATAGACTCTATTTCTATGGTACTTAATGTAGTTACCTTCCAAAAAATCAGGAAGTAGAGAAATATAATTGCATCTATTTTCAAAAAGCCTCCCTGTATCTTGTTTGTGGAAAGTTCTAGAAAAGCAGACTGATTAATTTGCTGTTTCCCACAGCCTAAGCACAAGGTCAGCCTTAACTGCTGGCCACCTCCTGACTGCAGCAGAGTGTGCAACACTGAACGTGCTCCACGGTGCCTGCACTGCAGGTGAGCCAGGAAACAGTGCAGGCCATGCAACAGAGCTGCAGGAGCACACAGCTCAGAGCCAGCAGTCCACACAGAGCACCACTGCAGCTCAGCCCTGTGCTCTCAGACCTTGGGAAAGGGATTTCTGAAGATTTGTTCATAAGCTCCCAACATGCAGCACAGGAGGAGCCATGCTGAAAGCTCTTCCCTCTCATCCCATGGTCTCGCATTTAGAGCTTTGCTATCGATTGAAATCTTAAACTGCTATTATTCAAATGCCTCTAAGTATTAAACTGCTAGTATTTATAATAAAAATACAAATATTTGCAAATGTTTTTGTCCAGTTTTAGATGACGACTCAGAGTGATTACTACTGTTTATTTTCTTTTGAAGGCACTTTGAAGGTATCCAGGACCTGACAGGAAATAATTGCTGATGTTTAGACATCTTGTGAGGACTGAGTTGTACAGTTCAACAATATGTGAATAATTTCTCCATGTCTAAGTGCATAAATACTGTGTATGAGCTCAAGCTTTTGCATCAGAGGAGGAGTTTTTCTAATGCAATTCAGTGACTCTCTAGTGCCTCCTCAGTGGTTGGCAAGTGGACATACATAGCAGACAAAATTCCTTCAATGGAGATAGAGACAAAATTGCCCCTATATATTACCTAAGTCTCAGGAGCTACAGGTTCAGCTACAATTTCCTCAGCAAGAACATTACTGCCCTTTGAACTTTGGGAAGGGCAGGATTTTATTAATTGCAATTAGAAGAGTGTTAAGCCAGAGATGAGTAGGTTATAAACCTCTCCAATGTCTTTATGTAAATAACTTAGACATTTTTATGTCCTAGTCATATTTTATACATTATTTCTTGAAGTTATAAAGCCCTTCCTGCCACACATATGAATGCATACAATGTCAAGGTGAGTATGCTTGTTACAAGTCACCATTATCAATTAAGAATGAAAAAACAGTCATCAGATTAATTTGTGTTAGCAATTACAACTTTTGGGGCGTTAGAAGCTGTTGCCTACAGCTACAGTTAGAAGCAGTGACCTTCCCTCAGGGGCTTCATGGTGGAATTTAGAGCTGATCAAAAAGATATTGCTAGAACACTTAAATGCTGAAATGCTTGTGCTTCAGGGAAGTAGGAAAATGGAAGTGGAATTTCCTCTTTTAGTGAAAAATTAACATCATTCTTCCAGCAGCTGAGTAGTGGGGAATCCTACAGTCAAATTTCAGTGCTACCAGCTGATTCTGACTTACAGCAATAAAACTGGACTACATTAAATGGGTTTAAGGTGGAGAGCAAGGTCAGCCTTGTAGTTAAGATTACCAAGAGGCAGAACCAAGCCAAGCTCAGTCTACTTTGCACCAATATTTGTACATTTCAAAACAAGTCCATTAATTCTTTTGAACAAAGTAATTGGGTAATGTTATGAAATGCAAAGGTATTTTAAGTTTTAGTTTTCTAAGGTGCTTTCTAATGTGTCTTTCTTGCCACAGGGCAAAAGGTTTCAGTGCTACTATTCTTTCGAAATATTTTTGTCTCCCAGCTTAAGCAGACTTGGAATAACTAGATTGAGGGTAAATATTATAATTAGAAAGCTGCATCTGCATAGGCCTACATATTTTAGGACTGAAAATATACACCTTAATCCTCTCAAAATATTTTTTCAGAGGTAAAAGAACCAAGACAAATAAATGTGTTCTTTACAGGGCAAGCCTAGCACCAGTAAACTGATTTTACTGTTACTGCAAACTGTGTGCTTTATGTTTCAATATTCCCTCCAAAGCCAGAAGTATTTCCAAGAAGCTACCTGAGAGAGGGAAACACTGCAACAGCTGTGGGCTGACAGGGCAGGAATGACTGCAGAAAATAGGCTGTGCTATGAACTCCTTATGATCAGATAACCCACCAGGCTCATCATGTGCTTTCCTGCATTATTGATAAAAATTTTATTCCTTGGAATTTTTTAGAATAAGGAATTTTAACCAAAATATTTTACAAAATAGAGCAGTGAATAAAAATCCTATGATTGTTGCCTATAGCTCATCAGGTTGAAAGCAGTTGTTTGGGGTTTCAGCTCTCATGGGTCTGATTTGCATTCATTTTATCCTCCTGTTCCTCCACTAATTAAAGTTTTAGAAATGCTTTTTGAGCGCTATGATCCAGCATCTCTGAGGGAAGCACAACTAAGCTTCCTGTATGGATACTGACCCATAACTGTGAACAGATGTGCTGCTTCGACACAGACAGAGGTTACAGATGTTCTGCTGCCAGAAAACTAAAAAAAAAAGCTGTTATTTCAGTGAAGCAAGAGGAACTCAGAGCACCTTGACCCATCTAAGGAACACCTTACCCTTTGCTTTACTGTTCTGCCAGGTTTTTCTTCTTTTCATATAACGTCGTTGATGAAGCTTTAATGTGTGGGAGACAAGGCTATTGCTGTTTATCAAGCCCTTTGAAATGTCCAAATGCATTGCCAGAACTGGGAAGCACAAGTTTTATTGAACTGACTGCAGTGAACTCTCTACACCAGAGTATTTTTACTTCCCTCCTTTCCAGCCCCCCCCGCCCCAAGTTGGTTTTATAATAAAACAGCAGCTGACTCAGCAGATATGCCCTGCTCTTTTCATTATCATTTTAAGAACCTTAGAGAACAAGGATGCTGCATAGAGCAGCCTTTTCAGTAAAGGAGAATGATGGTTTGGGGGGAAGAATGTCTTCAAAAATTACTTTTCAGTAGCTTTGAGATCTAGTTTCTCCTTCACACTGAGGAGACAGCAATGACAGCACAAAGAGGGGCAGAAGGAGCATTAAGGGGTGACCCCTTCTGTTGCTCATGGCTACTGCTCCTATGCACATTCCTTGTGAATAGTGACTTTTACTCCTGCACAAACTCCAGACTCAGTTCTAGATCAAGAATGTTTCAGGAAGATTTTTAAGATGGGGTCAGTCTGTTAGAAGCAACAAACCTTGCCAGAAGAAAACATCCACTGGAATGAAACTAAATGCTTTTTGTGATTCCAAAGCATCAAGTTAGGCACCACAGCATTTCTTTTAAAGCCACAGACTGGAAGAAAAAAAAAATAATTTTTTTCTTACCTTTTTCAAAGATGTGCAAGGGTTACTGCCTCTGTGCCTCTGAAGATTAAAAGGAGCTTAAGCTAAAAACTTCTTCAAGCAAAGTCACCTTCTGCTGTCTGTCTAAAGTGTTCTGGGATACAGCTCGTAATCTAAGCATTTCTACTGGATTTCTTACTGTTAATTTTTAGATTTATCTTTCTAAAAATTATTTTCACAAGGTGGTAAAATAACAGATTATTCTAGCAGGAGAGTGATTTCTTTTCCTTTCCAAAGAATATTACACAAATAATTATCAGCCTACATTAAAGCACTGAATACGTGTGTTTTAATGATGAATCTCTGTCAAATCATTTAAATGCTATGAATAAAAAGCTCCCCTTTAAAAATAATTATTAAACAAAATAAAGACAGGTGATCAGCAAAGAAGGGACTTTACTACAAGTTTGCATTTAATTGAGTAAAACATACTCATTTGAGGACAAGAAATCCTACCCAACAGCTTTGAATGGTTGCCGTGCAGAGATTACAGCATGGCACAGATTATTTGAGAGGGAAACATCACTGCAATTCCATACAGTTCATGATACTAAGGATTGAGGAATCTCAAACTGCAAGTGCTGACACATGAACAGCTTCACAAACTATCAAGCTCAAGCAATAGGTAGACTATTAAGGTTTGTGATAAAGCACTGAAGCTGCACTGCCTCGACTCCTGCCTCCCTCCCTCCGCGCCACCAAACCCACCAAGTTCATCAGCTCAGGGACTGTCTCCACCTGCAGAGGGCAGGACCTTCCCTGGTGAAGGGGTGTTCTTCCCCAGAGAGGTCTGCACGCAGGAAAAGGATGCTCGGACAGAGTGGGATGGACTTACTCGAGGTGACCCTGCAGCCCAGCTCCTTCTTGCCCAGCAGAATTGGCTTTGTAAATAAGGAAGGTCTTAAAACACGGGGCTGTCTTTATCTCTGCAATAGGCATTGAGGGCACACAAAGGACAAAGGGGTGTTAAGAGAAAAAAAGCCATTTTAGCCAGTTAATTGAGAATGGCTGTTATTGCAGGTGCTGACTAGGTGGTGTGGTACTTCTACAGGCAACTATTATATGAATTGAAGGTCTATGTCCTTCAGCACACATATAAAATTGAAAGCCTGTCCCTGTGTTAAACACTGCTGATTACAATTTTATTGTTTTAACTGATACTGATTTATGGTATGCATTATTGATACACTATGCATATGCCCCAGTATCCCTATACAAAACAAATAACATTTGAGTTTTCCTTTACTTTGCAAAGTGCATATGGCTACGTGATGGTTATATTTTTATCCTTACTCCTGAAAAGTATTTCAGTTAGGTTTCATCTGGGTAATTAAACTGAATTTTTAAAGTTTATTTGCATCTCAGAGCAATGTAGAAAAAAAATGTAACAATAGAAACCAACAACTGTAAGGAGATGAAGAAAGAAACTGTGGCTGTGGAGCTCTCCAGATGCAGCCAGCTGTTATTAGGGACATTTCTAATCCTTACTTTCAGAGAACTAAACTGCTTTCTGACTGCAGATCTATGAGGTTTGTCTTTGAACTCAGATAGTCCAAGTACACAACAGCTGTTCTTCACAAAGAAATCAGACTTCCTAAAAACAGCAGCATAAAGAGATCTGGTGGTTTATGGTAACACCACTATTGCATGTAGTTTCATTGACCAGGCAGAACCATTGTAAACAACTATATTAAATGAGGAGACCTTTATGTGAAAGATGTAATATTCTAACTGAAGCTGGTTTATATTCTCTGTAACTTGTCTTAATTGCAAAGAAAACAATGACATAAATTGCTAATCGTATCACTTTGGATTTATAAAGCATTGCAGATGCAAGAACAACTATGCAGGTACAGAAACATATAAGTATTTTTAAACTACAAAGATAAAAAGCAGTCTATAGACAATTATCAAATGGACACAGAGCAGTTCAACTCTGCACTGCCCATGAAAATCCTCTTTGTCTCTGAAACTTACTTATCCCTTCAATATGACTTGTGACCAATCTGTTATCCCCTGCTATTCCTTAATACATTACAGGGTCTAATCAGAAGCTGGCACTAATATGTGGGGCAATGTACCATTGTAGTGTGAGGAAGAGGAGTGCTTTGCCCATCCTGAGTGAGGAGTGAAGTAATGGGTCCCAGCATTAACTCTTATGGGTGAGGCAAACGTGCTGGTATCATCTTAATCTCCAACCTTGAAAGAGCCATGGCCTCATTCATATACAGAGTCACAGCTTGTAAATACATTTCCATATTCAAAGTCTAAGGAAAACTCAAAGTGTTGGGAGACCAAAAGTGTTTGTCATGTACATTCATGTATAATTAATTATTATTCTGCTCTTGTTAATCTTACTTCTTAATTCATGATGATTTTGCAGGGCTGTACGTTCAGAATCAGTGCAGATGTTGCCACCAGTAGTAGCAGTGACCCCAAAGAGTAACCCTTCCCACCACAAAGGGTAACCAGTCTTACGTTAAAACAACTGTAATACAGCTGACTCTTCATTATGCACTGAAAGGAGAACCAGGACAGTAAAGGTCACGGAAAAAACATGACTAAAATGGTTACCAGACTGCTTGGTGCACAGACAGCTGTGTGGAGCCAGTCAGGATCCACCAGGGATAATGGTGAGCTGAAGGACACCAGTCCCTGCAGAGGAAGGGCTCTCCCTGCACAGCAGCGCTCACTGCCCTTGATTTAGAAGGAACCAGTGGATGTGGCAAAGCACCAGCCCTTTTGTGGACTCGTTTCTGCCTCACTGGAGAAGCTTTTTGGGACCCAGAACACTGGGAAGAGTGCCCAGGCAGCTCTCCTGGGGTGTCTCTGTGGCTCAGCACCAGGGAGGATACACTCAGAGCAGCTCTCCGCAGGCCCTGTGTCAGCCTCTGCACTGGGCTGGAAGTTACTCTTCATTTCTAAATATCAGTAAAGCACAGACCTTCAGCTTCCTGCTTAAGAGATTTCCCACTGAAGCCTACAAAGGTTTTGCATTCAAAACAATTACATCTCTAGTAAGTGCTGTAATGCCATCCTATAAATTAAGAAGAGGGTGTTTAGCAAAACTCATTTCCCCCCATGTTTCTGTTCAGTTATTTAGCTGCAATTTCTTAAAAAAAAAAAAGAAGATAGAATGAAATTCCATAGCTGCACTGCATTAGAAATGCTGTCAAGACTGGCTGAAGATTACTGATCCTGCTTCAGTTGGAATTTGTACAAGTAATGTTATCTAAAGAAGAACCATATGAGAGCAAATTGAGAAGCACAGAATGAAAACTATTAAAGTTTAACCTAGCGGCAAAGTACCTAAAAAAAGATCAGGCATTCAGCAATACATCTGAGCATGTGAACATCTGAGATACCTAAGGAGCAATCCAAATTCCTCCAATTTCTATTCTTCAAGCTCTAGCAGAAGTCATAAAATCTTTAGAGCATCTCATTCAGTTATAGATATACAACGAATTACTTTCCCTTGATAATGCTACATCTATTAATTTATAATTCATTAAAAAGGGCTGATGCTTTACAACAGGATTCATCAATCTTCCTAAGTACAAAGTGGCATATGCAGAAAGGAAACTTACATTTTGATAAATTATTTGAATAAGTATTATCTTAGCACAGGCAGCTATCATTTAATACATACTAAACCTGCTTCTCTGAATGCTATTTAGATTAGAAACATGAGCAGTTCATTTGGAAGAGGGACTCAGACAATAAACTATTTTTACCTGCAAATACTCTGTGGTTAACTCCTAATACCTGCTTTTGTTGAGTTTTATTTGCTTAAATGCAGGGCAGTACTGGTACTCAGCATTAATACTGTTCACTGTACAATACTCAGGCATGTTCCACAAAATTCAACACAGAAAGAGTCACAGGGATGAGCTGCCACAGCCTGACATGTGGCAGCAGCAAGTGCAGTAAACTGAAGCAATAGTATACCAGAAAAAGAAAGATAATATCGGACAACACTTTCCCCAGCTAAGAAATTATGGACCTTGTAGCTACAGCACAAGTGGAGGAGACAGGAAATCTGGGATTTATTCTGGGATATGTCACAGATTTCCTGTGTGGCTTTGAGAAAGTCCTGTGGGGTTAACGGAGCCATGGGGCTTTCTTCCCTTTGAGAGCAGCTTGTACCCATATCTCGACACCCCTCTGTAGTGAGACCTAATTAACACAAAAGGGAGGATGTTACTAGTGCACCTTTGTACACAAGCAACTGCACAGTCAGGGTCTAACACAGGTAAAATATGAGCAAAAGCAACCCAGGCAAAGAAACTCGATAAGGCAGGCAACACAGCCCTTCCCAGGAGCTGGCAGGGAAGGAATAAAAAGAACTGGCACTCCAGCCATTGACTAGCACAGTTGTTACGCAGGTGGAATCAGGAAACAGGAATTTATTTTACCGGAAGGCAAGACTACTTTCTTCCAAGAATAAAAACTAAGGGGAACATACAGGGCTTGCAATTTCTTGAAGTGCACCTCCTCTTCAGTTTTCACACACAGTACATTCCCCTGCAGTGGTGAGAATCCAATGCATTCATTCTTCTAAAAGACACCTTCACATACTTTACAAAGTTAGCCCAGAGTTTTTAGTTACAGAAAGTATTATGGTAATTTCAACAGGTCAGATTTATTTATAAGGCCTGGGTAGCTTAATGTCTCAGATTTGAGCAAAACAGAATAAATCCCACATGCTCCTGTTGTGAGCTCATACGCTTTTGGGTACTTCTGGCTGGAGAGACAGTCCCACCCATTCTCCGAGGACTACCCCAAAATTAAAATAGCTAACCCACAACAGTAAACCATCTTGTATTTTAGGTCACTTGCCCAGTGCTCTCAGATGAATAGTTTTTATCCCCTATGTTCTGAGCTATTTTGTTTCTACTCAGTGTTGCTACCTGCAAGGGAAACAAAACCTCAAGAAGCTCAGTGCTGCTCTCAACTTCAGCTGAACGTGTCCGGAACAAGGCACTACCCAACTGAATTTCCTACCCACCAGCCAATATGGTTATTAAACCACAGTAGGTATTTCTACTTGTTTCAGTGATGCCAATGATGCTTGAACACTAACAAAGCACTTAAGGTATTTATAAATTTTTGCTATTTATAGTCAATAAACTCCAATATTTTGGGCAATGGAAAATACAGTCTAGAAAAGGCTTACTTTGAATTTGATCTGTGTGAAGAATTTCACAAACTTCTGAAGTGATTTATTTCCGTCTGTGCATCAAATCTGAAGAATGACTTATTTTAACCTTCATTTTCAGAGAAAGATAGGACTGGAATCAGACACTTGGGTCTTAAGATAATACTGTATTCCCAATCTTCTAAATTATCCTCAAACATGAAAGGTGTGACAACATCTGGCTGCATCCATGCAACCCTAAATCACAACTTTTGTTAGCAAACTGTCTTTATAGACTGTGATTAAATTTCTAGGAGACCTGAAACCACATTTAACCACTGAAAACGAGGCACCTGGTTTCTCAAAGATAGCCAGTTGCAATTTTTCCAGCATCACTCTCAATTGAATCTGCTAGGCACTTGTGAGAAATCAATCACTTCACTGAAAGTCCTAACTGGAAACAAGAGAATGCCACTCTATTCAGGCCCATAAGCAGCACAGCTCCAGAAAAAAAAGGGAAGCAAGATAACAGCTTGTGTCCTGAGCTTCAAACTCAGGTTTGAAATCAGAATTGATCAGAGATGTAAATGCAAACCTCAAAATCAAAGCTTTATAATAGCAGACAGGTCAGGATACAGGGCCACATGTTCCTTTTGTCCGTTATAAGTCTCCTCCTGGTGTGGAAGCAAAACACATCTGTACAAACCCAGCTCCTCCATATACCTACAGGGACAGGCCTAATTATGCATCAGAACACATTAAGCTTTCCATTGATCCTAAGCATCAAATCACACCAAAATAATTGGCAATGTGCTTTTCCCTTCCTAAGGGCTCTAAAGGACACTACAACAAAAATATTCTGGACATAATTTTTCTGTTTAAATCCATAGTGACTCTAAAGGGGTCAACAGTGAAAAGACTTCAGAGCCAAGGCACAAACCCAACATCTTTCTGAGGTCTCCATTTAAAGTCCTGTTCTCTTGGACATAGCACAGATCATGCAAATATCTGTCCCAGTAAAAAGCATCTGATTGCCATTTATTGTTCCAATTATTTTTTCCTCTGAAGCTGTGTATCAGAATCTTTATGAAACATCTCAGAATGCTGGAAATTTAAGTTTATGGTAAAAAACTCTTCTGTGGTAGAGTGTAAGATGCAAGTCAGTTAAATCTCTATAAAAATTAAGTCATAAGTGAAATATAATATTTCTGCTGTATAATTTGCATTTTGTGTAAGTTTTTATTTCCTCTTTTTAATAATTCAAATCCACCTATCTTTATGCAAAACTTGCTCACATATATCCACATTTTCTAGCATGAGCATTGCTACTTCTTTTCCCTATCATTTTATGTCAAATGCAATTTTAACCTACCTGGGCTGGTCTTACTGGCCTACAACAAGTGGACCTTACAGTTACACACCCTCAGGGCTTGGGGATTCCAATGGATGTGGCACACCATAGTATTTCTCCTTAACAGCAAACACTTCCAGCCCACATTCCATTGTCTCCCAGGAATACCGAAACCAGGTTCCAGTTTGCAAATACAAAATGAGAGGGACTTTTCACATCTTCATTTAAGAGAAGTAAAACAAAAAGCCTTTACCTTATTGTAGTTCCAGTAATGACTCCAAATTTTTAACCCAAACATTCAGTGCTGTGTTTTTATAGCCTTGGTCTGCCTAAAGTGCCTTGGGAAGGTTCTACACACTTTGCTAACAGGAACAACAGGAGATCCTTCAGTTAGAGCAGGACCAAATTTGGGGCATGTCTTTTTTTACTGTATGTTTGTGCAACATACAGCACAACAGACCTCTAGTTCTGACACAGATTTCCAGGAACATGGGACAATAAAAACTACAAAAGAGAGTGAAGGTGCCACTGCAGTTAGAACTTGGGCATTCCAAGCACGGGCATGAAGTTCAACTCATCCAAAAGGCATTAGAAGACAAGATTGTTTACCATATAAGAGAAAAATGCAAGGAGTTTATAATAAATATCTTTTCATGCTGTTACTGCATTTTGACAACAATATAATGTTGTTAAAATATCATAAGAATAGTTTATTATATCACAGCATTCCTTCAAAGTCTAAACTCTGAGTTCCACAGAGCTGTACCAAATAATTGAAATCAGAACAGAGTCCAATCTGTTGTCCTTCCTAGAAAATGGGTACCTCAGAAATGAGCGAGAATTAACAATCAAAAACACTAAAAACAGAAGCTCCTCCAAAAGAGGAAAAGGTAGGAGCTAAAAGCAACATAATAATCTCATTTACCACCACTGCTGTCTAAATTACAGCACAGTAACTGATTTGTTTTCTTATATGTTACCTTTCCAGATATTTCTGTTATAGCAGACAAAACCTTTAAAACATTTTATTTTTATTTCATTTACTCTCTCTTTATTGCCATGAAACAGGCTTCAGCCAGACTAGATTCTTGTATGTCATGAACTTCAACAAGGGTTTGTCCTCTTACACTAACTATTTTTGCTATGCATTTAAGAAATTACCAAAAACCTTACATATCTCCTCTAGAATGGAGAGAAAGCACAATTATCCCTTTCTAATTACTACACTTTGGCTTCCTTGAAATATTTGTTTAGCATCAAGATTTGTTTATGTTCACTGATACATTAAGTTTATTCTTCATTTATTTTAATTTTATGTTCCAAGGATAATTTACTGAACACTCCCTACAAGACCTTCAACTGTGGCCACCCACATCCTGAAATTTTCTCTCTACCTAATCCTGCCCTATGTCGTAACACAGTAAATATATATTTTTACAAAATACATTTCTTCCAGCAAAATATACATAGTGTTTTGTATGTTATTTCAAAAAGTTTGTGTAGCATAGCACAGTGTGTGTGTACCTAAGTGTGTACACATGTTAACCCCCCCAAGAATATACACAGAGCTATTGTTGAAAATTTTCATTAAAACTTTGTAAAGGAAGTCCATCTGCCACAGCTCAGGATGTCCTGTTTCTGTGAGGGACTTTGGCTATTGCTTGGCCATTTTCTCATTGAAAACATAAGTAGGAGACTTGAGAGCATTTAATCTTGCTGCTATTAAAACAAACTGATTTGGAAAGGCTGTTTGGAAAAGTTTTCCCCCACCAGCTGGGAACGCTGAGGCAAAGACACCTCCTCAGACACAGCCCGTTTAGCTTTGTGTCCTCTGTTCTGGTGTCATCAATGGGAAGGATGGGAGGAAAAATTCTTTCTGTAAGGATGGGATATAATCTGGTCATTGAGATAATCTCAAAACACAGCTGTTGTTCCCAAGCAGTATCTGTGCCCTGGGCGTCTTTCAAGGCAAACCATAATGCTTTGTGGGCTCCTGGCAATGGTGGGGGCTGAGGTCCCTCCCCTGACCTGTCTGGCTGCAGAAAGCAGCGGTCACTCAGCACCCAGGGGCCTCAGCACCCTCTGACCAGCAAGGGATGTGCATGTTCCTCCCCTGCCAGAGGGCAGGAACAGAGAGCCTTGGCTTCTAAAGCACTGGGGATACTATCTGTGGATAGTATCTGCTCATAATACAAATCTGCTTGTTTTAAGAGACTGGTTGCTTTGTAAGAGGATGGAGGCAGCTCTGCGGCTAGTTTGGATTCCAGTATTATTTTGAATAACTGAAAAAATCTTGATTGATTGATTGATTGATGTTCAGTTTTAATTTTACAGTTGATCAGTCTGCAAACTGCAGGAAGTCCCAAGTCTCATTTCCACTAAGCAAGGGCTTTCCTTGTTCATGTTCCTCACTCAGAAATCAACGATTGCAGCCCTCAGAGGTAACACTTTACACTTACATACAGTGATTATGAGTACCCAAACCAAAGTGTTTTTGGTGGGAATTGATATCAGACCCAATCAAATAAAGCTAAATGCCACAGGGATATTCCCTTCTACCAGGAAAAGAAGAGGAGGACAGAAAATTACAATGGGTAGAAAAAAGGAAGTGCATGAGGGGTCAAAAATGTCAAAATAAAGCACCAGTGGGGAACATGGAGCAGAGAGACAAACATCAAAATAAAAACTAGGGGTGGAAAAGGGTCAGTAATAAAGGCCCTAAACATCTTAGTTTTCCCATCCATGCTTTCTTTTCCCAATGGACTGACTGCTGGTGTTTGTCACAGGACAGCATTGCATGATGCATTAGGATAGAGAAGAGAATGGGGAGAAAGTGGAAATGAAATGCCTGCTCCATGCCATTCCTCTCCCTCTGGCACAGGAAGCAGCACTGCCTGTGACAGGAGAAAGAACAAGACAGTGCTGCCTTCATCCTACCAGCACTAAGTCCCCCGATCCAGCAGGAGCCACAAGCCATGGACAGTCCTTCCATTTCATTAGAGCATAACATGAACCAACTTTTTAACCCACCTGTCCAGGAGGCAGACACAGCCTCCCTGCCCCACTGGGAGCTCACCAGTGGGCAGGACAAAAGTGACACTCTGCAGTGTCTTAGGGATAATGCCCATCTGTAACATTCTTGGTGGGTCTTCACCATTACAAATCTCCCTTGTTTGTACAGCAGTAACGTATTACATGCAAAATTGTACAGAGCCTCAGAAAGTTATCATCTCATTGTTCTCAGAATTATTTCTGCCTGCATTTCTGAAAAGTGAGATAGTTAACTCTGACAAACATAGGGTACTGCTTTATTTTGATGAAAAGTGACCCACACAGACTAGTTAAGAGAGAGATCTAAAGCAGTGAGACAGAGGTAGGATATGACATGGAAAAGGAACAACCGACCACAGGTAGTTTAACTAAATTATCAAACACACTCAATCTTTTCCTTAAAGAACCTGTACAGGATCAGGCCCTTTTCCATAACATGTCAGCTATGTAAGAGCAGTGGTTTTGAAACCACTTCTTTTGAATTCATCCAAAAGCAATCAAATACTGACAGAGTAACAACTGTTGAACTGGTTCTTTTCAAGATGACTCTTCAGCTCAAAATAAGGGTATAAAGTTGCCATTGCTACCTAACACCTTTTGCTTTTACCTAATTTTTAATATGCCCATTGTCATCATTGTCATGACACCGAGGGAGAAAAGGGCAACACACTCATTGTCATTCCTTCCTTCCTGTTCTATGGCAAGGAGGATGATGATGTCGGGAACTGAAAATTGTCCCTTTTGATAGACTAATTGACTGGGGAGCTTCACAGTACACCAAAAAATGAGCAAACATTCTACTCACTAGTCTAACTCATTAAGAAAAGTTCCCCATGCAGTCATAAAGCAGAAAAAAGAAAGTTTGCAAAACTTTTAGAGTGTGAAAATCGAGCATTTACACGTTTTAATTGTTTCCATAATAAAAGGGCAATATTACAAATATTTTTGAAAGATGAGGATTCCTCATGTGCCGAGAGACTTTTGCTACGGCCATTCCCCCCTAGGACACACGGCCATCCACTGCCATCTAGCGTCCGACGCCAGACTGGGAATAATGGTGGGAACTTGGAGAGGATATTCCAAATTATTTCACAATAATAAACACGGATTAGTCTTGTTTTTCAGAAGTACTGTATGCTAAAACAATCACATCCAGCAGTTGAAAAGAGAGATACTATTCTGAACTACCATTTGTTGATTTTTTTTTGGTTTTGAGTAGCACTGAGGAAATTATTAGGAGAAAGAAAGGTGCCTGACTACAAAGAAAGCATCATTTAACTATCATTAGTAGGACATATAATCATATTTAGAGTATGTAGTACATTGCATGTATTGTACCAGCATTTAGAAGAAGTTTGATTGGGCCTACAATTAAAAAAATAAATAAAAAAATAAAAAAAGAAAGGAGGAGGGGGAAAAGAGTGAACAACTAGTTAAAACGATGCTTTGCTTTAAGGGCAAAAAAAAGGTCCTCTGGGCTCAAATATGCACAGAAAACACAGTTAATTTTGGACTCGGTTTTCCAAAGCCCTCCAAGCAATATCCTGCTTAATTTGTAAGCATCAACCTAGAATTCCACTGCTTACTTACAATGTAAATGGTAGTTAGACTGCAAGGAATTCTGCTGCACTGGAGCACACGGGGAAAATGAGGTGATCTCAGTGCTGCAAAACTGTACTGCAAAATATCAGTGGATTGGCTGCACCTCAGGAATACCTTGTAAGGTTTAGGAGATGTCTGTGCTGTTGCAGACACTCAAAGGGGACAGACTTGCTTTTCCATGCAGCATAAACACTCCCAGGGGCAGATCCTAAATTTACTTGTGTCCCAAACTGTTTTGCTTTTAATCAAAATTCAGAAAAAAATAATGGACTCTGTTTAGTGATTGTCCTGAAGACCAGAATGTTTTCAGCAACTGAAACAGCCCAAGGGAGGGATTGAACTGAGGAAGCAGGATAGTCCTAGATCAGTTTTGGTCAGTTATAAACTGCATCTTGAGTCTGTAGTTACCTGAAATGCTGTGATACAATCTCGAGGTTTGCTGCTATGAAAAGGACAAGATCCTGCTTCCATTCTTCTTCCTTCAGAGGCTCTGGCTCTCATTAGATCCTTCTGTGACTTGTTGCAGCTCAATAACCTAAAGGAAAATCAGTCATTGTTTCAACTTGGATAATAAGATGAGACCGTTATGTGTGTGTATGGAGTGGGTGTAAGGGAAGGAATCAGAGGCAGGCAGCCCAGAAAGGGCTGAATAAAAGTGAGGACCAAGACCTTCCCATTTTGCTCTGCAGTTGTAAAAAATGAAAAAATCTAACGAGATACAAACATCTTGACACCTAGCACTTTTAGCTTTTCATCTTAATTTTCAGTCTACCTGCTCACTGTGGGGTTGTTTTGCATCCCAACAATGAAAGAACTCCATACACTGTGTCCCACACACTCATCACTGACAAATGGGGACACAGTGCACAGGGCAGAGTCAGGCCTGTGCTTTTTATGTTTCTGTCACTAATATTCCTCCTGACATGCTGGGCTGTCTGCTGGGTTTTGTTCCTTGAAACATTTCATAAAACCACTACTAGAGCTCTCCCTCTATCCAGCTACAGTATTTATTTACATATGTAATATGTACCCTCATAAAGATTCAAGCACTTGTTCTAGTCCAAATGTCCAAACACTGCCACATTTTCACAGTCACACCATGTCCTGAAGGATGGCATGGCAAGGCACGGGCAGGAAAGCGCTGTGGAAACAAAGTGTACAGGTTTCTACCCACACACATCGTCTCTGAAAACCAAAAGGTGCATAAATGCAATTACTCATTCAGTGAAGAGTTTTACAATAATTTATAAAGAACATAGGTATTTTTGCCCCAGATTAAGCAGGTGTAGCACCAGCTGAAGCATTTTTATTGGCACTCTTCTGGAAATCATCTGGTGACATTTCATACTCTACTCAGACTGTCCAAAAATGGATGGGAATCTTCCTATTAACTCTAGTGGGCAACCTAATAAATGTCAAGAGGTTTACTTGGAAATAAATGGGGAAAATAGTCTGATAACTATTTGAACAAATGAGTTCTATTTCTACCTTTGTTTCTAGGCTTTTCTTGATTTGCTTGGATAGAAAGTAACAAGAACAAATACAACTGGAAACTGTTCTTGTGAAACAGGCTCTTTACTACAGAGCTGAACAACCATTTGATGTGGGGCCTAAAGACATCAATCGTATCAAACAGGTAAACAGAGCTGTTCGGTTAGCAAGTGAAAATACTTCTGCTTAAAACAAATGATAAAAGGTTAGATTTTACCAGTCTAAGTGGAATGGCTGAGATTTTACCTGACACTAAATTCTTTTAGCTCTCCTTCTGTGAGATAAAAATATCTTTTACTTTCCAAGCCTTTTCTTTCACTTATTTGATCATGAAGAGAAGATACTGTAGATTTATGTGTTGTTTGTACTGAAGAGCACAGCTGGTTTAGCTTTTCTGTCAGACCCCCAGGATCCTCTCTTTATAATGAGTCTTTGGAACACACAGTGGGTTTGCCTAAGCAAATGTAATTTCTATTGCATTCTGCACCCAAAGGAAAGAATAAGAAAAAACAATAAAAAAAATACCCAAACACACACACATACACACATGACTCCAGTGCCACCTTTAGAAGAGAGAGGATTTTATTTTAAATAGTGTGATACGGGTAGGAAATAGGTCAAAAAAGGTCCCATCATGCAAGATATTTAAATATATAATAGCAAGTCAAAGGAACACATTGCCCTTATCAACAACAACAAAGGAAATTAAAAAATGTATATTGTAAATAGCAAACTACAGGAGCTTATTTCTGAGAGAAATTAATTTGGGGAAAGAAGAAAGAGGAAACAAGGTGACAAACCAATTCCTAATAAATCCAGATGAATTCAAAGTACTAAGAAAACAGAAAGACTTTGGGCAACATGAAGAACAGTTAGATTTAAAGAAAAATAATTGCATAAACCTGAAGAAGTGAAATGGTAAAAGAATCCCAGAGACGGAGTCTGAGGAGCAAAAAGAACTTGAGAAGGGAATGGCTGCAGTTCAGAGTGATTTCTTGGTATCACTAAGCAACAAGATTGCTGGTGTGAGGTAACTTAAACAGGGAAAAAATAAGCAAACAAAGTTACAGAAACTGAACCAATTTTGGGGAAAAATAATCTCCTTAACTGTAACAAGTCATCAGCAGATAAATATATTCACCTACGTTGGAGGCAATTGAAGAATGAAGTGGTTGTCTATTAATAGAATTCACTGTTATGAGAAAAGGCTGGAGGAAACAAAATTTTGCAGTTGTCACTGAGTATTAGAACAGTTTATAACTAAGAGGATGTGCTTCTGTGTCAGGTAATTCCTTGACAAAATAATTAAATTAAACCCCACAAAGTTAAACAATAGCTCTGATGAAACCCGGTTTTAAAAAAGCAGGAAAATCAGACCTCCAGGCTTCCTTGTGAGAGTGACAAAACTCGACAAAGTATAACCAGTAGACACACCTGGTTTGGATTTTTATGAAACTTTTGACAACAGGCCAGGCAATACCCGTAACACCCACCTAGGTTTAATCTGGACAGTTCAGGTTTCAGAAGATTCTGTCAGGTGTCAGGTTTAAACAGATAAAAGTACGATTATGAGAAAAAGGTATTGACTACTTGTGCCAACAACAGGACAGAAGGGAAATATTAAAATTAACCTTTGAATTGGAGAGTGCCATCTTCTTCCAACTGTTCTGTCCCCATAGAACAAAACAAACCCACAAATCTGCCAGGATCATTGCTGTCTTTCTACTGTGGAAATGAAGGGATCAGACACATCCCAGCCTGCCCACACTAAACAGCTTATGCTGGACACCAGATTCAGTCCACAATGCCCTGCTGAGTGCCCGGATTGAGAAGGACAGGACTTGAAACAGTTATGGAATGTACAGAGAGGCTGAAAAACTATTAAGAATGGGGAAAGGAACAATTACTCAAACACTACCTTACTTTGAATGACACTATTTGTATGTACTATTATTTTTTTTCCTTGGTAAGTATTTTTAAAAGATAAGTATTACAAGAGAAAAAAGGAATAATAAAATATATTTGAAAAATAGGGACTCAACTCAGAGCTTGCTGAAGTTAAGGAAGGACTTTAATGGGCTTTGGCTCAAGCCCTTATAGTGTAGCAAAGAAAACAATATAAACTGAAGTGGGATTTATATCCCTACTATAAATAATGTATGTAATCTGAACTACTGGAGACAGTCTTTGTATATATCTAATTTATCATTATTAAAGTGAGATTATGGCAGCTTTATGCGAGACAGAGGCAGATCTGGGTCATTAATGAAAACAGTTCATTGACATGATCTGCTGTAACTCCTCAGGCATTTTCATCCCTCATTCCTCCTGTGTGAGCCCTCAATCCTGCCCCGCCGTGGCCCACAGGAACACAGTACACATGCACATTGCAAGTGTGGCTGGAACCAGGCTGAAAACCAAAAATAAAGGGCACGGATAATCCTCTTGGTTTTGCTGGTTTTTTCTTCAAATTGAAAAGACAAATTTCAAATAACCAAGGCACAGGAAAACCTCTTGAGGAACATTTGCTCTTCAGCCTCTGCTGGTTATTAGTGCTTGTGAAAACTGACAGCACGTAAGAAACAACTTTGGATAATGTTCCATCATTCCCCCTCACTAGGGATATTTACATCAGTAACAGAGGGCAGCTGGTCCCACGGGATGATAATGCTGCAGCTCAGCTCAGTTTCTGTAGTTTCACTGGGCATCTCAGTGATTATTTGTGAAAATGGGCTTTGCCTGGCAGAACTGCCCATAACTCTGCCTTTGGAGGTAGGTTTGGCCCAGCAGCCAGGGACAGAGCTCTACAGCCACACTGATCTGTCCCTGCTGCCAAGTACCAAAAGGAAATTTGAACATTAAACAGCTTCAGACATCAATATAGTCTTTGAGATAGAAAATAGCCTAGCCACTTTGAAGTATGAGCAGCATCATCATCATCCTAACAGCTACTCAGGGATCAGGATGGCGACATGTAACCATTGCCACAGGACTTAAGAGACAATTCTGGATAAAATATTACCCTCTGTGTTAAACAAAATAAACTGGCAAAGAAGAGGCTTTCAGGCAATATGTCTGAAAATAGGCAATCATATTGCAAATCCCAATAATTTTACCAAAAAAATACCCACTCCCTCAATGTACATCAGGAAACAAAACCAATCATGTGTAATGTATTATTCCTTTAACGACTACTTTTGATGATCTAATGGGGTTTGTGTTATCTCTCTTACTTCAGCACTCTATGCTTTCTCTGTAAAAAGCAATTCATCTTCAGACCAATCCGTGCGGGTTTAGTAAAAGGTGCTTCCAACCTGGTCCATTGTGTCCCTCAGAAAAATGTTCCACAGGACTGCCAGAGTGTTGTTTCTTATCAGGAACAAGAGAACCAGCCATTAATTTTAAAAGGGTCATGTCATCAACCATGGACATGTTCACAGCCTGACTGGGTTCACTCTGTTTCTTCTTATAACAAATGGGTGCAGTTACCAAACATCACATTTTGTATTTTTCACTGGGTTTTTTCCAAGAAAGGATTCTTCCTTCCAAACAACTTCTTACTACTAATTTGACACGTTTATTTCTCAGAAAGACTGATAAACTGCAGCCCCTTATTTTATCAGCTAAATAAGCAAAGCAAGGAGTGCAAACTCCTAAGCCCCTCATTTACCTTCTCTTTCCCTGAGATCTTAACTAACTGGTTCACTCCCAGCTGCCACCTGATCCTTTTGCCCTCCTGAAATTACCAGCAAAAGGGAAATTAATGCCAACTGTGCAGATGATTTGGTATTGGCACTTTTCCAACAGAATCCACATTTAGACCATCAATGTGTTCCACAGGGGACATCCAGCCATGATCCGATGGTTCTAAATCTCCAACAGCAACTGTCCTGGGATGCATTCAAAATAATAACAAAAGCTAAGAAATATTCTTTATTTCATTATCAATTTTTACACCACTGATTCTTCAAGCTGGTGTGGGATTTTTAATTATACCAATATAAAACATCCTACTTTAAATTGTTACTTCAGTACAAATATAAACCACAAATAAAATATAACCGATCTATCCAATATAAATTGATCTTACTTTATAAGTTATGTTAACCTGCTAGACTTCCATCTACAGTATAGTTAGTTAATATTTCATCCCATCAGCCAAAAAGGTTAATCCTCACACCAGCTGTTACTACTCCAGTACAGAATGAATGTGAATTTAACCTCTCCTGGATACAGCCCAATAAGTTCTGTTGTTTTTCTAAGCACTTCTGTGAATTAAAATGGACCTTGGCTTGCCATCCAAATTCATGAACAGGTCTGAAGTGGCTTTTAGGCAAGTCGCCAAATAACTTCCCAATTCCCTTATAGGGTATAGCTCTCACTCCAGAGATCTTCCACACAAGAATTGAAAAACAACACCTTCTCCATTTCCTCAAAATTATTTTTCATTTTCTTAGCATTATTTAAATAAATTCTGCACAAAATTGCATTAAAACAATATTAAGGGTTCACTTGCCCTCTTCAGTTTTCAATGATTTCAACTTAGTTGTAGTAATACAAATATGAGAAGAATATGCCCTCCTGCAACCTTCCTGATGATGCAAAACACCAGGCTATTGAAAAGCTTGAATATTAAATTCAACCCAGAACATGTGTTTAGATATTGCATAAGGCTGAGAAAAACAGGAATACTCCCCAGTACAAAAAAGATCAATTACAAGAAACAATTATTTTTTAGCTAAACTTTATTCTAATGAATGCCAATATATGCAATAAAGTCCTCATTTTCTCCCAGACTTCAACTGCCATTTTCAAAAGAAGCATAATTCAGACTTCGATTTGGCAAAGCAATGAACAAACCACTAAAGTTAAAAAATTTGGAAATTACAGAATTTAAGCACACTACCTGTGTTTCCATATCTCCCCTCCTGGAGATGAGATATTTCCTGTCCGGATGGGAAGTCAGTCATCAGCGAAGCTGCATCCATGTGTAACTTTTTACATTCTAGAATTCAGAGCATTTTCGGCCCCTGAACAGAGACTTGCCTTCGGGTAATACAATCATAGAATCATCAAGGCTGGAAGAGACCTTTCAGATGAAATAGGTTTTCTTGCAGTTTCACACATTCCAAGCACCGTCTGTGAGACTGAAATTCACAACAGAAGATACAGACCAGTGAGAGGAAATAAACTTCAAGTAAACTTTCCACCCCTTGAAATAGACCTAGTTAGAAGAACTCAGTTACTGTCTTGTCATAGAGCCACAGAATGGGGTGAAAGAGACCCTAGAGACCATCTCTTTGGGCAGGGACACCTTCCACTACCCCAGGCTGCTCAGAGCCCCATCCAGCCCCGAACATTTCCAGGGATGGGGCAGCCTGTGCCAGGGGCTCCCCACCCTCACAGGGTGGATTATTTGCCTAATAGCTGATTTAAACCTACTGTCTTTCAGTGTGAATCATTTCCCCTTGCGGTTTCAATGGCATACCGCGCCCCTTTCAACTGCATACCCTGTCTGATCTGATACCCTTTATTGAGTATAAAATTTAGCTTTAGCATAAAATTTATGCTTAAGCACAGTTATGTATTTCCCTCCCTTGAACCCATGAACCATGTACGGGCAGAGCGGGATTTGATGGGCTTGGATACGGAGGAGACTGAGGGGACACCCCAAGGTGACACACAGTGAGGGGACACCCCACGGCCACCCACACAGTGAGGGGACACCCCACGGCCATCCACAGACCGAGGGGACACCCCATGGCGACAGAGGGGACACCTCTCGGCCACCCACTGCGCCCTCTGCGGGGCAATCGGAGCACTGCCCTCTGGTGACCGGCGATAGGACCCTAGGGAGCGGCAGAAGGCTGTGCCCGGGTTAGGTTGGATCTCAGGAAAAGGCTGTTCCCTCACAGCGTGCTCGGGCACTGAACAGACTCCCCGGGGCAGCGGTCACACCTCCAGGGCCCACACAGCTCAGCGAGCCTTTGGACCACACTCTCATGTACAGCGTGGTCTCATCCCGGGGGGAGTGAGGCTCCATAATAACCCCTTTCCAGCCCGGGTAATTGCGCCGCTCCCTGACCGCGTTTCCGGGCGGGAAGGGGCGGTGTCTGTGTGTCCGTGTGCGCGCTCAAGATGGCGGCGCTGGGCGCGCGGCTGCGGGCGCTGTGCGGGCGGCACGCGCGGAGGGGGCTCGCGCAGCGCGCGGGCGGTACGTGAGGGGAGGGGGG